>VXBB01009993.1:1250723-1372882 GCA_013399915.1 Illadopsis cleaveri | reverse complement strand
GCCTCCCCCCGCACCCGCACCGCTCATTGTTCCGCCCGCTCCAGGCACCATGGACGAGCTGGACCAGTCGCCCCTGGTCTCCTCCTCCTCCGGGCCAGCCCGGCCGCAGCAGCCACAGTTTAACTACCAGTTCGTGCTCGACGACGAGAAGGAGGAGGAGGAAGAGGAGGAAGNCGGGGGGGGAGTGGGGGGCGAGCCCGGGGTAGCGGCCGAGTCCAGAGAGAACCAGCCGTGTCCGGGATACCGGCTGAGCACTGCGGGGACTGCCCTGCCCGTGGGACCGGCCGAGTCCCGAGGGACCGGCCGCGGCGTCCTCGCGGCTCCGGCCGGTTCTCTCCCGGCGCAGAGCCCTCCTCTCGCCGCATTGTCCCGGGCACGGTTACCCCCGGGGCGGCCCGGCACTGCGGGTTTGGGCGTGGGAGCGCGGGGGAGGAAGGAAACATAAGATACTTGTAATCTTACTCATGTTTAACACAGCGCCTGGAGGGAGGGGCGAGGCGAGGGACTGCAGGCCCTCTACCTGGCCGGCACTGCCCTGCGTGGGGACGCCGCGCCCTGGCCGCGGACTGCGGGGCTGAGCCCCCGGGAGGGAACCGGTGACCTAGGGAGGAATGTGTGGCAGCACAAAGGGAGACCAGGCTGCTTGCTTCTGTAGGTGTGGCAGTCCTGGAGAAGAATGTCAGCCCTCGCGTCCTGGATGGCCGCGGCTTAGCCGCGGCTGTCACCTGGGGCTTCTCCAAGGCGTCGCCCCATGATGTGGGGGTTCGCTGAAGCGCAGGGCTATGGAGCGGAGGGCGTGTCACCCCCCAACAATTGCTGGTGCTGCCCGACTGCCAGAGCCTTTCTCAGGTCTAATCCGGGAGCTGACCCGCATGACTAATGCCTTGCATGCAGATTGCGAGTGTGTTTGGCTCCACTTCTCCTTAATTCAAAGTAGAAGAGCTGATGTGAGGCCACTAAAATATTGAAAAGGAACAAGTTCAAGTGCCTTGAAATCATCATGGTGTGTGCTCATCTTCATTGCTGTTGTGGTTTGGGTATGGTGTAAAGACGCAGGATTTCAGTAATTTCTAAACACCACAGTAAGAGGGGGCATGATACTCAAGATATAATCAGAAAAAGTATCTGGAACAATAATTTTTAAAAAGGCCTGATAAAAACTGTATTTAGTTTTATGAGGGGGAGTTTCACAATGCATTTTATTTGCATGTGTGACAGGACTTTATGGTTACTTGTGCTGTTGCCTTTCATGAAGCCTACTTTGTTTTGTTCTTCTGGAAGCTCTCTGTGTAGCAATACACCAAGGAGATTAATTTGTTTGTTTGTTTCAACTATGTGGAGGACAGATGATGACAAAAGCTTGCAACAGACTGAAGAAGAGGGATTCTGTATGATGGATGAACAGATTTTTTTCTAGGCATGTTCTCTGAGTGGTTCTGGATGGTTTAAACAGAACTAAATGGAAGAAATAGAATCTACCAATTCATGTTGCTTTGACAAGGAGGGATGAAAGTATGTTTTCTGGAAGTTTTTGGGTTTTTTTTTTTCTCTCTAACCCCTGAAGGATAAGGCAAAAAGAGCAGTGTAATTCCTGAAATAGTTCTGTGTTAGAGACCTAACTGTGAGGATTGCGTAGTACAGCTGAGAAGTGGCATCAAAGAGTTATTTTAATTTGTCAGTGATGATTAATTTAGGGCTCTGAAGTAAGGACTGGCATCTGGGGGAGGCCTGGTTTCCAAAGACAAGGTGTTGTAACACAATGCTCATCTAATGATGAGCTGAAATATTAGAAGCTCTGTACTTGAAACTCCTAGATGAGAGCAAATTATGTTGATAAAAGCATTGCCAGGTTATCTCATGAGTACTTTGGCCTTCTCAGATGCAGGAGCCCTTAGTTTCCATCATGTTAAATATCCATTTAAACATCAATTATTTGTTAGTTTTGCATTTAGCAGTGGGTGTTTAAACTGTCTGGGTTAGGATATTTGGCTTGGCTTCGAATGAGTTCACTCTCAGTCATGCTGGGAGACTGGCAAAATGAATTTGCTGCCTGCAGCTGGTGGCACGGTGACCATGTCAGAGACAGCCACGTGGCCCTGTGGTTTGCTCTCTGCAGAGTTCTGGTTTCACTTACTTAGAGCTCTGCTGTTTGAATTTAAGGTATAACTGAAGAATTACAATTCACAATATAGAAACTTTGAAAAAAAAAATCCCTTCATATTTGAAATCTAATGCTTTGATTTATGAGGATTTGAGGCAAATAACTTCGAAGTTCTGTTTTCAGGAGGAGGAGAATATGGCCTGTAGCAAGTATGCAGAGAATAGTAGGGCTTCTTTTATCTGCAACAATTGGCCATGGTGCTGCCTTTTGGCAGTGGAACAATAGCAAAAATGTATTTTCTGCTTGATGGCCCATTGAAATGGATTTTACATATATATGGAGATGTTTTTTAAAAAGAAAACCTTTGGAATTGCTTTTAGTTACACATTTAAGAGTATTCAGTATCATTGTGACATAATTATATGTGATGCAAGTCTCTGGCAGGGTAACAGCAGCCTACCTTCTGAAGAGCTAATATAAATATTTGCAGGAGGAGAAAACAAGCAGGAGCTCTGCAGTCAAACTTGGGTTCTCCTGAGCAATTTCTGGAGTTCTTGTACTTGCTGTTTTGTGAGTAGCAGAAACTACAGTTCTGGAGAGATTATTGCTTAAATCTTTTGATTACCTGAATTTACATAGCATTAAAAAAAAAAAGAAAAAAAAGAAAAAAAGTCTGTTTGAGGTAGTTATACGTGGTGAAAGTAATACCCCCCTTTTTTTTTGGCTAGCTGCCCAAAGTAAGAATAATCCATGTACTATGATGTGTAGATACCACTTTGCTTCTTCAAGCCCTACATCCTGCAGCAAAGGGAGGGTCATATATCACTTTCCTGGAAGAGACTGGTGTGTTTTGAAGTTAAACTGCACTTACCAGAAGCCTGTACACAAAATCCACCAGACTGGCCCTAGGCCAGCATGCAGAGGGAATAAAGATGTTTCCTTGTGTGTCTGTTGCCTTCAGCTGACCTGGATTAAATACATATGCAAACGTTGTGAGGGGCCAGTTTATTAATTGGTCTTGCTTTTCCATGTGGTTATATAGGATTTTTTCTTTAATTCATCCATGTTGAGGAGAGGTTTCAGGAAGGTTTGCCAGACAGTGTCAAGCAGAGGTCAGCAGAGCCGCCCGGAGCCGTCCCCGGCCAGGCTGAGCTTGGCTGCAGGAGGTGCTGAATAAATGCAGATCTATACTTGCTTCTGCTCACCCCAGCAAGTGAACCTTTTACCCTGCACATCCTGCGTTTGCATTTTATACAAATTCTAAACCAGCATATTTGCTCCTTAGATCTTTTTCTGTTGTGCTGCTGTGTCTGCATGGACTCCTCCAGGGGAGTTGTGTGCATTTTAAGGACAGGATGCACCATGACTTGGAAAAAACAGAGCTGTCCTTGAGTGCTATCACTGGTGACTTTCATTCGCACCCTTCATTTATTAAAATATTTGCCCACTGATCTTCAGTGTTTCTCTGAGGTGCCAGACACTTTCTCTTCCTGGGTATAGTCAGCAAAGCACTAAGGGAGGTGTTCATAACATGGGTTATCTAACTTAGAATGTGATTTTTAAAAAAAATTCTATTGTAAAAAGGAGAATGATCAGCAATTTGACTGGTATAGTAAACCAGTTAAATATTTCATATTAATTTCAATATTTCATATTCATGAAAATATTCATTTTCATATTTCATGTTCCCATCTTGGTGGGTTCAACAAAGGATCATTTCATTTATTCAGTTTTATTCATTGTCATGTGCAGTGTCTAGCACGGGGGCCTGCTTCTGTAACTGAGCTGGTGCAAGAGTTTCAGAAGCCAAACAGCCCTGTTTTCTGGTAAGCAGAAATGTGTGCAAGGATAGTCCTGCCGAGTTTGATGGTATGTTTGCTTTGTGTGTATTCCTGGACTTGCTCTCCAGGATAAAACCATACAGCTTCCACCTACCCTATAATGATGTAGCCCTCAGGGAAGTTTTGAATTGCATTGGGAGTTTTCCCTTTGGAGATGAAATCCTACAAACCACAAGTTAGGTGACGGTGAAGAGTCACTGTTTGTTTGGCCTCTCTCCCTGTCCTCCCAGCCTGTACTTAACAGCATGGCTATGGAGTGACCACTGCCTTGTCCACCTTGTTGCATACCACTGATGGCCACAGGATCTCTTTCTTATCTCACAGACAACCACAAACAGCGGCGCTCATGAAAGTTGAGGGGAGTGTTCAGGCTTCCGGGTCAGAGGTTTTCTCAAAGTTGCCAGGAAAACAGATGTTTTCATTTTCCGTCCTCTTCCTCCAGTGCCCAGGATTTTGGAGAGCACTCAGTCCTGGCTGCTTAGCAGAAGCCATTTAGGCATCAGTCTTCTTAACCCTGGAGCCCAGTGTACCCATGCAACTGGAATTCTGAGGGGCTCTGGTGGTGGCCACAGTTTTGAGGGGATTTCTAGGCTTTGTCTGCTTGTTTCCATGTCCATTCTGCCACACCCAGCTGCTTGATGGCTCTCCTCTGATCCGCCTGGCCTTTGTGTGCTGGGAAGGAACAAAGGGTGGTTAACCTTCAAATGGAGCACTTGGTGTGCTAGAGTTATATTTCTTTATTTTCTGCTAATATTTTGACAGAAGCTTCTTTTTTTTTATTTGTGCTGGCAGGTTTCTATAGTAACTGTGAAACTCAGAAAAATTAGCAAAGCATAGTTCAATCTGAAATGTCCTTTGGGTTCTAGTTTGGAGGCAAGGAAATAGTTCTTGGTCTTTTATTGGCTAGAAAATGGAAAGCAACTTGGAACTCACAGGTGCATTGTTTTGAGATATTCAGAAATGCTCATACATGAAGTAGGAGGAAAATTGTGTAACTATCAAGCCACTTTAGAAATGGAAGGAAAAAAAGAGCTATTATTGCCAAGTAAAAATAGTGAACTGTGAGACCTCACTAGAAAAGTAATGTTTTAATGCAGTTTTTCTTTTTTAATCTTTGTTTATGATCTTAAATAGAAATTGCTCCTGTGTATGCTTTGGAAACACTGCATAATATTTTCTACTTTTTCTGCAGTCTCAGTTTTTAGGGCAGCATAGGACAGCCTGCACTGAGATCCTGCACGCCAGACAGATGACACATGCTTAGTGGATGGCTTTTTTAATTGGCCTTTCCATCAATAAGAACTATTACAACAGCAATAAAATAATGGCCTTATTAATATTCACAAACTCTGAGAAAATCACATTATCTCAATAGAGTGTTTTTTATCTCTCAAATGGAAATCAATCTGCTGCCAACTGTAGCTGTCAAAATATGAAGATTTTAAGTTAGGTTAGATTTTTTGATCTTAAATTACTGCTTTTCCCCATGACTTTAATGGGTTTGTCTCAAATTGTTGCTTTCTGATGTATAAAGAAAAAATACTTTTAGTTTGATGTCCGCTGTCAATGTAGAAGTATTGGGAATACCAGTGTGACCCTCCATGGTTTTGCTGGGAGACTTGCTTTGTGTCTGAGAAGATACTCCCAGCTTCTACTGGCAGCTTTTTAATGAACAGGGCAATCATGTCATCAACTTCATCAGCTAGGGAGAATATGTTAGTTAAGATGTCTTCAAATAAGACACAAGACTGAGATAAATATAAACTTTCCTGTTGCCAGTTAAAAATGTTCTCAGTCTGTCAAAATCCTCCTGCTTATGCAGTCAGCACTGGTGTGTGACAGTTTTCCTTGAACCCTGCTGTCCCCTCTTTTCTGACAGAAAATTCCTTAATGCCTGTCGTTCTGTGTCCCCTGTGTGTGGCAAGGAAAGCAGTGCCAAGGAAAACAGACGAAAGAGCATGTGTGAGGCCTTGCAAAGCAGCTTGGAGCTCAGAACAGAAAGGAACAAGTGAGGAGAAAAATGTCACTGGTGGCAGAGAGGCTCCTTTCGTTGGCTTCAGCCAGGTCTGCTGGGGATACATCCTTCAGCTTGCTCAGAAGGATGGATTTAGAGCGCTTTAAACCCAAGTTTTCCTTAAAGGACCACACTGTTAGACAAGAAAATTGGGGTTTCCCTGTCTGTGTATTCTGTTTTAAATGACAAAAAAATTAAATGGTTGGGCAAAACCTGTATTGACCAAAATCTATTGTAGTGCTGTTGATATCTGATCCCCTTGGTTGTCAGGAGGGTATCAAGACACTGAATCTCCACACTGCTTTTTCCTTTTAATTGAAGGGTATCCTGCAGAGACTAATGGCTACACTGAGTCCATGTTCTTATTCCCTGTTTTTCATATTCTTATCCATCAGACATCTTATGCACCAATTTGTTTTTGTTTTGCAGACTGTAAGCTCTTGTGTCAGAGGCTTGTCACACAAGGTAATGTGTTGGGAAGAGATGCCAAAAGAAATCAGTAGCATCTCGTCTCCATTCTTTAAAGATTATTTTATCTAATAAATACATTCTTCCTCAATGATAAGGTTGCTCATCTAAATACTGCTTAATTTGTTTAATTGTGGGGAAAGCAGGGAAAAATCCATCTGTACAAATCAGTGAAAGGAAATCTTATGATTGGTATAATCTCTAAAATTAAATTGGATAATGTCTGCATAATGATAGGATTTGCATGGTTCTTTAGACCTCCTGCCTTTGAATAAGTTCTGATGTAATGACTATTTTTCTGCTTTGTGGCACTGCCAGAACTCAAATTTCTTTTCGTTATTTCAGCTTACGGTTAAAGACACATAAACTTATGGGTCTTAAGGAAGAGTTACTTAGTTTTTAGAGGAATTATCTACTTTTTTTTTTGGTTACAAATGGTGCCAAAGACTGAGTACTTGGATTTAAAGCTGTGTCTAGCTGGACACGTGTTTGCACTTGGCTAGATTTCTTTCCGCTTCTCTTTAATCAAATATGTTGAAACAGTATAAATTGGTGGCTATAAATGCTGAATCTGGGAATGTTCATATTTTTGATTGTTCTAAATTAATTTTTAGCTTTCCTATTAAATTAATTTGATTTATATATTAAATATAGTTGTGATTGTGAAGTGGGTATTTCAGGCCATCAGAGGTGGGCTGTGAACAGTTGGGGTTAATTGTGGCCACTTGACTTCAATAAAGGAAGGCTTTGGCCGCCACCTAATGCTAATTTGGGTAATAAAGCAGAATTTCTGTGATTGGGCAGTTGGTACAGCCAAGGTGTGCAGTTTTGGAGCTGCACCATTTACTCCTCCCTGAGCTTTGGGCTCTGCTCAGGAGCAGAACAGTTTTCTCTTTGTTCCTGAGAGGATTTAATTTCCTCGTGCTCAGCTCCTGCGGATTGCTGGGCTGGGATAGGTATGTGCATCCTGTTTCTGGGAATTCTGTATGTATCTGGTAGGAGAGGAGTGAAAAGTTTCTTTGGAGCTGAACTGTGAGACTTTTTTTTCTTTGTTTGTTTAGTTTTGCTAACAAAAGATGCCTGATAAAATCCTGTCCCTGCTCTGAGGGGAAGGGGTGATGCTCAGTTGATGAGAGACATTTAGCAGAAAGTGGCAGTACAGAACCACTCTCTGATATGCTTTGGATCCTCTCCCTGGTGTTACTGATCAAAATGGTTGGAAGTGTGAGGTGAGAGTGGCAGCTGTGTCTCAAGTGCAGACCTTTTAGAAACATCCTCATAGTGGATTCTTAATTTGGCAGCCTGGGAATTGTAACTGGGAATGTTGTGATAGAGCCAGGATTAATGAATCTTCCTTGTGTCCCTCTGTTTGTGCTTTGGTTGGCACTTGGGTATTGCAGGGGAGTGGAACTGCCTTTCTTTTCACTAAATAGCTGATCAAAAGGAGAAGAAATGGCACATAGCTCACCTCTGTCCCTGTGCTTTACAGTCTCTGTGTTGCTGGGCAGCTTGCCTCATGTGGAGCTATTTTAAAAGAGGAGAAGCTGTGAAATTGGACCATGTAAAAATGATTTTGAAAAAACACTTACCTAAACCAGTTTGGTTATAGATTTCTGCTTAGACAATGAGAAAATGGTATTTGCTGGAGACCCGTTTGCAGAAACAGACTATCTGAAAAGCTTGCCTTGAACTTGGTTTCTTGGTGCATTTCAAGTAGTGCAGAACAACTCTTCCTGCAGGTGATGGATTATTCCACTTAGCAGTAATTGCCATGAAGGCCTGAAATGACCTACAGCTGGCTTTGTTAATGACCAAAGGGTCTTGGCTCCCTTTGTGATCCCAGCTGTGATGCCCTCAGGATGTCCAAAATGGAGCTCCTTATTCCCCCTTAAATCTTCAACAACCTACATCTTCTGTGGCAGCTTGCACTTTCCTCGCAAGATTTCCTAGTTTCCTAAACTGGAAACTTCTCTTTAAAAACTTAGACCTGTAACTAAAAAGAGCCAAATGAGAAAAACTAATTATTTGCTGTGGCTCTGCAGCCTAATCTAATGATGTGAAAAGACACTGTTAATAGTTAATGTTCTTAATCTTGAATGGCTTAAATATTTGGTGAAATCCCGTATTTAGAACAATCACATCATAACAGGAGATGATTTAAATGGAGTTTGTGTAGGCAGCTGCCTTTCTCAGGAAATTCTTGTGAAGTTGTGTGCCCTTGTTTTGTACTGCAGTAGGAAATTAGGCATCCAAGAACTTGAAATAATTAACTTTTAAATAGCCACATGTGTTGCTAAACAGCTTGAGATAGAAATGCTGCTGGGGCAGCCTCCACTGTGGGCACATGAACAACTTGGTGCATTGAAGGAACAATTTCCCTTTCATATCTGCCCTAGAAGGGTTGCTGCAAGTGGAACTTTTACAGGACGTGTGAGTTCTGTCACATATGCCGTTCCTTGGAGTATTAATTTTCCCGTTTTCCTTTATTATTAAATATCTATGTTAACAGGAGAGGCCTTTCACCGTGTCCCACTGTGGGAGGTTTGTAAGGTAAAAGCAGTCCCTGGCCTGTTAGTTTGGTATCTTGCTCATTTCCTAAGCTTGCAAAGTGGAATGGATTCTTAAAGACTCCATTTTTGCTAATTTTGTTTTAAGACTAGCACGAGTTTTCCAGCAGATTAATCCAGGAAGTGGTTTTTAAGCTCTGAAGGCTGAAGCTGCCATCTAAGCAGCCTAATGCAGTCTCCTGCCAAAGCTAAACTGAGCATCAGGTGAAGTTTGCTCAGTATTTCTGTGGGTTTTGTCTGTTTTAATGCTGAGCTCATCCACAAAAATAAGGAGAGCAGCCAAACAATAAAGCCACTTTAGCACTGTCCTGCTGCTGCTGATTGGAAGGAGGCACATGGGAGCAGATGCAAGGGTCCTTCATTTACATAAATCCAGTGATGAAGAATAGGGATTGTTCTGGTGCAGTTCTTACTTTCTCTGACTAAACTGAAGTGCTCTGCTTTCATTTGGCAAGTATGTTTTGTGGGAAGAAAAAAGGCTCTTTTCTCATAAATTGCTTTTCTTGGAATTGTCAGTTTACTAGTTAATTTTGAAGATTTTTCTCTTTTTCTCTGGAAGTCTTTACAGATAACATTAATTTCATTAGTTGTGTGAGAAATCTTCATTTATTTTTTCTACTTTTTATCTGAAATTTTGGTATTTAAATGTTACGTTTTATGCTGGTAATGTCAGCATCTTGAAGCATCAGCAGTTAGTGGGTGTCATAAATAGACTGAGCTGCCAAATTATCCCATTAAAAAAAAACAAAGTTAAATGTAGCAGCAATTTTAATTAAAACAGCTTAAATATTAAAATAATTTGCTGATAATGATTAATATGAATATATGGGTTCTAATAACACAAGAACAATTGGACTGCGGGGTACGGTGCAGGGCTTCATCTCCTGTCCCCAGTATAAAGCCAAAAATAGCCCGTTTGGCCTTTTATCTTGTTTGTCAACACCCCTTCCCACCTATTTTCAATTTGTCACTGCCCTTATCTCCACCCATCACCATCTTCACTGCGCATGCTCCACCATCCCCATTTCAGGGGTCTTCCTCACTTCTGGGGGTCGCTGATGAAGGCTTTGAGAGTCTTCGTCGCTGTCCGCTGCTTGAACTTTGGATTACACATGCGTATTAAGTTTGAAATTACATAATTCTATACCATATTTGCATGTCCGCCTTTTTTCATGTTACACTGGACCTATAAATGTATTTTAATTAACATTTTTCTGGATTGCCCCCAGAACTTTCCCATCTTCAGATAAATTTAGCTCTCCTTATCTCAGGCCCTTCCTCTCTACTGCACATCTGTTGGAGAAGGGGGGAAAGACTTCCTCCTCCCTTTTCTTCTTAAAAGTTACATTTTAACCATTGTTGTAAAGTATTGATTACTGTTTCACTTTTTATCAGCACAAATCATACTCATTTCTCACAGTGGGAAATCAGCAAAAATTAACCTGAAGGTTTAAAATTACACGTCTTTGTCATGCTGGTGTCAAGATTCTTTATTTTTAAACAAAACTGAAATCTGATTCTCGTTGGAGGACATTATGTTTTAGCTGAAATCATATTGCAGTTTTAAAATATGAGACTCCATGCTAATGAAAGAAGCAACAGGGCTATTTGTGGGTGATTTGTTTTTTGGTTTGGGTTTTTTTTTTTAGGGAATATTTAATTTGCAAAAATCCAAGGTAAAATTCACAGAATGGTTAAAAACAGGAATGCAGTCAGGCTGAGTCTCTAAAGTTCTCTTTAAAAGCCATCAATTGGAGTGCTTCAGTAACTGGTATAAAGTGAGTACCACTTATAAATAAGAGGTCAGCCTTTATCTTGGCTGCAATGCTGAAAGTAATTCACTAGCTTGCATCATTATGGATATTTAGCTGAAAAAATTTGGAGTAAGAACTCTTTTTCATGGAGATTGTGTTCATTTTTGAGGTCTTATTCTTCTGCGTTTCATGAAACAAAATGCGTCTTCTGATGGAAGTGTTAACGGAGCAGTTCATCTTACTGAAGGGGTTTTAGTTATGATTTGTAAAACGTTACGGTTTGGTTTTAGTTACGATTTGTAAGAAGATCACTTAGATTTTTTCTGGATATTTTTGGGTGAAGCTTTGTTGTAGTGAAACTCACTTTGTATGTCAGTTGTTTTAAATATCTACTTTTGCTGGACAATATTGTCACTCAGAGCTCGAGTATTCTGAAGTTTTTTTACTTGGTTCTGTTGTGTTGCTTGTTTGGGTGTTTGGTTTTGTCACCTAATTTCTGCCACTGAGATGCAAATAGGAGAAGCCACCCCTGGTGATGGATCCTAGAAGTGTCCTACTTACCCACAGAGCTGCGTTTCTGAGAGGTTTCTACTTCTACTTGGGAGGTGGGGGTTCTTCAGCAGTGTCACTGCTGGAAAAAATCCCTTTCACCATGTCGCTTCAATTCTACTTTGCAAAGAGTGGTGGTTCAGTCAGCACCGATGCCGATGGGGAGTTGTCCTACTCCATTTTCCCTGCTTGCCTTGAGGTGTTACACAGGACCCACAAGGGCAGGAAAAAGCCCTCCCTTGTATCTTTTTCCTATCAGCAGGAAAAATGCCTTTCTGATGTGGGTGGAGAGAGAGTGGGTGGTTCTCCTTGGCTGGTTAGGAAACACTGCTTTTATGTAATCTCTTTTCACACTCCAGCTATGTGTGGAAAATAAAGTTTGGGTGTGGACATAATATCCTTCCATTAAGAGAACCTGGGAATTCAGTGGCTGGCATAGCAATTTCATGGTTCTGTGTTGGGTAAATGGAAGCCAGACCTCAGGAGTTTTTGCCTTGTACTGTCTTAAGGAAACACTGAAAAATGAGAGCCCGTGCTCTTAAACCCAGTGCCCTTCCCCAGAAACTGAAACCTCTCTCTCTGGGGATGGAAAGCGTTCAAAAGATTTTAAATGTGGAATTTTTGGTTTAGATTGCAGTAGGCCTTTGGATAGGAAAGGAGCTGCACCTTTCAGGGATGATTCGTGTGTTTTCCCCTTTACCTCCTTGTGGCCCAGTGGACTCTGCTATGTTTGCCCTTCCTCCTGCATTTCCAGCACCTCCTCTCCACTGCCATGATGATGTTGGTTTCCCTGGGAAGCCCTTTTCTGGTGGGCTGTCAGGGTCTCTGTTCACAATCTGGTCCCATCAGGTCCATCCTGCTTTTTCTCCTGTCTCAAAGCGCAGACCCCTGCCAGTACATCTGGGTTGTGCTGCTCTGGGATGATCTGGAGGAGGGAGAGTGTGTGGTTTCAGGAAAGGTGTGGGCTGAGGAGCAGTGTCTGCTTGTGGAAAGGATCCTGGTGAGCCAGGGGACGTGGTTTCAAGAAGCTCCTGGAATAAAGGGCCTGTAGTAGTACTTGGTGTATCAGTTCTGTGACTCTGTGTCACATACCCATCAGTTGTCCTCCAGTGTGGTTTTCGTCCTTAAAAGCTTTACAACCATTGAACTGTGACACTGCTTTAATGTGCTCTAAATTTGGAATTGAGGTTTCTCTCTATATGGTCCTTAATCGAAAAATGTAATTTTTAGAAAACTGAGCAGAAATCCCTTTGGCCCAGCAGGAATTGAGGACCCTTCTGAATACCAAGTCCTACACTTAGCTTTATTTCTTACTCTTTTCTGTTGTCTTAGGTGATACTTCTAATCCACAAAATACAGTAAGAGATAAATGTTCTGTGAAACAAATCCAATTAACTGTATATTGTGACAGGAAATGTAGGTTGTGAGGAGACTTGATTTTTGGAACACTGCTAGTGTTCCAAATCAATTGCTTCTATTATTCTTTGCTTATAATAATAATAAAAAAAAGAACCGAGCCAAAAATATCCCCACCTCTTTTCCAGTACTTGATTTTATCCAGGCAAATAGCAAAATTAAAGATTGTTGGTGTCTGTACTGAGAATAAAAATCTGATTTAAGTGCTCTAATATAATTTTTAGCTCTGCTAATGCAATTGATGTAAATTGCAAATATTCTTTAACAGCATCAATTTGAAAACTTTATGCACTTTATGCACTTCTCAGAATGAAATAAATTTACCTAAATGGTAGTATTTTCACATCAATGTAAAGCCAACAAGCCATGATGGACCTGGCAAAAACACTGCTGCTGACACAGAAATCCAGAAGAGGACTGGTTTTGCTTTGCCTGTTTCCTTATGATGGCTGATACTGCAGCTTTGAGTGGAAATTGGAAGACTGGGTTTGTCTTGGGAGGTACTGGACTTAAAGCAAACTCAGCAAAGCCAAATACGCTTTTTGGATCTTTAAAGCCAAAAAAGGCTTTAAAAGTAACAGCTTCCACTGGGGGTTTGTCTGTGTAATACCAAAAGGAAAAGAGTAAAGACATAAAGCAGATAGTATGGCCCAGTATGGCTATGCCTGAGGAGTGCTGTGTGTGGGGGGTGTTTCAGAGCTTGCTTTAGTCATTTGAACTTTCACTGGTGTTTGGTTGAGTTTGTTGGGGCTGCTCTTGCACAAGTGTGGGGGTGTGAGGAGACCTTGGGTGGGGAGAGCTGAGTAAGGACCGTGTGCCACTGGCAATGGCAGGTGTAGCTGCCGAGTGGTGTGCATGGTCAGGGAATGAAAATAAGAGCAGCTGCCAAGGTGTGTCTCACCCTGTGGTTGGTCACTGGCTTGGAGAGTGGAGATCCCTCAGTAAAGATCCCTTTGTGAATGGGGAAATCTGGGTGTTTGCTCTCCCAAATCACCTGGCTCTGATAATGGTGTTCCCTGGTTCTCTTGGGTGTTGGCTGTGGATCTGTTGGGTTTACTGGGAACTGACTCTTTGTATGCTTTCTCCCCTCTTCACCCTGGCCCTTCCTTCTGCTGAGGTTATTTGTTTGTTTTTCAGATGAGACCCTTTTTGCTCTTCCTGCTACATCTGCGCCTCTGATGCACTCCTCTGCAGGCAAGTTCTTTCTGCTCCCCTTTGTCTGAGTACCTCCTGCCTTTCTGATCTCATTAACCCTCTCCCGCTAGTCTGCCTCTACTAAAAGTCAACATGGGTCCAAGAATAGCCTCTGTCACATTTTTCAGTGTTGACTTTTTGGTTGATCTATTCCAGATTTTAATATGCATTCATTTGTTTTCATGGTAAACTGTTTCATAAACAAGATCCAGCCATCTGTGAATTCTTGGACCCTTGATGTAGGAGAGAAGTTGATATTGTTAACAGGTTAACACATCAGAGCATAGTTGCTTTACTGATTTAGCAGAAAGATTTAATCTATAGTAACTTTCTGCAGTATTTTAAAGAAGTAAAACTTGCACCTGTAGAATTGATTTAGTGGCTTTTATTAGGTACCCCATCCACAAATTCCCATTTTATAAAAGGTGTCAAAAAAAGACTGCTGGCACACATTTGTGCAATATGTTTATGCCCAGGCAGCCGTTCACCCCCTCTGTCTGTCTCCCCTTGTCACCCTCCTGTTTTGGCTTTGTTAATATTGGCCTCTGTACTTGTCTGGCATCTTCAGCTTTACTGAGATCTTTGCACTGCATAAAGTTGCTGCTTCTTGAGCCTCTTGCTTACTTCTCTCCTAGAAGTGAAGTAGAATAGCTTCAAGTGATTCTGTGTATTAATGGCTCATAGTATCCATGCTAGACCTTGGAAGAGCCTTTGAGTAGCTAAAATCATGTGAACCTGTTGAAAGTTTGCACTGACTTTGAGAACACTTGCATTCTCTAACTTTCCTTTCTATCCATGGTCACAGAAAAAGTTATGGACTTTCAGGAGCAGCCAGGTAGCACTAAGTCGCTTGGTCAAGAGGATTTTACTGCAGTCCCGCTTGATCCTGCTCCTTCTCTTCCCTTCTTCTCTCCTCTCTCAGCCGATCCCTTTAAAGAGCACACGGCCTTTGGTACCCTCTCAGATGGATTTTCTGCAAGAGGCACTTACAAAGAAAGCTCCAGTGAGGTTTATAAAGAACCTATGAAAAATGCCAGAAACCCTTTTCTTGCAGAGGGAAATGATAAAGACATTTCAGAGATGAAATACTCACAACCCCCATTTGCTAAAGAAGAAACAGCCATTTTATCTCCAGCTAAAGAAAAAACACAGCTAGTGGGCCCTGAAGAATTACCTAACCTGGAGAAAACACCTGCGCAGCAGCTGAAAATGTCTCCAGAATCTCCCCAAGATTTATTTGAAAGAAACGAGGAAGATTTCTTCTATAACAAAGACAAGTACAGAGGAGGTGGTGATCATGGTGAAAAAGGGGCACAGAAAGAAGACCCTCTTAAGAGGGAAGAATATGCAGACTTCAAGCCATTTGAGCCAATTTGGGAAGTCAAAGGTGCAAGTCACGGACTGAGCAGCATGGGAGAGGATGTTGGAAGTAAGATAGATGCCAAGCTGGAGAGCAGTTTGGATGACAAATATGGTGTGGGTAAGCTGAATGTGCAGAAGGATTACGAAAGAGAGAGTGAAGGCAGTGCTGAAGAGCCCTCCTTCCCAAGCACCCCAGAAGCTGTAAAAGAACCTTCACAGACTTACATCACTTGTACTAAATTTGACTCCTCTCCAAGTCCTGGTGGTAACAAAGGTAAATCTCTTTCTCCACTAGAGGAGGGCACTTCAGAAAATAGAACCGACGATGAGAAAAAAATTGCAGAACTGAAAGCTCAGACGGGCCCAGAACAAGGTAATTTTGCTGCTGGAGCAGTTGGGCAGGAAGGGCAGGGAACTGACCCTGCTAAAGCACAGGGGGCCCCGCCAGTGCTGCCTGACAGTGCTGCAAACATGCCTGAGGGTCTCACTCCTGACCTGGTGCAGGAGGCGTACGAGATGCACGATGCAGCCTGCACAAAACTGGCTTATGAAACCAAGATGGATTTAGTGCAGACCTCTGAGGTGGTGCAGGAGACTCTGAAACCCACAGCGCAGATTTGCCCCTCCTTTGAAGGCTCGGAAGCTGCTCCATCGCCGATATTGCCGGATATTGTTATGGAAGCCCCGCTAAGCACCGGCACTGCTGGGGCAGAAGGATCTGCTGTGCAGCTGGAGGCTTCCCCACTAGAAACATTTATGCCCACTGCCAAGTATGAGAATGTAAAAGAGGCTGAAAAACCTCCTGTGTACCAAGAGGCCGTGAATGTACCACTGACACAGGCCCAGGAAGCAAAGGAGACATTGGCATTTAAACAACCTGTTGGTGAGAGTAGCACCCCTCCTGAAGATCTGGAGACTCCTTATATATCTATTGCATGTGACTTAATTAAGGGAACAAAGGTCTCTGGTGAATCTCCTTCTCCATCTTTCACAGAGTATTCAAAGACACCGGTAACAGAAAGCATTTCTCAGGATGTGCTTGAAGGCAAGGAACTAGATGGAACCCTGTCTCCACAGTTTGGAAAAGCTGGCCTGTTTAATAGCCAGATGATATCTGACTTTGCTGAGGAAGCAAGTGAAGATCCATCTCTCCTATTAAAACATAAATCCACTGAGAGTATTGCAACCGATGAAGAACATGAGGAAGGACCGGTGGATTCAGTAGCTGCCACAGGCAAGCCTTATCTGGAGTCATTCCAACCTGAACTGGACTCTTCCAAAATTGTTGCTGCTCTACCATCTGAGCCAATACCTGCAAAAATAGCCAAGGCAGATAAGATTCCACTTCAAATGGAAGAGCTGGATGCTTTGGCTTATTCAGCTGATGTATCTGTTGCTATGGAACCAAAACCAGGAGATGACAAAGCTCTCTCACCCATGGAGTCTTCCCCAGTCTCAGTGGAAGAAGACTTTGTGATGTTAAGTCATCCTAAAACTGTTCCTGAATTTGTGATGGAAGCCACTGACCGGGAAATAATGCACAAAGATGAAGGTGAAGACATCAGTAAGGTGATCGAGGATGAGAAGAGGCAGTCGCCTTGCCCAGAGCTGCCCTGTGATCTGTCTATGAAGAATGTAGAAGTAAAAGCTGAGGAAGATACCAATGCCTCGAAAAAGTCTTTGGAGGATGTGGGCAGAGAAGTGCCTGAAGTATCCACCATGTCCTTACCAGCCACAGATACCTCACCTTTATCTGCTGAAAAAGAGATAGTCAGTGTAGTAAAACCAGGAGCTTTTGAGAAGGAAGCTGAGAAAGAAGCTGCTTCTGTTAAAGAAAAGAAAAAACCTACTGCTGTATTTTCAGCAAAGCTGAATAAGTCTTCAGGTAATCTGTGTATGCTGTCTTGCAGTTTGCTGATCTGCATAATTCTTTAGCTAAACTTAAGCATGTCTTGACTTACTCTTTTTGAATCATTTTCTGTAAACTTCTCTATAGGCCAAGGGTAACAGAAAATGACAGTGCCTGCACTTGTACCTTTTTCATATTCTGATTGCTTTAGTACCTTTTTTCTGTTTATCAGGGATGGACTCAGCATCTCCAGGTTTCTCCTCCAGCTCTGCTGCTTGTGGTCTGTTGATGCAGAAATAAGTGACTGCTCACTGCAAGCCCTTCCATGGCTGTCTGCAGGCTGGGCGTGGGGTGGCCTCGCAAACTCTGAATCTGGGATGCTGTGTGCACATGATTTGAAGAGACATTTCTTCCTTTTCATTAACAGTTTAGACATCGGACTGTAAAACTTAGGCAAATACCCCTGCTGCTCGTGTATGTGCCTGGAATCTGGAAAATAGCCTGTGCATCTCCAGCCTGTGTTAGATGAAGGCCGGTGGTTTAAACCAAGTGGTGAACATGAGGGAGCTTAGTATGCAGGTTACTGGAAAAACAGTCATTAAGAAGTTGAGTGTTCTGCAAACACTAAAAGCTGTTTATGTACAACACAGGTATTAATTTCTGTTTCTCTTTTCAAGTGGGGCTTGCACTTCAGTGTAGTTAATTTTTCTTACAGTAATGTGCAGCTACAGCAGCAGGAAATTGTATTCTTTCCTCTAAACTGAACATCTCATGTGTTTCCAGCTTTTTGTAGACTAGAGGAGTACGTTGCTTTTTGATATTGCAGCACTCTGCTGCTACTTAAGCTTTGACCAGAAGCAATCACACCAAAAAAACAGCTATTGCAGAAAGCACAGTGCTCTAAATAGAAAAGCAGGATTTAGTTTGACTCAGCCGCAGTACTGTATGTATGCAGTAGCTGCAGCCTACAGTTCATAAAACAGGATTACAGAGTACCCTGAGTTGGAAGGGAATAGCAGGTGTATGTTGAAGTGAACATCAGTGTTGGTGCAATTGAAATAGGTTTGGGAAATAAGGTAGAAGATATATTTTTTATATTTACCTTTGCCATTTCTCCTGTCTCGCCTCCTTTACACATACAGGTAAGGCAGAAAGGAGAAAGTTTTGCTTCTCCCTTGGGGTAAAACTTCATTGATAACCTGCATTACTAAAACTCTTTTTGTGTCTGTATTCTGTGAAGGCTCCTCAGGCTTCCAGCAGATGAACTGTTTAGAGAGCAGCAGTGTGTCTTGGACTTCATGTCAAAGGGGTTAATTGCTTAGAGCTCAACTACTTAAAAAAACCCCATAAAACCAAAAAAAAACAAAGCAAAGCACTGCACTTTATATAAGATCTTTTGTGTTAGTTTTTTTACAGGGAAACCTTTGCAGAGGGTCTTTAATCATTGCATAGATGTAGCAGGCTGGGGGTGGCAAGTCCCTGCCTGGGGAAGGCAGCCCCTCACAATGAGTCTGAGGAGGGCACAGCTGCTGCTCTTCTATCTGTGGGAAGCTTCCACAGAAGCTGCAGAGAAACAGCTGCCAGAGCAGAGAGGAAGAGTTGAACAGTGTCATCACTCTCCCATCCATGGCCCAGTGCAGGGACAGGGCCCAGATCTGTCCAGTGTGCTGTGAGCTGGGCTGGGGAGCTGCAGCCTCTCAGTATTGTGTTCACTCTGGAGAGCAGCTGCAGTTTTCATTTTTGACATGCTGTGTTGTTTGGGAAGAAAATTTTTTGCTTTACGCTAGAGGAACACTTGCTTTAAGCTAAATAGATGAGAATACCAATTCAAAAATGGGCCTTTTTTTCCTGGAATTTTTCTCCACACACTGCTGTGTTGCAAAATACAGAACTGGACTTCTGAGACAAGCCACAAACAACATCAGTTGTCTGCTTTAAATACCACCCTGCTTAGGCACAATTTCAGAGTATGACTGAAGAACTAACAAGGAGGGATTGTTCATCACAAGGCCAAGTGCATGTGTACATGTGTTTGGCCTTCTGACTCCACCTTTGTTCTTAGGGGTTTTTTTTTTCCTACCCATCAGTGGTAGTGAAATAGATTTCACTGTGTCTTAAGACTTGTGGAATTCAGCTGGTGTGATGGCGTGACTGATGCTTGTTAAAGCTTTAATCTGAGCTGCCTTACTGGTGCACTTAAATCCAAGGTTGTGGAATGCTTACTTAACAGTGCTATTTTTTGGAAGCTAACCTAAATGGCAATGTGCTGTAACTTCTCACAGCTGCAGTGGGCTGTGGGGAGCTAACAAGGACTCTAAAATGGTTGCAGAAACTTTTTAAACTTCCCCACTCCACTGAAGCAAATGTAAAGCTTTGAAGAGCCTCCTGGGTAGAAGGAGGTTTGGTAAATGGTACCTGGCCCACCCTTGGGTAACCTGGACAGATTTAAGAAACACACAAAAGGAAAAAAACCCAAACCAATACAGAACTGTAGGTAACCACTGGAACAATTTTAAGGGCAAACACACCCGTGCAACACCAGCAATTTATGCTGTCTTGAATGCAGTGATTTTTTTTTTTCCAAGTTTGTATTTCTCAGTAGCTGCTGTATTTGGCTTCGAGCAAATAGCCTTGCTTCTCTGTCACCCTCACCAGACCTCAAATATGCATTCCTGAGCTCCAACGCACTGCCTGGTAAGATGCGGCCTCAGAGGGTAGTTCTGTGTGTTCAGGTGCTGCTGCCCCAGCTCCCACAAGAGGTGTGAGCACTAGGCCAGTGCAGCAGGCACTGGGAAGCCATGGATTAGGGCCAGTCTGTGTGACAGGGCTTTAATGCCATCTAGTGTTTGTCACCGAGGTGGAACCTCAGCGCCTGCTGGATGGGAAGGGATCCATCCAGGTTTGGAGAAATTCCCAACTCCTGAAATGAGCCTGAGACGTGAAAGCTAAATATACACATTACATATCTCAGCCCTTCTGTTGTACAGACTTTCTTCTCTCATACAGATCATTAATCCTCCCCAAGCCCATGCTTTCCACAAACCTGGTTTTCATTGATGGGGAGGTTTATGTATTATTGAATTATAGACTCAAAACCTCTGGCCACAACAAAGTTATGTACTAAAATGGAAACTGGCAGTTTTTAATCCCTCACTGTGTCCATGATGAGTATCACAATAATATTTGGAAGTAATGTTGAGGTCTTTACCATCAAGACACCTCAGTTTCTCCAGAACACCCTTGTTTCATTGTGGATTTGACCACCAGCTCTGTAGACATTCCCTTCAGATTAAATCTAACTGGTTTGCTTGCTTCCATTACAGGCCCTCAGAAGTGCAGCTAATTAATAATATTTTACATTTCCTGGATTTTCTTGAGGGGACAAATACAAAGGTGAAGTCCAGGTGGGAAATGTACTTTGAAAGAGTGGTACTAATGATGAATCTTTCCTTTTTCTTCCTACAACATGGGGGCAGTAATCAAATACTTCCTGTAATGCTGTAACAGAAACCAGGTCATTGCAGTTGTGTAAAGCTTAAAGGACATTAGAAGTTCTGCCTGATACCAGCTGTACCCATTTGGGGAATTTCTGTTATTTGCTATGTTTGTAGTGAGTTAAATGAAGCCACTCAGCAGAAGGGAGGTGTTTGGTTTTGTTTGTTGTTTTTCACTGGAGGAAAAAATGCCCTGGAATGTCTCTGAGTTTCTTTCAGAAGCAGATTGGTAAAATTCTATTTAATTCAATATAAAATATCTTGATTTAATTTCATCTCATTGTATTCTTAGATTCTTTGCTTGTTCAGGTAATCTTTTATGTTACCAGGTAAATAGTAATAAATTGAGAGTTCCAGAGGGCACAGAATTTGAAGAGGAGGGAGAGGAATAAGGAAAAAAACAAACCAAGTGAGTGAAATTTTTCTGAAGGTAAGACACAGACCTGCTGTGTTTCATTAGAGCTCCTGTGACCCCTGTTGAGAGGCAAAGACTTGTGTTGCTGAGGCTGCTAAAAAGGCAAAGCCTGAAGGAAGTTCCTTCAGAGTGGCAGAATTAGGGAGAAAATATGGAGCATTTGGGCTAAGTTCCTAACTTTGCCTGATAGGCACCAGCACTGAGGGAGAGCAGAGGGAGGTGCAGTACTGTTCTCAGTGCCCCTGCTCTGGGTGATTTAACGTGTGAGTAGTGAGTGAGTAAAGCACTCACCCTGCCAGGTAGCAGCCCTGTGCAGCCTGGGGCGTTCCGTGACACGTGTCCAGAACTGATTGTGTCTGACTTGTCTGGGGGACCTGATAATGCCACCTCCTCTGTACTTGGTGTTCAAACGTGCTCTAGAGGCAGGTGTGTGCAATATCCCTGCTGAAAACAGAGCTTCTCCAGAAGTTTGGCAGTGCTGGTGCCCAGTTTATGTGCAGAGTGGGGTCCCCTCTTGCCTGAAATGGGAGATGGATTTCGTTATGGGTGTGTTTGCATGGAGTGGTGAGAATGAACACTGGGTATTGCAGAAAGTAAAGAGAAGGATCTGGAGGCCAGGGAGGAACTCCTGGGGGGACAGTGAAGGCACACTGGAGATGAGAGAAACAGGACTGGTGATGCAGCCATTCTGCTGTGGCCACAACAAACTCTGGTTAGACAGAGTTGCATAAATGCACTATTTTAAGTATAAGATACAAAGAATATAAATATGAGGCTTTATTTGGGAATCTTTAGAAATATGATAATTAGTGGAAAGACCTTTGAAAGGACGATGTTTTTGGCAAATTTAGTGACAATACAAATACTGAGGGGGACTCACAGGTTTTGGTGGTTTCCAGTTTATCTTGAAGACAGAAGCAGATTTTCAGATGTGTTTTGTACTTTTTTTTTGTAGAGTGTAACTTTTCACATTCACTTGCACTGTGATGTTTGAATATGCATTCCCTACTACCCTCCTATTTTGGATTTGTTTGGATTTATCTGTTGAAATTGGAACTGAAATGCACATCTTTGTATATGTTAAAAAGAGATGTAACTGGTCTTGCTGTCAAAGGAGGCCTTAAATTTATGTAGCAGTTGAATCAAAACCAGGGCTTTTGGGTCTCTTTGTAGTAATCTTTCTCAGTGTAAGATTGTTCTAATGAAAAGTGAAACTGTCTATTTATGGTCTGAATCAGGATCTCTAGCCCCTCCTGGTCTAAAGTATTTTCATGGAAATGTGGGAATGCTCTTTTCTAGTTCTTAAGAAAATGGTGTACTAGATTTTTAAGAGGCTTTGGAGCAGTCCTGGGAAGATTTTAGCTTTCTGTTGTTGGTTCCAGATCTTAAGAAGAAACTCCAAACTGGGAAAGAAATTGTGTTTTTTCAGCAGGGATGGAAGCAAAATGTCAACAGGATTCCCACAGCTCTTCTCTTTCAAATTTGGAGTTGTAGTTCACACTCCTCTCCTGTTTGTACAATACTTTCCATATGTTACTTTCTGTATGTTGGTACTGTCAGGTTCCTGTTTTTATTTAAATTAAGGGAACAGTTAATTGTCAGGTCAGCAGCTGCCGACAAGAGCATGCTGATATAAAATAGAAAAGGGGAAGGTGTTTGCTTGTAGGAATTAGGTAAAGGGCTGAGTAACTTTTTCTGCAGCCTTCCTTAAGAGGAATAAATATGGCTGAGCAGCTCCTGAGGACTAAAGATACCAGCAAAAGGATTAATCGTGTTCTTCATAAGCCTCTGCTTTTGTTCCAGGCACAGAAAGGGTCCTTTTCTGTTTCCCTTCACGCTGCTTGTTGTGAAGGGAGAAGTGTTACAAAGATGTCTCTGTTAGTCTTCCAGCAGGCAGACATTAGTTTACAGAAACCCGAGGGGAAGCCATACATCTGGGAGGTTTGTAAACGCCTTTGAACCTCCGTTTGAAAAGCAATCTATTTAAAGCTCGTCTGCTGACTACTTTTAGCCGGGCCGCAAAAAGCCGATTAGTGCGGCCGGGCTTTGGAGCCCTCGCTGCCGTCCGCGCAGCGGGGCCGCCGCGCCGGGAGGAGCCGCTCCCGCCGTGCCAGCGCTCCTTGCCGGCGCTCCGGGCTGCGCCGGGCGCAGCGGGGCCGTGCGGTGCCAGCACTGCGTCAGCTCCACACCCCGTCAGCTGACCCGCTCCTGCAGCACCAGTGCAGCACCACTGCGGAGCCCGGGGAAGCCCATGGTTCCCTCCCTGGGCTGCAGGGCGCTTCTCCCGCAGCTCTCCCCTCTTGGAATGCATAATTGATAATCCCAGCTGGAGAGATGGACAGTCAGCCGAGCAGTTGGAAGGATAAGGGTATTTATTCTTTCACCTTTTTTCCTTGTTTTATTCCTTTGAGATGCCGCGGGTTGTTTTTAGTAAATGGTGTCTGTAGCATGTGTTTATTTGATTGTGAAATGTACCTGAAGATGTGGAGTCGTTGTGCCGCGTGCAGAATTATAAAAGCTGCAGATTAAAATGGGTAAATATGAGCAATGCAGAAGAATAAATAATTTATGTAGGTGAAATGGCTCTTGTGACACTGCAGATCTTTTCCAGTCCTACAGAGCATATTAATGAAGGGCTTGTTTTGGTATGCTCAGCACAAATACCAGCGTAGTCTGAATTTAGTCCGTGGTCCTTGGAAATTTCGAGATTATTAATAATCTAACACTACTAACGATTAACTGAAACACCCCACAAAACCTGCAGGTCATGTTTTAATATTTTTAAGAGGAGAAATTGCATGCAGGCTTACAGCAGAGTTGGGGGTATTTTGTCTAAAAACCTGTTTGGAATCTACCCTTAATCTTGTTTGCTTTGGATCTTATATAATTCTGCCAAATTCTAGGTAAAACTGTGTCTGATTTTTCAGAATTTATAGCCATAATATCAAATTGTTTTAGGTAAATAAGTAGCTAACCTTAAATTAGTGTGGTGATGACCTTTGTTCCTGTAAGCACCAATGGGAGATCTCCGGTGTAAATCTCTGTGGATCATTACATTAGTGCTCAGTGTGTTAGAGTTTAAGCCTTATTTGAATAAGTAATCTTCATACTTTATCAACAGCACAAGCTTTAAAAAAATTTAATCATGTCTGGATACTTAAATATGTTTTAAAGGGTCCTGTCATGCTTGGTGCTTGTGAAGTTTTCCTCCTTTTTTGGGAATTATTGTTCAAAATCCGGGCTTTTTAAATATTTTTTCTGCTTGGACAAAATTGCCAGCTCTCTGAAATCCACAGAATGCTTTATCAGAACCTAAATATATGGCAAAAAAAGTCCTGAAGGTGAAAACACTTTGCCCCTGCAAAATCAGGTCCTTGAAGTTTAATCTTTCATTAAAGGGCTGTAAAATATTAGGAAAAAAATATTGTGCAGTGTTTAGTAATATGTTGTTGATGTGTAAGTAACTGAAATGTTCAAGGTTCCGTATGACAGGCCTGAAATTCTCAGGCATGGGAAGAAAAAAAGGAAAGGAAAAAAGAAAAAAGGGGGTGAGGTCAGAAGATTTTGGTAAAAATCAAAAGGCCTTTTAGTGTTCAGGCCCAATATTCAGGTTTTCAGGTTTCTTTTACAACCAGCCCAGCAGGGGTGGTGCTGAACTGAAAGCACATTTCCAACCCTGGAATTTGAGGCCTTGAGAATAATGGAGTCTGTTTTGGTCTAAAACCCCTGAATTGCCCATCTTGAGCAGAGATCAGGTCTCAAAGAAAATGGAAGCAGAAATTGAAGTTTTCGGGGAAGCAGAAGACCTTGGTTCCTTTCCTTTTTCAGCTGCTGTTGAAGCCTGGTTTAGAGCTGTTTTTTTGTTTAGAACAAGATGAAGACGCTGTGTTTCATGTTCTTCCTTCCTTAGGTCAGGCTCCAATGGCATGGAAAATGACGAGTAAAGTTCAGGGACTGATTGCACTATTCATCAAGCCCCAAAATAAATATAGAAGCAAATATTGCAACATGCTTCTTTCCATGCTTAAAAATTACTTAAAAAAAAAAATTAAATCTAAAACCAGAGAAGAGCAAAAAGTATGATTCGTTGTTGGACTTTGCAGTTGAAACACTAGTTCCTAATGAATATAATCTTAATTTTAGATTTGGTTAATGTGTTGTTGTTGAGGAACAAGCATAATGCAAGTGGTACAACCTGTGGCATTGATTAATACCTGTGGTATTGAGCATCTAGATAGATAGGATGAAATAGATCTACCCTGGGGATAGCCTGATTTTAATTTTTAATGCTCTTTAAGATAGGCCCTATGGAGTAATTGTTACTAAAATGTAACGTTTATTTATTTAATTTTTAATGATTTCAAGGAATTGTCAGGTTTTAATGGCGGAATAGTGATATGATTGTATGGTGAACAGCACAGCTATACTTCCAGGTTATCCCACAATTCTTTTCTAATTAATGTGCAGAAATCTCTCTGAATTTTGATTTAACTTAGTTAACTGATGGCAAAGATTGCATAGGGAGCCTTTATCATGAATATTTGGGGCTTTGGAATGATTTTCCCAGCCGGTACGTTGTGTACACATGCACGAGTATCTGGTCAAGTAGAAATGAAAGGAAAATGTTGCTTTGGCTCATTAGGTAGTATGTGGGATAGGTTTGGGGTTTTGGGTTTTTTTGGGTTTTTTTTTTGGAGGCTTTGGTAGTGTTTGCCTTGTGTTGTTCTAGCATGTACTTGTGAAATCTGTATCACATTTTGTGCTGGGGTTGTGATGCAGATGTGCCAAACCCGAACTGTGTGTGGTGCAGCCTTGTTCTGTGCCCTCTGGCCCCCATTTGGAGCCGCCTGCCCATTGGTGCAGCACTGCTGCGCAGGGATGCCTGTCCCCGGGACAGGGACAGCTCTGTTGGTGGCAGTCCCACGTGCCTGGCACCACTTGCAGTCCTGCTGTCACCACCCAGTTTCTCCAGCCAGGGAGTGGTGGTTGTTCTTGGCTTGCAAGGAGACAGTCAAGGACCAAACTGGCTTCCAGTGTGTCTGATGAGGGTAAAGGGAGGCTGCAATTTTGTGGCCCAGTCTCTGCTCCTGTTAGGATGTCAGCCAGGATTTTGAATAATCATCCTGATGCAGGAAGCCTTGAAAATGTCAAACCCCAGTCTGTGGTGTGCTCGACACACCAACCACTGGATGGTTGATGGCTTCTCCTGGGGGTTGGGCTGTGTCTGCCCCACTCCAGTGGAACTGCAGGACCAGCACTCGGATTCTCTGCATAGAGATAAATAGAAACCCTGAGGATCACATCCTGTGTGAATATGAAGTTCATTACATATAAGTGGAAGAGGCCTCTCTGAGCAGAAATGCAGAGCAATTTGTGCTTGTGGATTTTCTCCCCAGCAGCTTTTCCTGCTCGGTGACAGATGGGACACTGCACCGCAGCCGTGCTTAAAGCTGCCCGTTGTCAGCGCCGCTGTCCCATTTCTCTATTGGCACAACGCTAAACTGAGCCAGAAAAGGCTCTTCCTGTGCCTCCTCGCTGCTATTAGGAGAATATAAAGGATCCATGCCTACCTTTCACATCACAGAAAGGTTCCAGCGTAAAAACGCCTGTAAATCGTACCGTGTTTTTTTCCCCCTCTCCCCTCCCCTTTGACACAAACAGCCTTTCTTTGACGCTGAAGCGCAGGGTTTGTTGGGCTGTAAATACTGGATGGGGGGAGTTGTTCATTGTGCAGGGAGCCCGAGGCTCCACAGCGGCATTCCAAGGACTTAGCGCGCAGGCGGCCATTGGCGGGGCGGCCGCCGCTGAATTTGGGATGGCAGCGGGCGGAGGTTGCGTAGCTCCGACCTCCGAGTGCCCTCGCAGGAAGTGGAAAGCGCCGGGATCGAACCGTGCCAGGGCTGGGTGCTTGCAGCACGCTCAAGATGGATGCCAAAATGGGTTAGTCCCTTTTTCCTGGTTTTCTCTGGTACAGTGAGCTCAACTCGCTCTAGGTCTCGCGTTTAATTTCTTTCTCTAAAAAAACCCAAAACAACAAGACAGGGTTGCTTGGTTCAGGGGCTTTAAAAAAGAGGATTATCAGGTTAAATATATCAGACCGCTTGTTTTTGTCATCAAAACCTGATATGACTTGCTCAGTTTTAAGTTAAATATCTGAAAGGAAAAGACTGAAAAATACAGCGCCAAAGCTATCGCAGCACTTGGTTTAAAAGCAAAATGTAACTGGATGAGTTGTGCATGTAAGGCACGGATGGTACAGGACTATTTTTAGACGTGCCAAGTGACAGTTCGTGCTTACCAAATGTAGGCAGCTGTTCTTGTTTTAGAATAGGCCTGCAAGACGTGCATTAATATTATTTATTTTATTATACTTCATACAGTATAAAATGCAGCTCAGAACGGTTTCCATAAGGAAAGATTTTGCAGGGCTGTTACTGAAAATTGGTTTGGGGTTTTTGTTTTCTGGTTTTATTTTTAATCTGCTGTGAAAATCTTGTTTGTAAGTTAGAGCCAGAAAGCTGCTTCTAGTAACGCTTTTAATCTTCTCCTTTAATAAAGAAATGCAAATTACTTGTGTCTGATCAATTGGAGAATACAAATCCGGGGCTTCATCTGCTTTCTTGGACTGCAAAATTACAAAACAGTTTTTCAGTGATTTAAACACCGAATTTCCTTTGAGGAATTTACGATGAAACCAGATCCATATGTCATTGAGCCGATGCTTGTTTGCTCGTTCTCCAAAAGGAGTGGCGAAGGAATGAGGAAAAATGTTTTTTGTGCAGCTTAACTCTGGTCAGGGAGCTTCTGGCGTGGGCATTTTTCTTATTGATTACCGAGAACAAAAGACTTGATGGGTCGCTAAAGGCCATTTGGCTTTTACTGTGTGCTTTAACTCCAGCAATGTACCTTTGTTTCTGGCATTCTGGAACTGTCATACAGATGAATTACTCTCTTTACATTCCTTATAACTGGGATAATGCATTAATGCATGGAATAAGTGATTTACTATGGAGCAGGAAGAACCCACAGCTTTAAAGCTGTGCAGAGAGGAGGGAGCAGCTCGTTTACAGAAATAATGCTATCTGCAGGCAGAGGGAGCAGGGCTCATACCGAATGTCACCTGATATAGGGGCAGCACCAAATTCGAGTGCATCGATGCTCAAATTGCAGCATTTAAAAATAAACACAGTTTCAGTCCTTGCAGCAAATGCTCCAAAAGAAATGAGGGTTTTTTTTTTTTAAGTTGCCTTACATGATTTAAGAGCACAAAATCCAGCAACTGGTTTTGGCAAGACTGGCTGTGAAGATCTCACCCAGGTGTTGAGGCTCCTTGCAGTTCAGTTTAGGTTTACAGGTTACAAGGATTCTTAGGTCAGTCACACTATTTTGTTGATGTTTAATGCAAGGTGTGCAGAGACAATAATAGATTCTTTTGTGTCTGGAAGCAAAGGAAGAATCCGAGGAAAAAGTTAAATTTTGGGATTGCAACCCACACAAAAGTAGATCTACAATGACTTGATTTTGTTTGTTTGATTTTTACAAATATTAAGGAAAAGTTGTGTTGCTTGGAGCCTGGGCTGCAGTGGGAGGAGGAGTTTGGATTGGAGGTGCTGGGAGAGCAGGAGCGTCACCTCCGGCGATGCTGCTCTATCTCTGCCCCCATATGTTTGTGCAGTCACATGGTGGCAGCTCCAGGCCCTGATCTGGCTGGCTTCCGGCTCTCTGGGATGGTTTTGGCACAGCACAGGCAGCCAGGCTGGAAGAAAGGAGAGGGATGGATGGTGCTGGAGGGGCGAGGCTGTTCTTCCCACAGCAGTTCTGGTCTGAGATAAATTGAAGGTGTTGGTGTAGCTGTAACCTGGCTCTGTCTGTGGGGCTGCAGGAAACTTCTACTGAAATATGAATTAAATATTGGGGTTAGATACTTTGCATTAGGGTGGATTCAAGTTTCTGATCGTGGTTTTCACCTTTCCTGCTATGCAGTATAGTTTCCATGTTGGAATAACTGGAAAGAACTTCAGCTCTTGACAGTCTGGGAAAACACGCCCTAGCCCCAGGGGCGCTGGCATGTACCTACGGAAGGGTTACACAGAATTTGCCCTACAGAGGCTACCAAGTGTTGAATGTTGGTGCATGACTGTGCTTTCATCCTGCAAGAAATAATAGGCAAACTCTATTTTTTTAAATGGTTATACAATCATCCAAACAATCTGTTCCAAGCTGTGATATACTGTTTTGGTGATGTTTAGGATGAGGCAGGATTACTAAATGTGCAGTGCAATAGTAATATGTTTCTGTAATTCATCTTGAACTCTGTCTCTAGTATGTTATTGCTGTTAACAAACAGATCTGTAATGGGTGGGTTAAGCCATTACCTATGCCTTGTGCAAGGGTGTACTTTGCTTTGAACAGTGATGCTAAAAATGGCATAATACTGTGTTCTCTAATGAGGGTCACTTAAGGAAAACTAAACTTGGTTTGCAAATGAAGTCTTCTGCATTGGAGCACAGCAGATTCAGCCTGGATTGACATTTCAGGGAGAGTATTCCTTCTTGATGGCTCAGTCTGTCACCCATAATCAACATTATAAACCCATGGGAATGCTTCCATCAAAAGAAAACAAAATGAACTGTTAATGAGTCTTTGAGCAGTGCCTTTGCCTCTACCAGGCTTGGAAAGATATAATGATTTAGAAATCTGTTGGCGTCTTGTTATCTGTCCTAACAGGGAATTGAAATCAATCTCTCCAGGGAGTGACCTCCACAAAATGCCTGACAATGAGAGGAAATGAAGCACAAACTGCTGTGGTTCTGGTGCAGAACACAGCACAGTAGCTGAAGAGATGAATTCTGACATTGCTTAAGGGCAGCATTGTTTTAAAATTTGAACAGTTTTATCTGGGGTAATCCTAATAGCAGTAATCCAAATAATCTGAAATCCAGAGCAGAACCAGTACTAAATAACCTGTTTCTAGTTGTGATTTCAGCTCTGGTTTGACGGGAGTTCTCAAGTTCCACTCTTGGTGACTCTTAGCAGTCGAGTGAATAATCAAAAATTACTGCCTTGGTATGAATGCCAAAGGTGCCTTGTTCTAATTTCTTACCTCTTTTAAATTGTAGTTGTTGACCTCCTTTACTGGCGAGACATTAAGAAGACCGGGGTGGTGTTTGGAGCCAGCTTGTTCCTGCTGCTCTCATTAACAGTGTTCAGCATCGTCAGTGTCACAGCCTACATTGCCCTGGCCCTGCTCTCTGTCACCATCAGCTTTAGGATATACAAAGGAGTTATCCAGGCAATCCAGAAGTCTGATGAGGGCCACCCCTTCAGGTGAGATTTTTCTTTTAATTAAGCAAAATTGTGCTGTTTTGGAGAGCAGCAGTGTTGGTGCTGCCAGAAGCAGTGGGTGACACATGCAAGATGTTGCATTATAAAGTAAATAGACTCTGCACTGAAAAATATGTTCCCTACTTTCATATTTTCTCAGGAGTCATACAGTAAATACAGAAAATGGACTGAGGGCTTGGTACAAGGGATGGAAAAACCACAATAAATGTAGCAGCGTTTAAACCATGACAAAGGGCTATTTTAATCCTTTTGAAACTTTTAAAACCTTAAAACGTGTGGTTTAGTGTGCAACGGTGTAACTGTTCTCCCCACTTGTGAGGTCAGTGACAGGATCTAGGTACCCACTGCTGCAGAGCTGCCTCCTAAGAGAAATAAAACCTTATTAATCTGTGTTGGAGGACTTGTAGGAGTATGTGTTTCCTGTTTCCCCCTCAGCCCTGTCCCATTCTACCCAGCCTCGCTTCTCCCTCTTATTAATGAGTGAAGTGGCTCAGTCTCCCCTTGCAGCCTTCCTGTTTTCCCCTCTATCTACAGCCCTCTTACTAATTTTGTGGTATTCCCTTTTTCCCATCTTCTGTAAGGCAAAGCAGAATGTGTCTGTAGGTTTCCCTCCATTCCTCTCAGACCATGTGCAGTGGCTCCTTTTCCTGTGGAAGCTGGTCTGTGGGACAAAATTCTGGGGGAAAAAACACCCCCACCTCCTTAGGGTGAATATTCCCAGTTGAAATCTTGTTTGCTTCTCCTTGTCCAAACAACAATTTCAAGGTTTTTTCTTAGCAAGAACAAGCAGAATTTGTTCTACCTGTGCTCTTTCTGCAGTTTTTTTCTAAAAATACTGATATTCCTAAGTAGCTTCCAGACATTCTTGGCCAGCATTCCTGGTTGCTTACTTTTTTCTCTATAGCTTAGCTACAAGAAGGATATTTTTACCTGAAAAATCCCAAGAGAAGAACTGGGTTTTTGGTGCAGGTACTGAGTATCCTGTGGATGAGCTGGGAAGGGTGAGCAGATGGAAGCCAAGAGTGGATGGCAGAATGTAGCCTTGAAATGGCCACTTGCTGCAGTTACCATTTGAAGTATTTTCATTTGTCTTGGACTTGCCACAAGGTCTTGTTTAGCTTTGCCTTAAATGACATACATAGGAGCATTGTGCAATTTTCTTATTAAAAAAATCTCCAAACAAAACCACCCCAAAGCAGAATCCCCCTAAACAAAAGTTTTAACAACTGTAATATGAGCTCTGTGTTACACATGTGCTGCATTGCTCCTTCTGCCTCCAGCATGCACATTAGGTAAATAATTTATACTTTGTTTAAAGACTCCAAATTGCCACAGCCACTGCAACTACAGATAAGTGACAGTGGAGTGGAAAGAACATAGAACCAGATAGGGGTTTGTATCTTTATGTAAAAGAACTGCTCTCACTAGCTGTAAGAATTGTTTCTAGCAAATGAGAAATTTAGTTCATTTTGCTGTGCCATAGTATGTTGCAGCTTAATGGTAACTCCACAAGGGCCTTCCAGGGGCAGAAATGGATATATTGCTTCTGTAGGATTTTTTTTCCCCTTGTCTTAGCCTGCCCACCTTTTTTGCCTGGTGCAGGTGGCTGAGTAAATAGCAGTGAAAAAAAAATGGTTCACTAAGAATAGGTTCATTTTGTTCTGTCTTTTCAGTATTCCTCACACTGCAAAGTTTGTTTCTCTGTAGCACAAAAAGGAGGTTTATTGATACTCTATCTAACACCTAGATCAAGTTGGCAGTACTGTTACAGGGAGGTTTCCTGGCTGTCTCCTGCAGGGCTTACCTGGACTCGGATGTGGCCGTGTCCGAGGAGCTCATCCAGAAGTACAGCAACGTTGTGCTGGGCCACGTGAACGGCACCATCCGGGAGCTGCGGCGCCTCTTCCTCGTCGATGACCTGGTGGATTCCCTCAAGGTGAGTTTGCCTCTGTGTGGACATTGCTGCTGACCCAGGTTAGCAAAGCCTGCTGGTCCTTGCAGAATGAACAGTGGCTCTGTAAAGTAAATAACGAGATGTAGTTTGCTCTTGGAAGTGTTTGACACAGGGCTGGATATCGACTGCTGCCTGCAGTGATAGGGGTAACTGTAAAGGATAACTTGATGTGCACGTGGGCAGAGCAGTATGGAAAGCAGAAATAAGTTGTGGCTGCCTGCAGCTTCCTGTTCCAGCTCCTCGCTGGTGCCTCTTACAGCAGGAATCTTCTAAAAGAAACAAGCCATGCTCCAGTCTGGGCATTGGGGATGTGTCACTCGTGTGTGTCCCTCTGGAAAACCTGGCTCTGGGCTAGATTGTCCCAGCCTGGTTTGGAGCTGGTTTTCTCTTCCTGGTTAGTGCACAGCTCCCTGTCTCAAACAGGAGGTTTTGTTCCCTTTTCTGCTGGAATGGTGAGGGTTGAGTGATGCCCTTGGGTTACTGGGAAGGTGGACACTTGTTCCAGCCCCTGGATTTGGGAGTGAAAGCTGCTGCTTTTAGTGATGGGAAATACTGAAATGGGGTTTTGCAAATTACTCTACCCAGTGTGAGCTGTGCTGTATAACAGTTTGAGTACATCCATGTAGAATTTAATGGGATTTATTGAGAGTGGCAGAACACAACTGACTATGAAGAATGGTAATAAATTAAGCAAATGTAACAAAAAAAAAACCTAACAAAACACACAAAAAAAGCCTCCGAAATAAAAGAATTGGGTGAAAACCCTACAGTTTTGTTCTGGGAGAATTATATTCTCTCCTTTCTAATCGCCTTTCTTTGGTTTTGAAACTGGTGTTTCCTTTACCCAGTGTAGTGTGTTGTCCACTTCTTTTTCAGTTTGCTTAATCTTCTTGAAAAAACTTGCATTTATCCTGCAGTAAATACCCTTGCTTAGTGCTTTGTAAAGTCCTTTGAGTTGTTGTGGAGTTGGGGGAGGAGTTCCTCGTGAAACATGGGGAAAACCAGAAAGGCTGTCCAAGTCTTTGTTGTATTTGCACAGTAGAAATCTGCAGGCAGATCTCAGAATCTGACCCAGAGTTTGTAGATTCAGTTTCTCGTTATGCTCCAAGTTAAACACAGTTTGTGCCAGAAAAGCTGCACCTGATGCCCTGCAAGGCTCCTGCAGTGAAGCAGTTCCCTCTGGAAGCAAGAGGGAGGTGTAAGGGGACTCTGCTGCTCCTGGGCCAGGTTTCTTTTCTCAGGAGGGAGAGAGGAGGTGGAGTGTTGGCCTGGGGGTTGTGTAATAATCTCCCTGCTCCTAAAGGGCTTGGTAGGGAAAGGCTTTTTAGGAGCTGGTTGAGCATTCTTTTTCTGGTTGTTTTTTGAGACATGATCAATAGTGCTGCTGCCACAATCCTGTTCGGATCTGATTTATCAAGAGCACAGAAAAACTGGGAATCACAAGGTCACTTGTGTTTCTGATTAAGCCCTTTGTGATCCGTGCCTTGGTCTGAGTTGGGAGACTTCTCACACCATTTGTGTAGAGATCCCAATTCCTTGCAGTAAATGAGAAGGAAGCAGTGAGCAGCCAACTGCTGTTCCAGCTGCTGAACACTGGTCTCAAAACAAAGCCTTCTGGAGGAATTACGTTAGAAGCAGAATTAATTCCAGCCAGAATGTCTTCAAGGCACTCTAATCACTTAAAATACTACAGTCCATAGGAAAGATGTATTTATTCAGCTGCACTAATTCATTTTCCCTCTCTCCTTCTGACATTTAAAATGTTTTATGTAGGTTAATTAGTCTAATTTATGGTAGTTGGAAACAACCCTTTATCAGAAACCAGTGAATGTCAGGACAGTTCACAAGCACAAGTTACTGATTTTGAAGTTTGTGCTCAAGGAGAACATTGGGATTCCAGGGTCTTATGTAATATAATGGCCCTGATTTAAAAAATAAAAATATCTTGGCTTGTGTAGTTTAAACAGCTTCACGATAGGAAACCATATGTTTATGTATAATTCAAGTTACAGAGCTCTAATGTAGAAAATGTCTGCAGGTCAGTTTATTGTGTGTAATAGTTCTGACTGTAAAATCTATCTTGTTAAGATTTTTTTCTTCTTTATTAAACAATGCTTCAGTCAGGGAAGTCTTAAAATGGACTCTAAATATTTATGCAGCACAAGGAGAAATTCCTCACAGCTCTTGAGGAGTAACTCCAGAGGAGCCCTTGCCAGAGCCCCAGGAGAAGCTGCATTTTGTCCTGGTAAAGGCTGTGCTGGCACTGGGCACCACTGCTCTTGCTCAGCTGAGGCTCTGAGGAACAGAGCTCTGTATTCTGAGTATTCTGTAGCAAAGAAGGGGCATGGGGCACTTCTGGATTTGCCCATTTTGGCTGAAAAAACTGGGTTCAGTCCATTAGCTACACAGGCCTTTCACTGGTGTTCATGTCCTTGGAAGGGTCAGGCCAAGCTTGGCTCCTGAGCTGCCCCTCATCCTGCGCTGGTGGGACAGGCAGTATCAGCTCTGGAGGTGGATCCGGGGTTGCCTTCTGCTTTCTTTTTCTTGTCTTAGAGCTTTATTTGAGGTGTTTCAGGGAAGGTTTTTTGTGTTTGTAGAAGTCTCTTAGGTATATTTCAGGTAAGCTTTGTTGTGTCTGTGAGGGTCTCTGCTTTTGCATAGTTTATAAGAAAATAGAGTAAGCGAATGTGGGGTTGAGATGACTCCAGGATGGATAATCCTGGGAGAGCTGCTTGAAGTGTCAGATGGATGCAGAGAGAGGAGTTGTGGGATCAGGGTCCCTCTCCCATCCAGTACCATAAGTGGGATTAAAACCTGCACATGCAACAGTTCGTGGTTCTGCCCTGATGCTGCTCTGGGCAGACTTTGGGTGGAGAAAAGCTTGTGTAGTCAAATGTGAACTCCTGGATTTTGCTCTTTCTTGAACCATAAATTCAATGCTCACTAAATAGAATAGTTCTGATAATGGTTGGACTTCGGGATTGATCTGAGTCCTGTTACACCTGTGCTTACGTAAACTCACATTTTCTGCCCTGGGCAGAGTCATCAGCAGTGTTACTGGCTGCTGAGCTGGCTGGGTGGTGCTGAGCTTCAGGAATTGTGTCCATGGGGAGCCAGGTCGTGGATTGCTGTTGGGATGCAAGAGAACCATTGTGAACCATCACACACTTGGGGGCTCCTTGCCCAGTGCAAGCTGAAGGGCAAAGTGCCTTTGCTCTCTCTCTGCAGGATGTGCTGCACGTGCAGGCTGCCCCAACATGGAAGTGTTAAATGCCTGGTGCAGAGAGGTCAGCTCCAGGCTCACCCTGGCATTGCAGGGCAGAACTGGGCCAGGATTTGAATCAACCATGAGGGAGTTCAGCAAAATCTGCTTTATTTTCCTTGAGAAACCTGCCAGAATCCTTCAGCTGCTGGCAATAGTGCAGCCTTTAACTTTGTGCCCCTCCCTGATGTTGCTTTGTCACATCTGAGAAGCGCTGGCAGATAAAGAACTGCAGCACTTGCAGTTAATGCACCTGAATTTTGAACAGGATCAGTTTTGAGTGAAGCTGTTGAAGTCAACTTGATTTTGTTGCAAGGGTCATGGAATTAAATTTGTATTGACTGTCATGCCCTTATCTTGTTGCTGGCTGTTGATTTTGTTTGGTTTGGATATTTTACATCTTTTGATAAGCTAAAATTGGACATTGGGGTACATAAGTTCAGAGTATCTTGGGTGCAGGCCTCTTACCAGGGTCCTGGCCCACACCCACAGTCCTGCAACCATGCATTGTGTTCCTTGCCAGCCCTTTGTGCCTGTCCTTTCCTTGGGTGCAGCTCCTGCTGATGGGACTGTTTCCAACTTGGGTTGTTCACTGTGCCCAGGTCTGCCCTCCCTGGTGCCAGTGCCAGCCTTCCCATGGTGTCTGTCCAGGGTTCTGCTGGGAAACAACCTCATGTGCTGAGCTCACCAGGGCTGGGGTCTCTGCTCTGTGCAGAGCAAGGAATAAACACTGGGAAAGCCGCTGTTCTGGCTGCTGCTCAGCTCCTCAGCAGCCCTGCAACTCTAGAAGAAAGCGGCTGATTTTCCTCAGGAGGAATCTTACCCTGAAATAGAGCTGGCAGCCCTCGGTCCCCTTCCACTGCTATAGGTCAGAGGTGTGCCTGGGACACTCCACCTGGCACTGAACGTGGGCAGACCCTTGTGTGGAGCTGGGAAGCAGAGCCTGTGTCCCACCGGGAGCTGGACAAATGCTGTCAGCAGGGAGGGGGAATGGGGCTGGGATAGGGAGCCAGCAGTGATGACAGTGTGAGGCTTTAGGGATGTCTTCACTTCTGAGCTTGGCTCTGACCTGGAGCCAGCTTCCATGTTAGAGCACTTTTCGCTCCCCTTGTTCCTAAATGTTTTAATATCCAAAGTGCCTTTGGGTTTTTTGAAGGAGAAAAGGTACATCAGGCCCATCCTACCCCATGACCTTCCAGGCAGGCTTTTCCTGCTGTGACAGAGCCTCTGCCTGCTCTAGTCAGAGCATGGCTGGGCAGGTGTGTGGACACTCAGGTGGCAGCAGGGCTACCACACACATGTGGCCTCCTTTCTCTCTGGCTCTGTCATGCACCAGCCCTTTGGCCTCTCTTAGCCTGGCCTGTCCCCTCTCTCTGGAGGATGGGAGGTAGGAACTCTGTTTGCCCATCATTCCTCACCATGGAATTGGCAGTGCCCTGCGAAGGCACAGGGCAGTGTTTGGGCACTGCTGACTCAGGCTGAATTCAGCCCCGTGACCTGGATGCAGGAGGCCACATATCCCATTACTTCATCCTTCAGCCATCTCATCATCCAGCTCTGGTTACAGGAGGGGTGTACAAGGGTGAAGTGCACTTTGGGGCTGTTTAGTTGGGTATTTGTGTTTACAGCCAACTGTGGGGTGTCCTGGGTACAGACTGGGTGCTGACGGGCTCTTTTTCCCTTGCAGTTCGCAGTGTTGATGTGGGTTTTCACTTATGTTGGTGCCTTGTTCAATGGTCTGACATTACTGATCCTGGGTAAGTGTTTGTGTTACACACCTGGCACACCTAATGGCCTTGGGAAGGCAGTGGGGTCTGGTCAACACTGGGAGGCTGATGCTGTAGCCTTAAGATGTTGCACTATAAGGTTGTTTTTTTGGGGTTTTTTTTGATAACACAACAGGTAATTTTGAGTTGTGTTGTTGAATTCCTTGAGATTGCTGATTTCCAGACATTACATGGTTTATAGGCAAGTTTGTTGTGCTTGTCCCTGTCCTGGTTAGCCTGCCCTGAATGTCATTGCTGTGCTGGGATTTTGGAGGAGGTGCAAGGATCTGCTGTGGCCGTGTCCCACTGCAGGATTTAATTTCTTGTATCCCAGAGCAGGTTGGCTTCAGGTGCTAGAACCAACAGATGCCTGAGCAGCCCTTGGGAAAAATTTGCATAACCCACAGTCAAACAGTGACCCGTGACCAGACTTACTGTACTGTTGGTGAGACCTGGACAACAGCCCGGGCTCTCCTTAATAGGAATTATTGAATTTACTGGTGCGTGAGGCTTAGTTATTAATTTTTCTTGTACTTTTTTTGCAAGACATATCAAGGTGTTGAAACTAGTCCTTGTTCTGCCTGAACACCAGCCCTGTTGTTCATATTGATACATTTGATGTGTTCTTTTCCAGCTTTGATTTCGCTCTTCAGCGTTCCTGTTATTTATGAGAGACATCAGGTGAGTGTTTAATAGAATTCATTAAATGTTTCATAAAATCAGCTCTGTTGAAGCAAACCCAGAAACAAATAATTACAATTAATTTCAGTCTTCTGAAATATTTAAAGCCTTTAAAAATAGGCCTTTACCCAGGAGCCAGGGCCAGGGAATGCTAGTTCAGTTTGAAGTTCAGACTGTGCGTGCTTTCCCTTTTCCTTCTTGGTGGAAGAAGAGGTTTCCCCAGCAAACAGTTCTGGAAAAGGCCTGATGAACTTGGGAGGCCTTTTCTGCTGGTCCAGCTTTGGTCAGGACTGGAGTTGCACTGGGCATGGTGTGTTAATGCTGCTGTATCTTTTGGAGCTGATGTTCAGGATTGGTTTCCCAAAGCTCTGTGGAATTTGTAGCCCTGGCAAAAACAGGTGGGAGCTGCTTGGCCCAGTCCAGTGCTGCTCTTGAGGAGAGACTCCCATGTAAAAGTAGGAGGGAGGAAGGAGCCAAAGTAAAATGCTTTTGATTAAATTACGGCCGGGGCTGTCTTGGGCAGGTCACTTCACAGGAGGGGGGAGCCAGCTCTGGCTTAGCTGTTCGTCTCCTCTTTCAACAACAAGGCTGCTGTGAGGGGCAGCCTGGGACTGGGGGAAGGGGGGAGCAGATGGCAGAGCCTCCTGGGGGCCTATCCAGGCTCCTCCTCCACAGGGAAAGGGAGCCCTGGAGCCCCAAGGCAGGAACATGGACAATGTGGGGCTTAGCCCGAGCTGCTCAATCCTCTGGCTGGGCTGCAGCCTAAGCTGGTTACCCAGCCCAGCTAAGCAGCTTTGCTGCTCTGTAGGGCCCAGAGGGGCCTAGCCCTGCACCCACAACTGGGCCTTGATGGACCAGGGAGAAGCCAGGGATTGATTCCTTTGGGGCTTTGCCCACTGTGCCCTCGGGTGGTAGCATTCCTGGAGTTCTGCCATCACACTGGGAAATAACCCCTGGCTGAGCTTCCACTTCCCCAGAGTTCTGTGGGACTCAGCCAGGCTGCAAAAAGGGAGCTGGGCTGTAACTTCTGTCTGCTTCAATTCCAGGCTCAAATCGACCATTACCTGGGACTTGTGAACAAGAATGTCAAAGATGCCATGGCAAAGTGAGTTGGTTTGGGTTTATTTATTTTCCTTTGTACTTCCTTTATTTATTTTCCATGACAGTTAGTGGCACATGTAGCACTCCTGTTTTAGGACTAATTAATTGTTCTTCCATGTGGCAGGCCAAGGAGGGAAAAGGTCTCTAACTCTGGACTGGTTAGGAAATGATCTCCTTTATTGCTGATGCTGTATTGAAATGAGCCTCTATTATTTCTAATAGAAATCCGGGTATTTCAACCCATTAGTGATACCTGAGGCCCTCAGCAGGTGTAATTGAGGCCGGGCGGGGGGGAATGAGGAGTTCAGCAGTTCCATTGGGCTCTGAGTATAAAGCTGTGTTGTGAGGGTTTTTTTCACATATTGCTGTTTGTAAGACTCTGTTTAACCTTTTCATTTTAGCCTATTACTCAAACTTACTTTTGTCTGTTTCCTTCTTCCTTTTCCAGGATCCAAGCAAAGATCCCTGGGTTGAAGCGCAAAACTGAATAAAAAAAGCCTGAAGCAACTTATCAATAGGAAGTTCATCTTTTAAGGGGGAAAAATACTCATTGGATTTACATGGGGAGGGTCAGGGAATAGCAAACCCCTTGACATTGCAGTGCAATTTCACAGATCTTTATTTTTTAGCAACGCAGTGTTTGAGAAAAAATAACTGTTTTGACTGCCATGTGTTTCATCATCTTAAGTATTGTAAGCTGCTACGTATGGATCTAAAACTAATCATCTTTCCTTATCCTGTGTGCAGCACTGGCTAATACAAACAACTGAGACAGCTGTACATTTGCTTCATCAGAGGTAGTTCCTGCTGCGTTCTGGAGGGGTAGAGCAGGTGGGCAGAGGAGAACACTTCCCAGTTTGTGCACTGTGTATGGTCTGTGTAGATTGACGCAGATTTTCTAAAATGAGATGTTTTAGAAGAATATACCAGTTTAGCAAGTTTTGAAAAATCTTGCCTTTTTGGTATGAGTATAGCTGTATTGTGATTTTATTGTTTTATCAATTGCCAATATATATATATATGTGTTTCACAAAGCTTAGATCTTTCAGCTGCTCCACAGTGCTTTGTACTTCAGAGAACTGACTGAGGCCTGGACGAGCTCCAGAGCACACAAGCTTGAGAAACTAAAATGTCTCTGTAAACACTGGCATCTGTTGGAAACAACAAGAGAAATGAACAAAGAACCTCCACATAGAGTAAAAGAAAATTACAGCATACACTTTGTTGCACAAACGTACAGTAGTTGATCTTGAGCAAATAATTCTCCAGCTCTCAGACTCTGATAATCTGTGGACCGAGTATCTAATGCTGCAAATGTTGTTTGGAAACTTAAAGCCCTGTCCTGTTATGCAAGAAATGATAAGTGAAAATTTATACACTTGCAGTTTGAGCTGTACTGAACTAAGTCTGTGGAATGCATTGTGAAATGTAAAAAAAAAAAAACCAACAAAAAAGCAAAAAAAAAAAAACAACCCCAAAAACCCCAAGTATCAATAAAGCTTATAGACATAAAATAATACCAGTATTTGGTTTTCTTGAGGCAAGTTTAATATATTGGTGTTTATTGGAGTTCATTGTGATAAATATCCATTGTCCATGGTGGTGGCAGTAGTGTCCGAGTAGAGCGTGGTGCAGGGTGGGTTTGTCACGGTCCCTTTTCTTTCTCTGCAGTGTGAAGGAGTTGCTCAGGGTCAGCTCCAGTGTCCCAGGGAGCTCTGGAGGGTGTTGGATTCTTGGATTTTTGAGACAGGAATGGCTGATGCCATTTTCAAGTTTGAAGGAAGTAAGTTCCAATAATCTTTTCAGGTCAACATGTTGATTCTGATTTAAGAGTTGGACATTGAAAACTTGTGTACAAATTTATTTGAGATGCAGATTTTAAATGAATGGCGTCTTGACCATTGAAAAATAGAAATTCATGCATTAATATTTCAGTTTACAGTAAAATACAGCATTACTTCTGAGCATTTTATACAGGAAGCCAGACCATAGAAACATACAAACTGTAAGTGTTTTCCTGACAGATACTATTGCTTGAAGATATTTCTCACATCACTGTTGATTAATTCATTCTGCCACACAACTGGTTTTATTTGGGATACAATCAACATGGAAGGCAAACATGAGTGGTTACAACATAGGCAGAGGTGCTCACTGCTGGCACCACCTGACAGAACAGGATTTAATCCTGAAGGTTTCTTTAAAAAAAAGACTGCATAGGGACTCGTACTGTGTATCTGACAAACTGCTCTGCTGTATAGTCATATAAGGCATTAATAAATTCAATTGTAAAAAAAAGGTGATTCTTTGAGGTTGCTGAAGCACTTTGTGTGTTAAACAGACAGGAATCCACTCCTTTAATGGGATGTTTTTGCTACTTTTCTATGCAGTGGGCAGCAGAAATGGACTGGCAGGAAGGTTCCACAGTTCAAAATCCTATTGTCCTGAACTGGGACTAAAGCATTTTTTGCTTTTCAGAGACTAAATGTAAGTCTAAATGTTTTATTTTGGCCTTTATTTCTTGCAAGTAAGAAAGGTAATTTCAAAATAGGAATGTTGTTCCAGGGCCAGAATCTTAAATATCTTAAATACATATTTTGACATTGCCCGTATTTGCTATTCCTTTTAAAATTTTCTCCAATTCCACTGTCCTTTGAGTTTTTGGTTTTGACAAAATGTTCTAATAGTGAAGGGCTTGAGTTGTCTCTTAAGAATATCTGTGGTTCTACCTCCCCCCAGAGGCAGCTCTCCTTTGATCTCAGCTGTCTCCCAGGCCAGGACAAGGGACTGTGTGGGGTGAGGGAGAAGCAGGGACAGGGAGAAGAGCCCAGAGTCAGCCACGATGAGCTTTTCCCAAAAAAAAGCTGCATTTCTTGGTACCAGAGGATTTAGGTTCTGCTTACAAGCAGCATGGACTGGCTGGAGGGCACACATAGCCCTGCTATAGGGACATTCCCGGGATTCCTTTGGAGGCTTAGGATGCCACTCCAGGAAATAGGGATTGATGCAGGCTTTCCCACCAGGCCAAAATTCTGGCTGGCCACTGCCTGTAGGAGTGTAAAGCACATTTTCCCAGAAATGGGGAGCATGCAGGAACACTTGGGGAATGACTCCCTCAATCGTGGTGTTAAAATGTCTTGAACCAAGTCTGTCCAAACCCTCCTCCTCTCACTCACTGTTGGGAGTTCAGCTTGCACTGCTGGCTGCAGGAGCAGCTGCCCAGGAGCTGGAATGCCATCCCTTTGGCCATCTGACAGCACAGAGCCACTCACTGTCAGAAACAGTGGGGAATTCACTTGTGAAGGTAATAAAAACCCAAAGCAGAAAACAGGGATAATGTAAGTACCCAGCTGGAAAAGGTGTGAGAATGGTTTAGCCCTCCTCTGGGTGAGAGTCATAGCACCGTGTGTGGAAAGCAGGTGGGGGGAGGCAAGGCTGCTGCCCAGACTACTAGAACATTATTCCAAGGCACTTCATGGATAGAAAATTCTGCCAAATATATATATTTAAAAATGAAATGGACTTAAAAAAAAAAGGATACTTTGCTCCTTCAATTAATGGAAGCTGAAGGGTGACCTCCCCCCTCCCCAGCCTGCTCATTAAATGCTCCCAGCTTTACTGAGTGCACCAAATTGGAGTTTTAAGCAGGTGTGGTTAAAACCCACCCACTTTCTAAACTTTGTTCAAGCCACAAATGTGGAAATTAAAGGGCCCAGCATTTTGTCAGCGTTTTCTCCCTTTTCAGACATGGTTTGAACAACACAGTATTAGGCAAAAGCAGCGTTGTGAGTGAATTGTTCATCCCTTTGGGATCCCCAGGTTACACTTCAAACCTCAGGTTCCTTCACAAGGGCGTCAGGCTTTCCAACGCCAGCTCCCATTCCCTCTTGGAACGTTGGGATGAGTGATCTGGAAATGTCAGCCTGCAACAGGGCTGGGATTCCTGCAGCTGGAGGGGCATTCCCAGCTGTCCTGGCCAGTGCAGCCCTCACCGGGGCAGGACAGCAGCAACCAGAGGCTCCTCAGAGGCAGCGCCACACAAACACACTGGAGACAGGAGGGAGAGCAGGGATTGGCCTTAGGCACAGCCCAATGAGACGAGTGGAGAATAAACACGTTGGGTGGGTGAAGTAGACCGTGTGTGTGTGTAATACACTGCACACTGTTGCTCTGTCAGTGTATATGCAATGTGTGTGAACTGTATATGTGCATGTCTGCAATGTGAGCACTGTGTTTGTACTGTGTACATGTGCATTGTGTGCAGTTTGTGTGTCTGTGTAGTGTGTGTGTGTGTGCTGTGTGTCTGCTCTGTGGGCAGTGTTTGCACTGTGTGTGTGTGAGTGTATCCTTGTGCATCTCTGTGTGTGTGTACTCTGTGTATCCACATCTGCTGTGTGTGCCCACTGTGTGTGTGCAGTGTGTGTGGGATGTCTGTGTGGGTCACGTTAGTGTGGCTGTGTCCCTTCCTGTGTGTGTGACTGCCCCAGTCCCAGCCACGGTTACCTGCAGTCGTCCCCTCCGGTGCTCACCACGAACTTGTCGTCGTGCGAGAAGCGGATGTTGGTCACGTGCGCCGAGTGCCCAAAGTACCGCTTGTGTTTGGCCTGTGGGACAGGAGAGCAGCTCAGGGATGGCACCAGGCACAGCTCTGTGCCCACAGCCATCCTGACCCCGAGACCTTTTCACTCCCTGGGAGCTGCCTGTGGATGGACTGCGCTGTTTAGATGCTGTAGGAGCTTCCTGAGGATGGACCACGCTGGTTGGGTGCTGTAACACCGAGTGCTGAGGGGTTTGGGAAAAGCAAAAGCTGCTTTTCAAAAGGTGAAAATAAAACAGGCACTTACAAATTTCTCTGTGCATGGGAAGTCAAACAGCTTGACCAGCCCAAAGTCATCTCCTGTGACTATGTTCAGGCCAGCGTGGGTCACACAGGCGCAGTTGACATCTGCTTTATCTGCATTTCGTGGCCAGATCCCAATGACTTCGTCTCCAAGAATGCTGTTCCAAAATCAAGGTAAATAAAATGCATTAGACCGTAAGATTTAACCTGCTGCTGCTCTTCGACAGGGTGCAGAGCCAACACAGGTCAGTAATAAAAATTGCTACATTTTAAATAAAAATGTCCCCTCTAAATGATTGCCCTGAGCTCATCATGGAGACCATCACATTAACACATCATTTTTATGTGATTCTTAAGTAATCTCCATCCATTAATCTGTAGGTTTATTTCCCATGAAACCACTGGCATCATTGTATAGCAGCACCCTGTGCAGCTCTGGTCTCTGTGAGCCTTTCCCCAAGATTTCTGACTGCACTGTTCCCTTAGCCATGAGTTCCTGAATGAGGGAATGGTTGTCTGGATGTCGACTCATTCTCAGAAATACGTGTTCTGCCCTTGGCTTTATCATTTACCCACGGAGTCACTGACAGAGGCATCTGCCCCCTCCCACCAGCTGTCAAGAGTCCTCTGAAATGGGGAATTTGGGGCGGATTTTTATGCCAGCAGAGCAGTCAGAGTAGGAGGGTTCTCATTTACCTTCTCCCACCCCTGCCTGGTTGTCATCCACTGTCAGCTCTGCCCTTGGCCTGTCCCACTTCTCACAGGAAGAGCACAGCCACAGTTCTGCAATGCTGGGGGCAGATTGCTGTGTTCTTCCACATCAGCAAATACGTTTTAATGACACTCACAACTCCTTAATACAATCAGTGCCCATTTCCAGGCCTTCCGTGCTGCTGCTGTTTGCTGATGTGGGACAAGGCTGCCTGGAGTGGCCCAGAGCCGTGTGAGGGGCCTGGGATGAGTGGCACTGCGCCACTGTGGCTCTGTGACAGCCCCTGGTGTAATTAACAGCACTAATTACTGTAGACACCAAACAGCCACAGCTGTGTGTAAAACCCCAAGGGTGTCAGATGGAGCTCTGAGGAAGCAGAGCCTGGGTGCACTCACAGGTTTGCCAGGCCCTGGGGACATCTCAGCATTTACACATCCAAACCTGTGACCTGATCCCAGTGCTGGGCCCTGGCCCCACGCTCTCCTTGGGTGTTACCTGGTCCACGTGGCCCAGGTGATTTTCTCTATGACTGCAGGGTCTGTGATTTGCTTTCCCAGTGGCACCTCATGAACTTGACGCTTGTAGGCACCTGTGGATACCTGAAAGTGGGAAAGTAAAAACCTGGAAACTCTGCTACAAATATATAATTTTCTTTAAGATGTCCAGCAGTCTCACCAGATTTCACCAGGAATTAAACATCTAGGATAACATTTCTCTTTTTTCCTCATTATCTGGAATTCATCACATGCCACATAAAGGAATACCAGTGTTACAGTATGATGATAGAAAATGTTCACATGCAGAGATGACAAATTTTCTTTCACTTCTATACTTTGTCTCAATTTTACTAAATCAGAAACATTTCTGAAGAAAACCCCTTCAAATTAACAATTTAATTAAAACAAATTAACCCAGCTCTCACACACATCCCAGCCTCAGGGAGGAAGAGAACTGCTTTCATATGGTGACAATCCACAATTTCTTTATCAGCATTGTACCAGTTCCATTGACCTGGGATAATGCTTTGCCCTTAGCACAGCTTGAGCCTCCATCTCGTTATTGGGGCACAATAAATTCAAGCACTTTGGGGGCTATCCCAGACGTACCTGGATGTATCTGCTGTCTGCAGAGAAGTCCATCTGTATGACAAAACTGGCAATGTCCTTGCAGTAGCCAATTCGGTTTAGGGTTGTGCCTTGAGTGAGGTCATAAAAATCCACAGTATGTTCTTGTGAGCCCACTGCCAAAAACCTGTTGTCTGGGCTGATCCTAGACAATAAAACATGGAGTGGGGGTGTCACTGGCTGCTTTGGTGCAAGATTTGCTTTTGTTCTCAAGCTAACATGACAGTAGCTTTTTTTCATGGAAAACACAAAAACTCTTCTATCAACAGCAGGACTGAACCAAAACGAAAACTTAATGCTTAAGAGAAGAGGAAGACTCAGGATATCTCTGGCAGAAGACAGGGTTAGATGGAATATTGGGAAGGAATTGTTGCCTGTGAGGGTGGTGAGGCCCAGGCATGGGTTCCCCAGAGAAGCTGTGGCTGCCCCACCACTGGAAGTATCCAAGGCCAGGTTGCACACCGGGGCTTGGTGCAACCTGGGATAGTGGAAGGTGTCCCTGCCCATGGCAGAGGGTGGCACTGGATGGGCTTTAAGGTCCCTTCCAACCCAGACCATTCTGTGACTCTATTCTATATTGTTTGAGGTTAAATGATGTTTATATTGCACTCAAATAAAGCCACAGCACAGTGTGCAGAATGACACTAATCCTCTGGGATTCAGCAACAGGAACTGCAATTTGGAAAATTAATTCCCATAATTACAGCTGTGCAGTGTGGCTGTAACTGAGTTAAGCACCACCACAGTGCCCTTCAGCAGCTCACACAGGTTTCAACAAACATGGACTTACAAAACCTCTGCAAATCCACTTGGGACTCTATGGCCGTTTCCTTGAGCCAGGGCTGCGTATCTTGAACACCTCCTACCTGATGTCCTGAATTGCAGACTTCCTGTCCCGCTTCTTGCCCCAGACCTTGAGGCTGTTGACCAGCAGGACGATGAACTCTCCGTTCCTCATGCCGATGGCCACCATCTCGCCATCGGGGCTGTACGCGGCGCAGCGCGCGGGGTGCCCCAGGCTCACCTTGTTCACCAGCTTCTGCGGGGACACACGCAACAGGCTCACACCTCCCCAGCACACGGAGAGCTTCCAAACACAAAGTATAAAATTTGCTTAATTAAAAAAAAAGTCTCTGTTTCCCTCTAAACATAAACCTGAAATGTCACACCAAGACTCGCATCCCACCAGGCATATGTCGCTAAGCAGACTTCAAAATAGATATGTGATTCAGATGGGGGGTTCATGTTTGCATTATTTTGTAGATTGACATCCAGTTTCACACCAGAAAAAGAACTATTTAGCAGAATGAGCTGAAAAGTCTATTTCCTGATTTGTTTCAAGGGTGATTTTGACATCTTCAACAACTCTTGATTGGCAAAGAGCTTTCTCATTTCATTTGATATGTGGAAATGCCCTAGAAAGCTCTTGCATTTTCACCTAGTTGGTTGTATTTATAACATATTCATTTTCCTCGTTAAAAATCATTCCTGTTAGCTTAGGTAACAAGCTTTTGAAAAGGTTTTTGCTGGCCAAAACGAGCAGAAATCTTTTTGGTGGTTTTTTTAAATGCTTTCTTGTTTTTAAAAATGGTTGTTGTTAGTCAATTTGACTTGGAAAAATCCCTGAGGCAAAGGAAGGCTCTGAAGAGGAGGGAGCCATGTCTGCCAGGAAGGCAGAATGATGGGTAGGGGCTGTGTGTGTGACAGCACAGTCTGTGTCACCCAGACTGGCAATGTGGAAATAAAATGCTTCCCTGATCCCCCAGCCTGCAGATTTAGATCAAAATAAGCAATGCCCAACAAGAAGCACTCCATGAGCAGGTGTGCTGGTGAATCCCTGCATTCCTCTGGGAGTGCTGGCTGTGGGACAACCTGGCACCTCTCCCACACCAAGGATTCACCTTTGCGCTCACAGCAAGGAAAGAACTGGGGCCAAACAAGACCAAAACCTGCTCAGGACAGAAGCAAACCCCTGCTCTCATTCCAGGGCTGCTCAAAGGCACAGTTGGAAAAATGGATGCTTGGAGAAAATGTTCATTTTTAATCACACACTTCTATGTTCACAGTACTCACTTTGTCCGACAGGTCCCAGATCCTGGCTGTTCCATCATTGCTTGCAGAGATAAATATGTCTTTGGAGGGGTGAGTTGCCAAGCCCCAGATTTCCCCTTCCATGTGACAGTCAATTAACAAGTTTGAAGCAGCATTTTTTTCTCCTACTTCAAGGATTTCTCCATCTTTTGTTCCCACTAAGATTTTCCCCTGTTTGCAGCCAAAGGAGTGGAGAGAGGTAGTCAATGTAATATTAACTGCCATGGTTTAAACTGTCAGCGCTTCCTTGGAAAATACTTGGAAAAAGCATAAACAGATTAAGTGTGTAATTGGTTAGTGGCTACTTGATTGGAAATATAAGACATTCCTCACTGGTGTTGTTATCAAGGAATGCGTCAGATTCCTGGGCAAAATGAAATAGAGAGCATCCCTGAAGCACTTGGCTGGACATCCTGTGCAGCATCACTGCTGCTTTCTCATTTACAATTTAGACACATGCAAGAGGGACGGCAGCAAGGCAAATTATTCTGTTATTTCTGCTGTATTCCACTTTACCAAAACTCATGGTCTCTCAGTAACTCCCAGTGGGGGTTTTGTGGCTTTAAAGAACAAACAGAAGCTCAGGGAAGCAGCTGAGCTGTGCCCTCTGCCCCTGGCCACCCCTCACCTTGCCCCGGCACACGGAGCGCACGCACTCGATGAGCTGCCCGGTCTCCAGCTGGAAGGCTCGGCACCGCTTCATCTCCTGGTCCCACAGCTTCACTGCTCCCCCCTCCTTCGTGCTGCAAAGGAGGCCTGGTGTAACCTGCATGGCTCCTTTACACATGGAAATCCCACCAGTATTTTTCTGCTTAAATCACAACACATACCCATTGACCCACCCTGCACTCTATATCAAGACACCTCTATGGTGCAATGGGAAGTAAATAATACACAATTAAATGCTTTCACACTTCATGTTTTAAACAGCACCACAATTTGTACAAACCAAACTGTTCTCTTGCCACTCATCTCAAATCTCTGTTTCTTGGCAAATCTTTTTCTTGTGGGAATCCCAAGACCCGCAGCATCTCCACCGGGAGAGGCTGTCTGTAGTTTGACAGAACTAACAAATGAAGAAAACTCTATTTATGGCAGGAGCTCAGGCAATGAGAGCTTATCCAGGTGTTTGGATCAATCCCAAAGGGGTTCAGCATAACACGTGCCACTGTGACCCTCAAGTACCCTCCTTTAGTCCTTCACTTACTGAGCCACCTGGGCAGGTTATACAAAGTTGAGAGTGAAACTGTTACAGCACAGAGACAGTTAATCTCTGGGGTGCTGGATAAATAATGAAAACAAAAACCACACAAGAGAGACAGAAGTTGGGCACTTTAGGAAGATCCTGTGTCTTACGGCCTCTCCTTCCCTCCAGTAACAATGAGCCCGTCCCGCAGAGTCGTGTACATGGTGAACACTGGTCCCGTGTGAGCCTTGGCCACCAGCCTGACCAGGAAATGATCCTTCCACACGTAGACATCTCCATTTATGGCACCACTGAACGTGAGGTTGTTCTGCAACAGACAGCAGCAATCTCTGACACAACAGACACCTTGGCATTTTTGTTCAGCTTCAAGTAAAATTCTTTAAATTAAATTTAAAAGTCCTTAATGACCACACTGGACTGTCACCATTGGTAGTATCACTAGCATGTGTCACACCAAATATCATTAGCAGAAAAAATGATATACAGAATAACAGACCACAATTTAAGTTAAACAGATAAATAACCAGCAAAGTGAAGAAGAGGAAAAAAAAAAAAAAAGGCAGGGCAATAGGTGTGCACAGAACTTAATAGAAGACATTCACCCAGTTGCAATCAGGAAATTCAGAGAAAGATCTCAAGGTGCACAGGTTTTAAATCCACATTTCACTAACAAGCACTGGGTTGGATTTCAGCAAACAAAACTGACACTTACAGGTTTAATACAAAGGTAACATAAAATCCTGTAAGAGGTAATTTGAACTCACTGCTCCAAAGGCAACAGAGAGCATGGTTTGCATTTTGGCATCTTCCATGGAACCAATGACTCCTTTCTTGTAGAGCAAAGCGCTGCCAGCCAAGGTCCAGAACTTCATGTGTTTGACCCCCACAGACACAAACTGAGTGTCGGAGTCTGGGCGGAACTCTACAACGAAGATCCTTTCCAGGTGTCCTCCCCTGCTGGCAACTTTAGCCCCTGATTTAATGAGGAAAGGATAAAAACAAAGTGGAATTTACCTAAGAAATTAAGTTCTGATATGATTTTATCAAATAAATTGAGCTGGTATTGGATTAAAGATCTGTGCCCCAGATGCTGATAGCTGCAAATCCCAATACTATTTAGTGTATTAAGCATCTTAATGCAACTCCAATAGTCCCTGGTTATTCCATTGCATTCCGCAGATTTAGGAAATGCAGATTTAAGGTCTCCATAGCGCAGTCCGTCTCCTGGGTCAGTGAAATAACACAGAAATATTGGCTATCATCTAGTGAAAAAAGCACAGGGACACACTAATGAGCAGAGGCACTTTTCCTTTCCCCTCCTCCATTTCCAAAGATAATTCTTTTCTGGAAATTATTTCCCAAAGGCCTATCTCCATTATAGTACTTGAAGTGCTTTAGGAAAGAAAAGGAATAATTTTCCTTAATTTCGTGTAATTTTACATTAAGCATCATTCTTTCCTTAATTTCCACTTACAACTGGTGTTTAAAACTTATCCTCCTGTTCATTTTTCTAGCCCTTTGCCATCTTTAACTGATTAACCGGGATACTCAGAGTGAGGACACAAAAGTCCAAAGACTTGAAAGGCAAACCCAGTCATTGTCTCAGCTCTGTTAGGCTGAAGGAACAAGATTCCCCCCTGGTTTTTACCTTCTTGCCACCTCCAGACGGTGATGGTGTGTTCTGGGTCGACTCCCACTGACACCAGAAGTTTGCCAGTGGCACTAAAGTTCACGTAATTGACCCCTTTGGTGTGGAAGCAGCGCAGCATGGAGAGGGTTTGCTTGCTCATGGCATCCCATATATGAATTGTGGGGGTTGTACCTGTGGGCAGAGAGAGGCATTAAAAGAGAATTGATTCTGGAAAGCTTCAGAGCAAACCAGGCATCTTTCGAGAACATTTAACCTGAACAGACATTAGCTGGGGGGTTGGATTTGTCTGAAGATTAGCACTACTGGGAAACAAAAAGAAATCAAAATAGCTCGCAAAACACAGAGGGGAATCATTGTAGTCCATGAAGTCAGACAAGTTCTAAAAGAATAACATAACATTCATGAAGAGCCTCATGCAAAAGAAATTGCCTGCAGATGTTTCACTTGTATCCATGGTTCACACAGATACAATGAGGCAACATGAAACTTGTACAGGACTCTGCTAAATTAAAAAACAAATCAGCCTTACCTGGGAATTCTGTCATGTCACCTGCATTGTGAGAGCAATGGCAAATGAGGAAGCACCAAGGGAAAACAATAGGTGAAATAAGTCATGTGACTCGTGCTGAAGTGCCAGCATCAGCACCAGAAGGAAAACAAAATTAAAAACTTGGAAATGGATATGGATTAAATCAACAAAACAAATAAGCAGGAATATTGTTGAACTTTTTTGGGTATATTGGCTTTTATACACAAATATTGCAACAATATTTAGTACTTTTAAGTTCTAAAAATGGTATCTAAAAGAAATGTTAAAGGCATGCAGGTTTTAAATATTATTAACTTCAAAAGTGAAGCGAATCTCTAGTTACACAAAGTATCAAACTCAGATGCACAGATCTCCTGAAGCCTAGGAAAAGGGCCTTTAACCTTTTCCATGTCAGAGAAATCAGCGTTTTGCACAGCTCTGGCACCACGTGCAGGTTTGGGTGCTCCCTCCACATTCTAGCTGCAATGACCGTGCTCAGGACAGGCAGCAGAGGGTTTGTGTTTGTCACTGTGTTCATCACTGCCATTCCCTGCCCCCTGTTAAGTGACTCCTGTCCTCAAGTTACAGATTCCATTCTCCTTCCCGAATGGGCTGAGTCATCATTCTGATCTCATTCTCCTCCATAAAGTTAATTATTCCAGCATTAGGCTAAGAGGCAACAGATCCTTCTCAAGGCTTGGGACAACTCATCCTGCATTCCCCAAGGAATGTTTACTCCTGCAGGACTGTCCATATAAATAATAAACACACAAATACATGTGGTTTCTCAGCTGTCCCCTGATATGTGCCCTAATCTCTGCTGAGAGCTCTCTGTTTCTGGTCTTTTCTTGTACAGCTTCTGTATTCCTGCAGAGAAAAGGATGCTCAGTGTATTCTCACTGCTAAACAGTGCCTTGGATACAGGAAGGAAAAAAGGAATTCTATAAATCAGGTTACTGAGATGATTAGGCAATTTAACAAAGTTTGCCTTCTGAAACACGATTACACTACAATTAACTCTAAAGTCCAATCACTCACAATCAGAGATGGAATTTAAACAGTAAGAAAACCCTGGAACTTGATTACTTCTTCCAAATCAAACAAAAAGTAAAATTCCCCCACAGAAAAGCCCCAAATAAATCAGTGCCCTGAAAACTGTGAGTAAAGCTTTGCTGTGGGGTCACATACCGATCTGGCTGGTGGCCACCACATTCTTGTACTTGGGGTGCTGGTTCACCGTCAGGCACAGGATGTCATCAGTGTGCTCCAGGTAGAAGCTCTGGCTACCTAATGACATCCAAACAGGATTTCAGTCACTACAGGTCTGAGGGAAGAGCCACCACAGAAGCACAGACTATTTGGGCAGGTTGTTGCAACTCTGCAGGGGATGAGGGGCCACTAAAGCTGCCCATGCCTGCACTGCTCTCATTCCAAGGCATGCTTCCCAAATGCACTATGGGCACAACCACCGACACACAGAGGTGGATACAAAAGCAGTATTTGGGAAATTATCTATATATCCAGGGAATCAGCCTAAGAATCTGCCCACAGTCACCATAACTGCAAGAAACACCAGAATTGCCAATACAAAGCTGTCCTAGGGATGCTTGTATCCCCAGTTGTCTGTTCTGTTTATGTTAGATATTATGTTCTGTGCCTTTAAGGCTGGCTCTGAGAGCAGAGCAGGGAGAAAGAAAAGCACCGAGTTTGTTTTCAGAAACTGCTCTCACTCCTTCCCGTTCTGCTCCTGGACTGCGTTGCCTGCAGCACGGACAGACGGCAGGACAGAGATCTCCCTTGCTTTTTAGCTAGTTGAGGCAGAGAAGTTCTCTAGACTTTTTTTTTCCTTCTTCTTTTTCTTGGAACTGTTTTAACCTGTCTTGGACTGAAAACCCAGAAAACACCTGGAGCTCACACCTGCAGCCCTCGTGGGCCCAGAGCGGCATTTTCCAGTGCCAGAGGGACTGATGAGAGAATGGGAGAACTGAGCTACAACCAATGGCAAGGACTTTCTCAAGTTTGCCCTCTCTCTTCAGAATGGCAAGAAGTTTTGTTGTTTCATACTATTCATTTTTTATGCTTGTAGATACTTTGCTTGTTAAATAAATAGTCTTTTCCACTTTCCTCCGAGGAAATTTTTTCCTGAACCAGCTGGGGGAGGGGTCACTTGAGTTTGCTATTCTGGAGGGACCCCATTTGCAGGTTTTCTCCAAATTTGCTCTAAACCAGGACAAAAACCCAGGTTTCCCAGTGAATTGAGGCAGTGAGTGGGGAAGAGAAATGGAGGCAAAGCCCTCTCACGGGAATGGGCCCAGAAATGGCAGATGGTATCATCCTTGTTTCCCAGCCCATAGGCCAGAGACTGTCCTAGGACTGGAGTCCCCAAAGGCCACCTGCAATGGGTTTGTGCTATTTATCAGGATGCAAAATGTGGGAAAGTCATGGGAATAATAAAACGTTCAGACTTTCAATTAAAAATATTTTCCTTATAAAGCAATTTTATCTCCAAGTATTGTTTCAAGTGGAATTACCAGTGGAGAGGTTTTGGACAATGCCTGCTGCAGCCGTGTGGAAAATAATGTCAGCACCATCGTTCAGGTAATGGAGGTTGTTGCGACAGTCAAATCCTCTGTAACCAAACACATGGTCCAAAGCCAGCTCCTGGTCCAGCAAAACAAAGAGAACAAGAGTTAAATGAAAGAAAAAATGAGGAGATTTCAGAAACTGGACCACTTAAGGACAATTATAAATTACACAAGCACAAATATCTTGTACAGGCAACAGAATAACAAAACAATAATTAGTTATCCCCACTCTGCTCATTTATTGAAGCATAGTATTATCAGAGGCTATCAACCACCTTTAATTGGTCAACTAAAGCATTGCACCCGTATTATTTTCTTTTTTAATTATCCAGAGGGCTATAAATGTTCTGGATAATTAAAATTTCCATTTCAAAACAGATACAACTCACAGAACAGGTTTGATTTTATGGCTCTTCCACCACAGTTTAATATTTATATAGGGTATCAGATCTTTTAAAGAAGCCATCTGCAGAGTTTTCAAAAATCATAAACTACCAAATTTCCACACACCAAATTCTGACCTTAAAGTCCTTAAAGGAAGCCAGGGCAGGCTATAAGTAACTCTGTAAATAAGACATTAATCAGAGGTGTAATTGCAGCTTACAGTGAACAGCTGCCAAGGAAATTTCCTCCAGGAACCCAGGATGGTTAATGGATTGTTGTTAGTGCTGCGTTGGAGGCCTGAAGCCAGACTTAATGACTGTCCCAAACACAATCCCAGATCACTGGGAACAATCCCAACTAGCCAAAGACCAAGTGTTGCAAATAGTCCACAGAGGTCACAGAATATTCCTTGTTCTGTGTATTATGGAGGAAATTCAAACAAATTGTCTGGGGGAGAAAGGGAAGTTCCAAAGTCAATGAGCAAATTCCATCATTCAAAATCCCACAGAGGATTTTTTCTGGGCCAAACTGCTGGTTCTGGATATATTTCCCTTGAGATTGAGCAGGGAGCATGGGAATGCATATACTCTGTGATTGTACCTGCCCTTTACTGAGAGACAAAACTGGTTTTCACCCAGAACATGTTACTTTTAAAGAAATTTAAAAGATATTAATCCTGACCTCAACCAGTTTCTTTTTTTTGTTGATGTTGTTCTTTTGCAGCTTCTCAGGCTGAGGAGCAGCTCTGCTCACGGGTGGCCTGAAAAGAACATTTAACAAAAAGAAACAATCAATATGTTTGAAGGTAAAATACAACCTTTAAAACCACAGCATATATGAGCAGCAAATGGACAGTTACTCCTGTATGAGCTTTTTTGAGAGTTGTACAATAAACTGATTAAAATCCTGCACTTTTTGATAGAAAGAGTGGAAATATTGATGTAGACTTTGAGGATGAGTGGCAGAACAACCAACCTTACATCACTCAAAAGACCCCAAACCATAATGATTTAAATCCATAGTAAAATCCTTGAATATGAAATGATGGTAAATTGGTGCTTTCAGAAATGATCTGAAGTAATTTCTGCAGCTGGCAGTTGACCTCTTCCCAGCCTTCCTTCTTCTGAGAAATCCCATCCCAAAATCTTGACATGGCTTCAATAAAATCTTCTCAAATCATATTAAAGATAAAATGGTTGCATTTAAATGCATAAGACATTAATCCAAGGGAATTTGGGAGACTGAGGCCAGCAAAGCTTTTTTTATATAATTACAGTTGCTAAAAGTAGCTAAAGAGACAAATGCAGAATACAGGCTGGGACAAAATCTGATGTGTGCAAATGATCTGTAAGGCCAGAAAACCTCTGCTGCTGCTGTTGATTCTGCTGGGAAAAAAGGGACAGAGCTAAGGGGAGCACTTGGAGAGCATTCCCAGAGCTTATGACTCCAGAAAAATGTGACCTTGCTATTACATTCCACACGCTGTGAAATTTGTTCCTGTCCTGAGACTGTAACTACCAGTAATTCCCATTTTACAAAAAAATAATTAGAGAAGAATGAAATCCTTTTAGTGTATAGGTAGCTTCTTTTTCTGGAGCTGGATTTTTCATGGAAGGTATTAAAGGCATGGTGGGCAGAGCACAGGGGAGACTGAGCCCTGTGGGAATGAGCAGCAGGACAACCTGAGCTCTGAGACACAGCAAAGCTGGAGGTAACCAGTCTAACCCATGTCTCAGGCACAGCAAGGACCAACAAGTACATCAGCAGGTGACCCCGCAACACGAAGAGAGTGAAAGAGTTACCTTGATCCCCTTGTAAGCAGCAAATAAAGCCAAGCAAAAAACTTAATAGAGTTTAGGAGTCACTTCTGAGCATGAGACTCATGCACAAGCACTTTGAGAGAGCAGCAGTCATTCCTTGGGCACAACACGTGCTATCCAAGCATGCCAGCAAGAACTAAAACAGAAACCAAAGGGTGCACAGACCCGGAAACATAGCACCCGGCATCCCTGGGCAGACTCGGAGATAAAGATCCTGCAGGATGGAGGGGAAAGGGAAGCTACATCCAAGCTTCCTGCACACTTTGCACCAGAGCAGAACAGGATTCCACGGTTGGTTTGTTTTCAGGAGCCTGACAGGGAGGGAACTGGTAGGAAGTTGACAGTCTCCTAGGTGCTGCTGAGATTGCACACAATGGATGATTGTTCTCTATCCCAGCTCAGCTGCAATTTAGCCCACAATTGCTGTGGGGAGGCCAAGTTACTCCCAGGACAGCCTGTCCTGCCTTGTGCTCAGGGAACAAGTACCGTTATTTCCTCAGAACGGAGTCACTCGAGTCCCCTGGGGTGACCCTGGGTGGAGCAGGACTGAGCAGCGGTGCTGTCACCGTCAGGGAAGGGGCAGAGGAAGTTATTACAAAACTTAATTGTCTTTAAAAATAATTAATTCATTATCTCATTTCAGCCCAGATTTATGAGGGCCTCTGAGCTAGCACTTAGGAAATAATTGGTTTTTTGTATGCTTTTTTCTGTTTTAGTGTTATTTCAAACTACATCATTTCCACATTTCTTTATCTAGGAATATTAAAGTTTATGACAAGAGCAAGCCAAAATACTTCATGAAAGCAAGAGAACACTACCACTGTGACATGCTCAATAGTCACCAGATTGTAAGCATGAGACTTAATTTGGAGACACACACGGATACTTTTATACATACCTACTCACAGCACACACAAACACAGATGTTGTGTGCATTCATATATACATAGCCATGTATATATACACACGTGTGCATTCACTGCCTCATCACCATCTTCATAAAACAAATGGAAAGCAGCACATTTGAAACATTTTAAGAAGTAGTTTCACTTTTAACAAGCCTGTGACTACACCTAGTTTGTTTTGATACAGAAGATGACACTGCCAAGGCAAGAAATTTGCACAGTAGCAAACGACATCCCTTTGCCCTGTTTGCCCTGTGCAACCTGCATGGCACATTCCCAGCAATCCAGGCCAGCTGGACTCCCCATCAGTACTTACTTGACAATTCCCTGCCTCCAAAGGAAAGCAAGTTAAAACATAACACAAGCATTAACAGTTTCTTTACAGCAATTTAAAACAAACGTGCTTAGATTACGTGATGGCATGGAAGAGCTCCAGGAAAGGTAAGACACAGTCAGATATTAGAGGGTTTCAGTTCTTTGGGTACTGTGAATACAGCAGAGAAGATTTCTGTTACTCATGGCAATCTCGAGGATGTTCTCACATGAGGACACGCAGTTGTCAGTCAGGGATAGAAGTCCAGATCTAAACTGACAAAACCTCAGCACCACCCTCATGCAGAAATGTGAAAAGATATGAGTGAACGTTCCCTCCAGCCACAGGGAGAGAGAAGCCCAAATCAGGGGTGCAGTGAACAGGCAGCACCAGGATGGAGAACAACAGATGGACACAATAAGAACTGGGCTGGGGGAAAGAGGGAATGGGGTTTTGAAAGAGTGCAGCATCTTGAGGGAGGAAAGAGATGTGATTTTAGAGAAAAGGGCCAAATTATGAGGGGAAAAAAAGATCTGTTTAGATGGAAAATAAAGATCAAAAGAAAAGGCAGATCATAAATTGTTATGATAAATTCTATGGGAGGGGGATATAACCAACTCCTGTTTCCAGGGCACAGGCCAAAATTGCTGTCTGGTTGGAGATTCTGACTGCAGTGGGAATAAATCAGGGAGAACACAATCATCCTGCTCCAAAGCCAACAGGAATGGCATGGGAATTCCAGGAACAGCGTCATGTGAAAGGGACCAACAAGGTCTGGAGCAGGGACAGATGGACAGGAGTGTCCTGCAACCCAGAAGGTGACAGGCTGAGCCAGCAGCAATGGGTAGGGAAAAGCTTTGAGCCCAAAAGGGAGACAGACATGGATTTACATGCCTGCAAACTGGAGAGGGAACACACTTGGATCTACACAAATATGAGCAGGACTGCTCCTGAGAAGAGAAGGCAAGGTTCAAGGAGAGGAATGGGTGGTATGGTTGGGTTGGGCAATATACAAAAATCCAAGGTTTAAGAAATATATTGTTTATTTAAAAAAAAAAAATGAAAAAGCAGCTTTTAAAAGTGTCCTTAACCAGTAACAAGAGGGGACTCCCAAGTGGCCCCAAACTGCTGCAAAACTCCTTGAGCTTTTTTAATTCCTTCCCAGAGAAGGGATTAAAAGATTTTGTAAATTCTAAACCCTTGGATTTTCCAATCCCAACATACATAGGAGTTTTACATACAACTTTTCCTGCTGTTACTTTTTTCTTAACACTTTGTAGCTGTCATAAGACAACAAAAAGAATAGGATTCAACATGAAAATACCCTACTCTCAAATACAGCAGATCAAAGCAAAGCTCAAACAGAACTAGAGGGAAACACCAGTGGTAAATTATGTTTTTAAAGGACTGACAAAATCTTACATGGCTACAATATTTATAACTTCACATGTATGCTGATGCACTCTTCAAAATAAAAAAAAAAAAATTAAAAAAAGAAAATAAATAAAAATTAAAAAGTACTGCAGGACATATGGTGGGGCCAGCTGTTGTCACAGCCTGTCAGGGCAGCTGGTCACTGCATTCCCAGGTCATTCCAGCTCAGTGCCCAGTGAAACGAGCACTACAGCAATTAGTAAGAAGGGCAATCACTGGAATGAAACCTGAGGGCCTTTGTTCTGAACACCTTGGGAATTTTTTCCCTAAACAGCTCCTGTACCACAGACTAGCCCTACTGCACCAGGACCTGCTGTGCCTCACACCCTGGACATGCCATCCCACACACTCTGGACTCTCCAGACACACTGTCCCTCACACACTGGAGGAACAGGGTCTTTTCAACTTTTGTTTTTCCCTGCATAAGCTCCAGCATCTTTTGAAGCTGTATTGGCATAAATGAAAACACTGAACCAATCATATATGGCAGATCCTCAATCTGCATGACAACACATGAGAAACACGACTTTTTCCATCAGTCCTGGACTACCTCCTGCACAATAGCCCTCAGAAAAGCTGAGTATTTCACATCACCCTCAGCTTGGAGACAGAAATGTTTGGAACGCATGGCAATGTTGGCATCCCTCTGTTCCACCCCCATCCCCCCAAGTGTCACACAAACAGAGAAGACCTTTGAGCCAGCTCTGTGCTGACCTGCAGGAGCAGTGAGATTGACTCTGAGTTCAGCTGCATGGCAGGGACTGACAAATACCAGTCACAATGTGTACAAGCCTTGGGGACAACTGGGATGAAACCAGTAGGCTGTCAAATGCATTTAGGGTGCATTAACTTGACATAATGCTGTTGAGAAAGTAAAAGTGAATATTCCAAAGGATGCTACTCATTCTCAGAGGGGCTTTCTGCTGGAATATGCCCAAAGTTATTTTCTCCACCCCAAGGACGTGTTCTTCCAGATACATTTTGAACAGTCCCCACCTACACATAAATACAACACAGATTGACACTCAAAGCTTTTGCACTGCACCCACAGACGTGTGTGTGTAAAGGTGCAGGAACCAAGGCTGTAACCATATGTCTAATAATTCACTTCATGGTGCAAAGGCTTGTGGGGGCTATTTTGGAAGCTTATATAAGTTAGACCACGTTGTTTTAAAGAAATCAATAATTTAAAAAGTAACATTCGAAGAGAGAAAATTCAACTTTTTAACTTTTCATCTTTATCGGGATATATGATTACATGAGGCAAACACCACAATGGAGACCAGGCTCTGAGGTGGGTAATTCATGGAGACTAAGACAAGCCAGGATGCTGAGAAAACAGAAAACCAGACAAACATGCTAATGCTGCTTTTTGTTTTCTACACATTCCACCTGCTTGGAAGGAGTTCCCATCACCAGGTCCATGTGGAGTCATGCAAACTGAGCTAAGGGAGAGCTGCAGATGCAGGGGGTTAGTAGGAGGCCAAATGCGAACTGGTCTTTGCCTTTGAGATTAGTAACATAAATAGAGTCATCAGCAAGCTTGTTTTACTTCTCATCATATCAATTCTTGTTTAAATGGTCCCAGTTCAAAAACCGGCCCTTTTCCAAAAAGCACAATTCCCCTGTGACACACAGCAGAGCTTACAATTGTCCTGGATTGTCTGGGACAGTTCCACCAGCGGCCAGGGGGTCCCAAGGAGTGGGAGAACCACGCCGGGAGCTCCCACCCCGCAAGACTGCTCCTGCAGCCCCTCGTGAGGGCACCCCGCTCCTGACCACCGGCACGGCAAGGGGTGCCAGCCACAGGGGCACAAAGGGAGACAAGGGTAAGGGTGGGTGGGGAGGAGAGGAGGGAAGACATGGAAAGGGGGAAGAAGAAAAACAACAAGGTTGGGGAGGGGAGAGGAGAGAGAAACAACAATCGGTTAATGATCTTAACCAAATGGACCAATACAACTGCAAGACATTTTAAAACTGTCCCTCAACAACAGCTCTCCCGTCACCTTGCCATCTTAAAGCTGTAGCTGTTGACAGAGAAGAAAATGTTGGATCCCCCCAAAAATACCAGGCCATGATTTGATTCAAATCCTGCAAGTAAAATCTATCATGTAACTTCTACACTCCTCCAAGATATTTGCAGAATCATGATTATTTTAATCACATTCAAGTTAGACAGGAAAAATAAACTTCATAAAGGGCTCTCCTTTTCTAAGGGAGAACTTTATTATTATTCCTAAGTTTGTACTAATCATTGTACAGTTCAGCTCCCAACTCTACACTTGCAATCTTCTCAGGAGTGCCATCACAGTTCCTGAGATCAAACAATTCCTGAACTGAACAATGAATTGTTATTTCTAGAGAAATAACGTACCTGGAGGTTTTCAGATTCACCACTCTCTATTAGAGAAGCACAGGGCCCTGCAAGCTTACTCCAGCAAACAGAAAGATTAAACAGATGGACGTGTCACGTAAGTGCCACATGACACCTTTGAAGTGTGTTTGATTACATAAGCTGGAAAGTAACTTCAGCAACAGTTTGCCCTCTAAACATTACTATTAAAAGAAAAAACCCCAGTGAGCTCCAAGTCATTTTCTCCAAGGAGCAGCTCACAGAAGCAGCCCCAGCTATTCCTACTTCTTGCTTAAACCAGAAACTTGCTTTTTCTCTTTTTTTCCTTTCCTTTATTTAAACTTGCTTAATTATGAGTTTCTTCTCACTTCACCTTCACAATTTTTCCTTTCTCAAAGCCACAATGAAAATACAGCAAGGAGGACACTCCAAGACCCTCACTACATGCTGCAGTGATGTGGGCCAGCAGTTTTCCAGGCCTTGGGATTTACTCACAGTTTCTGTTCTAAGCAGCCTTCCAGCTTGTCCCATAGTTTTCAGCACGTGGACAGTAAGTGACAGTAAGTTGCCAATGCCAGAGTATCCAGTGCACAAAAGCCATTAAGTGCCCAGTCACTGGAGTCTTCAGACAGACATATGGCACAATCACAAAGGGAAAGGTCTGGAATACTTCCTCCAGAAAAACCTTCTCGAAAGCCTACCAGGTTACCCCACATACCTGCCTGAAAGAGAATGGAACACATTCTCTGGTTCCCTTCCTCAAACCTAGAGGGGCTGGGAGAGCTACTTTGGCTGTGCTTTTGGCAGAAAATCTAAAGCTTTGGGAGCTGCCTTCAATATTTCTTGTTGCTTCTTCATTCAATCCTGTGCACAGAGATTTCGAGACTCCACAGCCTCAAGACCAGCTGACTTGGGCCTTAGATTTCCTGAATATTTAGGACTTCCCTCAACACAGACAACTGAGTGCTTGCAGAATTTCTATTTCACCTGGATTGATATTGTCACTTTGGACCCTTGGAGGTGCAATGAAAATCAGCCCAGGGATTTCAGAAGTGTTATGAGCAGACACACCCTTTTCCAGCTGCTACATTCTTTTGTGTTCTCTGAAAAGATGGAATTTGGCACACCTACAAAGCTTTCCTCATATTTCATGCATCTTCTGACAGAAGTCAGCTTTAGCCTGAGGCACTCACAAATGGAATTACCAAGATTCTGCAGGAATTCTGCCCATATTGTCCCACTGTGACTAGGAATTGCAGTCCTGCAGTAGCCAACACATTAATCCCCTCTTACTGCAACCAAACTCCAGCATCTTTCACATCTTAAGGCCCTATCCAATCACAACACCCTCAGAAAGCAGTTTTGCTGACATTTCACCATTAAGTTGCAGCTTCTGATTATTTCACTATAAATTCTCATTTTTTATATTAATACCTTGAAGAAAGAAAAGTGACTTTATCTTTGCTTAACAAGTGATGTATGAAAATTACAAGATTTGTTGTCAGATTGATCAAAACAGCAAAGTCCAAATACTAGAAGTGTGATTGTACTGAAGCATCTGTAATTTAATAAGGAGATAGAAATGTGTACAAGAGCTGTGACTCTCGGGCAGAAAAGACGGGAAGGACAGTGACAAGGGTTTGTTTTTAACCTAGATTAAAGTGAAGTACCAAACTGTGGATAACACAGAGACAGTAACAGAAAAAAATAAAGGAGAATGTGAAGATCTTGCTTTTTACTCTCCTCAGTCCAGAGCTTGGGGGTATAACATGGGATGGGTTATTCCCTTGGGACGCTATTTTCATGGGCAGCCACCCTGAACTGACTACTCTAGAAGTCAGGGGCATCCTCACTGCAGAGGAGGTGCCCCCGCATTTCACTATCCTCCAACAGAGTGGGAGGTGTGGAAACACTGGAGCAGCTTCCCCATGGCTTTGTGGTGCTGGATAGACACAGCCTGTTCTCCATGAGAGAGGCTGAGGATGGGGACAGGCTCCAGATCCTGTGCCATCACACAGCCCAGCCTTACTATATATTAATAAACTATCTATTTACTTTTAAATTAAACCTATTTCACCTTTTTCTCCCAAAATCCTATCTCCCAATTAACAAACAAAATTTAACAAACATAAACCCACCACATAAATAATACATTAATCAAAAATCAAACCAAAACTACAACAGGAAGCTTCCCAGGGACCTGAAGGGGGATTTTCACTCCTGGACTGGAAATGGTGCTGAAAAGCTGCACAAGACACTGATGCTCTCGCTGAAATCATCAGTAATTCGTGACTACAAGACATTTTTATGCCCAGATTAATCCATCAATTAAACTCACTCTACAGTTGCTTTTGCATCATCAAAGCAGAATAAAACTGCTGAAGGGTACAAGAGTTTCTGGTGTGAAACATCTGTACCACTCCCACTTATTATTCTGTAACAATTTAGCAATTCACCCAAAAGAAAATAATAATTTTCCTTTTTTTAACTCAATTTGGAAACATTTATGTTTACCAGATGATACACTAAGCCTGTTTGTAGAAAAATGGAGGAACAAATTCTTTAATTGAGGAAAAGAGAAGGTTATGGTCCAATATCTTATTATAAAAATCACTGATCCTCTTCCTGCATGGTATTGTTAAAACACTGTGATGAAAAAACGGGTGCAACATTTTTCTTCTTATTGTTCATACCCCACATTTCACACCCAATTCTCCTGTTTTGCACATTTACTCAGCAAAAATGATTAATTACTTTCTGTTCAAGATGTTCAGCACTGCATTTTTTAGAGCTTTAAAGACAGAAACTTATTTTTCCAAGGCCTACATGAGATTAGGAAGCATTATTAACTCCATTTTGTCTCTTGCAATAACAGAACAACTAAGCTGAAATGCTTTCTGTGAGTTAACCCACAGCAGTCCCTTGTGTCAGGGCCCAGTGAGGGGAAAGAGCAGGGAAACTCCTTATAAAAGAATGATCATTTCTAAGAAAATATTCTATCAAAAGAGACAGAATGGATTCACAGCTGAGTCACCAGCTGGATTTACAGGTAGGGATTTACTGCTCCAGATTTTGAGGGGGAATGTACTTTACTGGTTATAGATGCTCCTGGTTCTGTCCCATCAGATTTTATCACCCCCACCTTTAGGTCTGGTTTCACTGAACTCACCCTCTGTTCTTAGCTCTTACCTCTTTTCTTTGCTCTCCTCTCCAACACTGCTCCCAATCCAGCTAATTTTTTTTTAGAATATTTCAGCCTAAGGCCTGCATGTGCCATGGGAAATTCCAGCTTTAACAGTGACAACCCAACAAAATTACAAGTGACTGAAAATCTTTTAATAAAAGCACCACCCAAAACCTTAACTACAAAATATTTACAAGCTTACCACTATCACAAGTGCTCTGCTGCAGACACACACTGGTTAGAAGAGAATATAAATGCTCATGTGAATGGCAGAAGGGAACACAACATTCAGAGATGTGTCATATACATGTACTTTTTTCCATCACATCAATATGTTGTACTCTGTGAACACCATTTTAAATGTCATCTGGTGAATTTTAAAATTCCTGTCTTATTTCTAAGGACTAATTTTAGTTGAATGAAAAGAGATGCAAAAGGGCTTTTACTTGGAAGCAAAAGCCTTTGTGGGACATACCTCTCTTCCACTGAAACTTCCTTCAGCTGCTGATGGGGTTTTGTGCCTTCCATTTCTCGGATGCTCACTGCATAGATCTTAGTGGTGTAGTCAATTGCTTTTTCTCTTGCAACATCACTATCATAACCTTAGGAAAATAAAACAGACTAAAACAAACTACCCTTGTTTCATAGTGGGAGAGTAGAGAACAGGAGGATCTGCCCCAATGAAAGGAAGGAAACAAATCCTGCCAAGCTCTCCTTACACTGAAATTTAGCACAGCAAAGCTTCAAGTTAAATGCCTGTGTGAATCTCTGATTTGGGCTAGGGAGACTGAATTAAATCCTCTTTACCTCCATCTTCTTCTGCATCTGTGTCTGACTCTTCGCTGTCCACCAGCTTGCTCTCCTGGATGCCCAGGAACTCCCTGGTCCAGATCATGAGCGCAGTGTCGGCGCCGCCGACGGTGAGGAGCACGGAGTCGTTGTGCAGCCACTGCACGTTGGTCACCTGGGCACTGTGCCCCACGTACTTCTTGAACTTGGCATGCTGGCCCTGCAGTACAGAAAATGCCCCAGCTGGCAGCCTGACACCCCAGGAACAGTGCCTTCCTTCTTTTCCTTTCCGACCGCTGAAATAAACACACTTCTTACCTTCACTGGGTAGGAAAAGAGCTTCACAAACCCAAAATCATCTCCTGTGGCCAAGAGGGTTCTGTCCTTTGTGAGACTGGCCGCGTTGACAACGGTGACATCGCTGTGCATGGGCCAGATTCCCTCACAAGTGGGACCAAGCACACATGTCCAGGTGTCCCATTCAATCTTCTCTATCTGCAAGCAAAATTCCCCCAAAAGAAGGCTTCTTACTTTAAACATACCAAATACACACTAGTTTCGTGTTTTCTATGTTTAACATTAATTTTTAAGATTTTCTGAGGTGCTAAACATTGGCAATTTTGTAGCAGAATTACACACCACAAATAATCAGCTTCATAAAAAGCCAGGTCCTGCTGTTTGAAGGTGGTTTATAGCCTGTATGCAACAGGTGACCATGAGAAGGGGATTATGGCAAATGGTTGCTAATCAATAAACACTATTAAATTTAGAGATACAAGCAGAAACCTGCACATTCTGCCATTTACAAAATGCTAGGAAAGACACTATGGAATTACTAAATAATTCTAATCATTGTAAATATAGCACTATAAAAGGAAAAAATACATCATTTGAAGACAACTCTTAAAATTAATTTTCACAGTAAAAATAATCCAGCACACAATTCATACCTCAGCAATTCTTATAATATGCCTTTTCCCTCTCGGTGCTTCAAAAAATAGTTGCTCTTTGGCACCAGAATTGACTTGCAATAATTTTCCTGGATACAAAAAGAAGAGTTTGTTACGAATCTTATTAATTATTGTGACTATTAAGAACTTTCTTTCAATTGAGTGAAGAGATTTCTGGGGGTAAATTAAGAAATTATCCTCTAGAGATTTATTCATAGCCAAAGTAACACAGATGGTTAATGTCACTCTTGTAAGGGTCTTACACTCTGATTCAATGCATAAGTAGTATTTTAAATACCATCCAATATCCTTAAGAAGTTGCTGTTGCACAGCAAATCAGTTTCTGCTGATAGGGAATATTTTGCTTGTGTTTCATCATCACACTAACGGAAGTCAAAAATAAATGCATGTGCTATGAATTTTCCTAATGATTTTACAAGGCAACTTTGCCAAAAGTGGAACCTTTGCCAGCTCCTATCCCTTCTGCACTGCCCCACTGGCAGAGCCAGCTCCACTCCAAGCTAACCTGGCATGGGAAGTTTGCTGTGCTCATGGAGATGCCATGTGCTGCTGCTGCCACTGGCTCACAGCACATTTTGGGGCTGGCACACAGCAGGGAAAGGGCTCAGGCACACAGCTGGTCCCACACAGATCACACCTGCTCTGGGAAGGCTCAATGACATGAGCTCATTATGGATCCTGCTGCAGTTAATTAGTTGGGACCATCAGACTTCTAGCTTCTTACAGGGACTGCCATGCAGAGCTCAGCAAGGAAAGGAAATTAAACACCAACAAATGTAATTGCACTGGATCCATACAGTGCTCCATAGGGAAAAAGCATTTGCATCAGTGGCTGATCTCAATAACCCCAGGGGAACAGTTTCCTGATATTCCACTTTATGGGCATTTCCAGTCTGTATCTCTGACCAACACTTTACCTCTGGAGTCCCAGTCGATGTGGGTGATGTAGCTGGAGGCACCTTTGCAAATGCCAACTCTTTTGCTGGTAAGGACATTGTAAATATCTACAAAGTTATCGTGGGAAGCCACAGCCAGGTACTTTCCTGATTCTGTAAGGAGGAGACACCGAAGTTATTAAAGGGTAAATCTTCTCATCTTCTCACTGACACTGGTGTGATTTTCACCACTGTAGTGAATTCAAGAGGCACGGGTGGGCCTGTTTTAGTGCAGCACACAGCCAACATGGAGCACACACAAAGCCAGTCTTCCTTTGCAACATTCAATCTCGTCTAGACAAGAGAAACAAACTGCAAGATAAACACTCCTCTTCCACCTTATCATCTGGATGTACCTCGTGAAAACTTTATATCCGAGATCATCTCCTTCCTGTGGTGAAAAGACACCATGTCCTCCACGGTGTCAGCATTCACCACCAGAAAACTGCCGTCGTTCAGCCCCACCGCCAGGGCTTTCCCATCAGGAGAAAAGGCACAGCAGCGCCCGCCTGCGGAAGCACATGGAAATGAGTCTCTCAAAGTTTAAAAGCTGGGACAGAGAAAACCATCAATGAACTGCAACTGAAAGGCTTTCACATCAAGTATGTCATTTTAAAGCAGATTTGTTATGTCTTGAAATAGATATGTTACAGAGGCCCATGATGGATGCTTTGTTACAAGGAGTTAACAACAATTATTTAATCCCTTTTGAAACGGGTTTATGTGCAAATACCACCTTCCAGCCACATTCTAAACACAACAATGACAGAAATAAAACAAAAAATACCTCACCCAAAACACACACAGAAAGGAAATCCAGAGGGAAAATTCAAAAATTCATTAAGGGCAGTGTAACTCTGCCTCAGCATTACTCCTGATCACTCTCTCCTAGAGCTATCATCATTCATCCCTAAATTCACCTCTCCAAAACATTTAACTCTGTTTTCCCCCAGCAAGTTAAGGGTTCCTGTGCTCCAAATCTGCCACTGAAAATGAACAACTTAAAAATTCCTGAAGGATATCAATGAGTTAAAAAAATAAGAGTAATTTTGAGAAGGCAGCATTTCAACATGGCTTATCTGATTTTACACAGAGGAGAGGGCAGGAAAATTGTTAATTTTAGAGAATTTGCTTTAACAGGTAAAGCTCGTATTGACAGCAAAAGATGATGGTGCTCAACATGCAGGAAATTGTACTTTCATCTTTTTAAGGAAATTCTTTTATGCCAGCAACGTACTGGCCTTAAGTATTCCAAGGGAGGAAAGTGATTCTGAGGTCAACTCATTTCCCTTGAAATTAGGGGAAAAGAGACTGAAGTTCATTTTATTATTATTCATTACAATAGATTACAGTCCTTTTTCTTCCTTCCCTTTGCACTGACTTGACACATGCCAAAGACAATTTATTTCCGGTGCTCTCAATTTCTTAATGACTGTGTCCCTTTGCCTACCCAATTAATGTGTCCTGAAAGCAGAGAGGGAGCTGTTACAGAAGCAGAGGATCCATGGCTGCCCCAGGGCCTGGCCAGGGCAGAGATACCTTTTTTGAGCTTCCTCACTGCCAGCATGCGATGCTGTGACGAGAGCTCCCAGATGCGCAGAGTTTTGTCGTCGCTCACGGTGGCGCACACAGGCAGGAGAGGATGAGCTGCCAAGCCCCACACTTCTCCTTCCATATGGCCCTGGAGGAAAGCATTCCACACAAGAATAGTGCCCTGAGGCTGTGTAATGTGTTCTAACCTTGCCCTGCCTCATTCTGCAAGTTCCAAGCAGTAAAGCCTTCACTATCTCCTCCCTCCAAAGCTTTCTACATTCCAGGACCTGAAATTCTGCTCTGTCTCCTCTGACAAACGTCTAAAATGCTCCACACTACTGCTGGTTGTAATTCCTGTTCTTCCAATATGCTCCTTTCCAAACTTGAGATGAACAGGGAACAGTTACACCCTAAACAGGACTTTATCCTGAAATCCTAATATTGGCTAACCCTCAAAGTTTATATCCTTATGTAGATCCTTGTTTGTCCAACATACCCATAAAACTTTGTTTTAATCTTGCCTCAGATTCTCAGTTTTCCAACTTGTTAATCACTCTTCCTGCTTTTTTCCCAGCTTTCCTTCAGTCTGCATACAGTTTGCTAGCACTGCATATCAAGGTTAAATAATTTCTTACTGCTCTCAATCTGCATTAGTGAATGAGTTCAATGTTTTATAAAACACAACCTCACACATCTTGGATAGTAAGGAAGCTTCTTGGGTTATGTAACCAAAAAAATGCTTACTCTGTTCCATCTGTTGAAACCACTTGGGGAGGTGTTTTCCTCATCTCTTGTAACTCCAGGGGGGAGGGGGGTGGCTGCCTTTCAGATAATGGCCCAGCTGTTAAAACCAGGTGGGGGACTGTTCCTTATCTCCTCCACGGGGATGCCTTCTGGTAATGGGCCATGAAGGCTCACCAATGACATGACACATTACATCATCCACCCAGTGGGGGGAGCCAAACCGTTCCTACCCAAATAAAAACTGAGACGTAGGGACGCCACCTACTGGTTTTCCACTGGATTCCTGAAGGGAGACTGGACCCATCTTGCCATCACTGGACCCTTTTCTCTACAAGGACCATCTCTACTCCAACAGAACTACATCTGCCACTCCAGGAGGGCTTACTTTAGACTGCTTCAAACACCCTGACCAACAGGGTGTCAGGTTGCATTTCTGACTCTATCAGGGTTTCTAGATTTTCTGTTTGTTTGCTCGTTTTTTTGTACTACTACATTTGTATTCTTAATACTTCTAGTAAAGGAACTGTTATTCCAATTCTCAAATCTTTGCCTGAAAAGCCTTTAATTGCAAAATTATAATAATTTAGAAAGCGAGAGGGTGTTACATTCTTCATTCCAAGGGAAACTGTAGCTTTCCCTAGCTGATACCTGTCTTGCCAAACCAAGACAGGCAGTCATGCAGGCAAGGCAAATTTGAAGGATTACTTCATGTGATCAAAATTTACTGAAAAAAGAATACCAAGCAACCAGCATTTTTGTAAAAATACAGGAAATAGTTTGCTATAGGAGATCCATACAGTACCTGAACAAGCAGAGTCATAGGCCCGCTTTTATCAATTTCAAGTATTTCTCCATTTTTAGTTCCTACCAGGATGTGCCCATGTCCCAGGCTGATGGCTCGGATGGAGGGGTTGTCTTCTAAAAGTAAACCTGAAGAATGCAAGATTTTTTTTTTTTAAATTTCATATCTCTTGCAGCTTATATATAATTCAAATCTGTTCAAAATCATGAACATGAGATAAAACTGCCTGATCAAACTGCCAGATAATCCATGGATTCCTTACTAATTCAGGGAAGGGAGTTTGTCTACAGTAGTGGCAATATAAAGGCTGATATTTTACTGCTTTAACAGTGACAGGGTCTAGGGGGCTCAGGAGCCCCAGCACTTCAGAATTTCTGTGATTACATATGAATATCCCTTCTACACTGAGGCCTGGGGAATTTAACAGGTCCCTGCTCTCACCACAGGGAACGTGGCCAGCCAAGGAAACTGGACTGACTTTGGAACTACCAAACTCAAGGCTGGGCACATTTCTCCTTAAAATCATTTCACCAATGAAAACAAAGCTTGGTGTCATGAAACAGAGGAAGGAATAGCAGAACAAACTATAAATGACAAGGAATACAGGAAATACATCTTACATGGATCAAACCAGAACATTTCACTACAGAGTGAGTGGTGTGTTGCTGTTCCCTTTGGCTTCTGATGAGATTTGACACCCAGTCCTAACCTTTTACTACAATTGTACCACCCTCCATGCACACAGTCCTTACTGAAACACACTGAAAACCAATACCTTTAGAACTAGCAGAGAGGGCTGCTCTTTTAATAGCATATGTCTTCAGACATCTCTCAAACATATCATCCCAAAGGGCCACAATTCCATCTTTTCCACCCGTTACAAAGCCCTGCACAATCACAGTAGGAGAACATACACAGATGTCAGCACTCAAGGGGGAGGTTCAAGAGGACATGTCCAAAGGCACAATAACATCTGCCCTGCTTTTTATTAATGTGTCAAACTAAAAATACTGGAGCCTGTATCTATGAGGGAAAAATTCAAGTCGACAATATTTAGAGTTTCTTTTCTAGGGTTATAAAGAATTGCAACCATATGGAGCACACATTGTTGTAAACAGGAATGCTGGACCAGGACATTTGCCTGCATGTGGAAATAAGTAATGGAAAAATGTGTTTTACGCTTAGAAGAGGCAGTAGTTGGCAGTAACAGCTTCTTAAGTTATTCCAAATTCAATTGACTTAAGAGATGCTTCAACCCAAGTTCTAATAATGCATCTGGGACCAATTCTCTTATTAATTCCCTAGGTAGATTATCTGGGCCAAGAGAATGCACAAGACCATAAATAACTAATCAACAAAAATCTAAGTGAAGAGGATGTTCAGTGCACGATCAAACAGAAAATTTGATGGAAAGCTGGGAACAGTCAATTAGGGCCAGAAAGGATTGAGCCACAGGGATCTTAATTGACCTTGATATATAAAAATGTTAACAGCTAACATTCTTCTCATCCTTTACTTCTACAGTCGAAATCATAACCTCAAAAGGGATATTCCATTATCAACATTATCTTCAAATTGCCATGGGCAAAACTTTGTTCTAAGCTCATTTATGGGATGCGAATATTTTGCCATAATTTCTTTTATAGATGCACTGATGCAACTGAAAGATATCTGGAATAGTTAACTCAAAACCTAAACCTTTGGATATCTAAAGTCTTGACTAAGACACAGTGATAATATTATGAAAAGACCATGTTTCATATTTTAGAAACTGGTAATGCATAAGTATTTTTGGGAACAGGTTGAAGAGGCAAGGAGTACCCATTACTCTCCTGTGGTTTACACAAACATGAAAACAACACTCTTGAGCACAGTGAGAAATAAATTCTGAATTTTTACAGTCCAGATGTTGCAGCAGCCTTCTTGTTAGAGGATAGAAATGAGCTGACACATGGACTTCTTGTTTATCACAGCATGAAAAGGGTCCTGGTTTATTCCTCTTTGCAGCTCAGCCATCCTGACTCCAACTATTCACTGACTCTGGCTGCAGCAAGCTCCTACTGTAGGTTTCCCTTGCAGCCTCTGACTGCAGGTTATTTCCTGCTAAACTATGACTGCACGTCTTAGTTTGCAGATTCTGAATGCAGACTTTGACCTAGCTAGACTATGACTGCAGGTTCTAACTGGAGACCCAGACCGACCTCACAGCAGTGATTCTCTCTCCCCATGATCCTTCTGCTTCATGATCCTCTTCCTCAAGGTTCCTCCTCCTTAGTGATTCTCCCCTCACTAGATAAATCATTCCCCTTTTATCACACTTATCTTTATTGGATATAGCTGTGACTCATCAGGGGCGAGGCTGTACTGGGTAATTAACACAGCTGTTACTTATCAGAAGCAAGGTCACCTGTATTCCCTTCTCCTACAGTCAGAAAGCTGTAGGTCAGGTACCAGCACATGGAACAGGGTGCTTACAAATCCAGGTCTGTCAAATAACATTAGCTTTGTGATTTTAATCACAAACCCCTCTACAGTCCATTAGTGCAACAAAAACCAAGGTGACAGAAGGTGACAGATACCTTGTCCAGTGCATGCATGGCAAACACAGGTCCATCATGGGCCTTCACTGTCCTCAGCAGCAGGGTCTCCTTCCAGATGTAGATGTCCCCAGTGGCAGCCCCAGAGAACACCAGCTCCTCCACGCGCCCGTATGAGACGCTCATCATCGTCTCCAGCTTCGCCACACTCCCAAACGTGCCCCGTTTGGAGGTGAAGCCTCCACCTGCAACAGCAGCAAAAGGCTTGTTCTGTTTGGGCTCATAGCCACAGGGCTGTAAAGAGCAAATGTTTGACCCCAAAATCTCCTGTGGCTGCCCAATAACGGAAATCCAGAAACCACCGCACAAGGGAAAAGCACAATCAAAGAAAGTGAACCCAGCAATGACAGTTCTGGATCAGATCAGTCTCAGGTTTTCAGACTGTCTTTCCAAGCAAGAGATAAATTTGGTGAGGAATCATGCAAAAACAACTACTTCAATGTCTGGCAGGATGGTTTTTGCCCACAGCATCTTCTGCTATGCTACTTCTCTGTGGAGGTGACCACAACTAGAAGATTGGTTTAGTTGTCGTCCCTGGCATCCTGAGCATTTGGCAGCACTTTGGCAGAACAAATAGCAGGGTTTGCTCCTCCTCTGGTTGTCAGAGAACTAAATCACCACAGCCTTGCTTTGGATCAGAAAGGTGAAGCAGCCATAAGGCCCATGAACCCATCCTTAGATACACATAAATAATACACATAAAATTACAAACTATCATCTGCAGTGGTGGCCTTCTGTCAAGGCACTGTGGGCTTCACAGCTGACACCACACTGAGTCTCCACTCCATTGACCAAATCTGAATTAAAAACGCACCATTTTTATTGCAAAGAGACTATTCTTGGAAAAAGATGCTGCTTAATGCATATTCTCATCATGGAATTTGGCAAATAGCAAAGTCTATGTAATCACTGCAAAAATAACCTAAAGATTAAAAAAAACAAAAACCAGAAAAAATAATTATTAATGTGAGAGCACCTGAACTGCTTGAATGCTTGAACTACGGTATGAAGTGTAGGAAGCTCTTAAAATGACCTAATTTTGAGTTGTTCTGAGTACTTGTGTCATGTGTACACAACTAAAAAGTCACGAAGAGCAAAAAAGACAGTCCTGAATAAAATTATCTTCAATCAGAACCTGATTTTCTGGGAGCCAAGGATGCTTGCTCAGGAAAATTCTTTAATATTATGACTAGAATTTAAACACAATTAGCTGGAAATTCTTCCCAAGAAGGAAGGAATATTGTGACATTTGCTGACTCAGAGGTGGGTTTTCACCCTGTGCTGGTTTTGCACAGAAGTGATTTTTCCAAGAAGGGTTGTAGCAAAGCCAACCAGTGACTAACTTTAAATATTGACAGCCTGATTAACCAATTAAATATGGGGACATGCCTCTGTGAAAACACAGGTTAAAAATCAGGGAAAATCTCAGGAAAATTCTCTTTCCTTCTGGCCTGAGAAGAGGTAACAAGCAGGCCCAGCTCCCTCTTTACCCCTTTAATATTTTGGTAACTGGAAAAGTGCTTAACAAATAAAACAAATTCTTAAACTGAGAACATGATGTTCCTGTATTAAAAATGTTCACAAATTCTCATGTTAATCAAATATAAAATATTCAACACAGTACCTGTTTGATGCCAAAATTTGATGTGCTTCATTCCAACTGTGACTAGTCTGTCCACATGATGTGGATTGCACTTCACTACAAATATTTTATCTTTATGGCCCCTGCAATAAAGGTAGACATTTTAAAAGCTTGGCAAGAGATGACTTAGCATTTCAAACTAATTAAATCATTGATATACATAATTTCCCCATCTAACAAAAAGCAGAGAGCCATATTCTAATCTGCAAGGGTTTAGTTCTGGGAGTTTGCCTCACAGAGCTGGCAGGAGGAATTTGAGCATACACCATGAGGGGAGTACAGTTTGGGGAATAAAAATCCTCTCCCACTGAATTTCAGTTCATTTAAGTCATAACAAAGGAGCAGGCAACAAAGGTCAAGGCAATTAAGAGAAGACATAAAGGTCAACATAGGTATTTAAATGGATTAGAACTCAATAAATATTAAAAGGTACTCTGACAGGAAAAATGAGGAAGTATTTAATCTATGGGCTTCAAGGTGGAAAACAAAATCACAAATTATAAAATTATAGTGTAGGAAGCAGTTCACTCAGCAGCACGTTCACCTAGTTCCTGGGTAATTAAAGTTATGCTTGTTGATGTATTTATGGGAATTTACATGCTTGGGTCTTCTCATAGCAAAAAATATTCCCAGGTGTAAAGCATCAATTATATCTGTGTCACTGTTTTATATATCCCTCAAAGCAGGAACTACAAATTTTCACTGTACATCTGCAGGTTTTGTGCAAGGATTAAGTCACTTTTTTCTGACAGACTCAGCAGATCTGGAAAATCACATGGTTCTGAAACCGCTCTCAGAGTCAGTATTTCCTTTTAGTGGATCAGTCTGGATGCAAACCAGTCCTGGCCACCTTTGACATCTGCAGCACATCATCCTGCAGTGCAGAGGTGTTGGTTCCAACTCACTCAACAAAGATTTTAATGAAACTAGACAGGAGCTAGGAGAGCCAGGACAGGGAAACAAACTGCACAATTTAGCTCTGAAACAATTAAAGCAAATAAATAAGTGTTCTTAATGTTGCAACAAAAAAACTGAGAAGTCATGCTGAAATAAACCAGCCTAGAAAGATTAAGCAAAAAGAACATTCACAAAAAATAAATATAACTGCAAAATAAACATGAGTGTCTGTATATGGTGAACAAACATCCATTTTTCAGGTTTATATGGGTTCATATGATTGTAAGGAAATGTTCTTTTATTCTTGTGTGTAAAGGCCACACGACGGTTTTTGTCTCTCTCTCTGTCCTCCTGTGCTCACCAGAACAGGGGACTTGCCTTTACGCACTGCTAAAATCTAAACCATGGTTTAAACTGTAACATTTTAGAAGATACAATCATTTTTCTGCTCTCTGAGAGGACCTTGCATATTTTCAAGATAACAGATTAGCAATAATAGATCCTTTGGGTACACACAGCATTACATGGTGAAACAAATCCGAGTGCTCCATGTTTAATCTGTCCTGGGAGCACCAGCAGCCAGGTAGTGACACAGCTCATCATTATCTTGTTTTTAAAAGCTCAAAGGTCAGCATGGGAATATATAAAGTATTTCTTTGCTTGTGAGTGCAGCACAATCTGTCTGGGGACAGCAGAACTGGGACTCAAAGCCCAGGAAAATGTCACAACACAGCCAGGGCTGTTGCTAAGCAAAGCCTCCAGCACAGGTTTTAGACAGGATTTAAACCCTCACTGCCTAAGAAACTGGATGTCTGAGATGAAATTGTATAGCTAACAGATTTGGTACAGGCACATGGAGTAAAACATTGAATTCTTCAGTAATAGCACACTACTAACAGAGAGTGCTGCCACCAGAAAATCTCATTTCTTCTGCAACATGTTACCATATTGTAATTAAAGTGATTAAAGTGCCTTTCACATGCACTTTTTTTCAGCTATACTATTTCTACTGAGCAATGCTACATTACATGGTTGCAGGGAACATATGGAAGTCACTCTTTGCCTTTCTGGTGCATGCATCCCCACACACAGGAATTCTGCTCAATCCTAGTGACCAGGAGCACATTTGCTTTGTCCTAGACTGAGACAGAAATCAGGTTCTCTAACAGTCTGATTCTCCTACACTGAACAAAAGACGAAACATGTAACTTTAATCCAATTCTCTTCCTAGCACTGGTTCCTTCAAGCAATCACAAAGGACCCTTCACTGTTGGGTTATTGGCTGAGCTTTCAGTGGGCAATTGAAAGAGCAAATAACTCAGAAAAAGCTGGCTCAGAAGAAGGACAGGATCAGCAGTACTTGAAAAATACATAGAGAGATTAGAGGGAACTCTTCTTTCTTTTTAGAAAGTGATCTGATTATTGATGAAACCTAGCACATCACTGAACACACAAGAAATGACACCTCTGGTGACATTATGCCCTGGGCCAGGACATAAAACTGGGAGAAAATATTAAACTTGACTTGAAAAGCCTGAAACAAACTACAGTGCAAATGTGGCTCTCCCAACAGAAAGGCTAAGGAACTCCTGACAGAAATAGTTCACAAAATTTCCAAATACTGGATTGTGCATCCCCAAGTTTTTAATCTGAGTATGTTGCTCTGAAACACGATCCTGTTTCAGAAGGGAGTTCTGCTTTATTTCTTTGTTCAGAGGAAAAATGTGGATGATGCTATTCAGAAAAAAAGTAATCAGAGGGGACATTTTAAACTGTGAGTATCCTTACCTGGTTGTTGCCAGCTTTTCTCCCTTTTTCCAGTCCCAGAACACAATGGCATGGTTATCATCCAGCCCAACAGATGCCAAACATTTCCCATCAGCTGTACAGAAGCAATACTGAGTGTTAAGGTACTAAGGCTTTAGCTGAAAATGGAACAGGCAATGAACACAACCACATTGCAGGCTGAATTTCTAATGATGGATTATAAATGAAGCAAAACCCCCCCCAAACTAATAGTTCAAGAAATTGGAGTTCAGATCTTTCCCAAAGGCAGACACAAAACATTTCTGCATGTAAGCACAAGGAAAATAGGGAGAATCAAACAAGACAATGAAATTCAATTTCATAAAGCTCAAGCACTCTAAATTCATGTTGCATTTTATTTGAAATATTTCTGATCAGATGATGCTTCTTTTCTTTGCTTGAAATGGTGCAGAGATTTACTAGTGTATAAAATGTTCTTAGGCAGGGTGATGAATCTATAAATATGATATAAAATTTTAAGGCTAAAAATAACTGCTGGCTATCTTCACTTTCACTGCAGGAAAGACACAAGAGTACTGATAATCAGAGGAAGAAAAGCCAGAAGAGAAAATCATCCATAATTCAGTAGTACCCAGGGACTCTTGCACGTGTATAAAATAATGATAAACACAACCACGTCTACCAAAGTTCTAGAGACAAATTTCTGTCCTGAAATTCTAAAAAGTTTATAAAACTTTATAAAGTCATGATTATTGCAGTTTATGATAAGACAATTGAACTTTATAGGATGTGAGGAGCTGATCACCTGCTTGGTTTTTTTTAACTGCAGAAAAGTCAGAGTTGGAGGAAGCAGAGCTGGGCAGAGACTGAACAAGAGCACTGATCTGGGAATGTGCTTCTCATAGAAAATAATGATGTGAAGGACTCTGGGCTTGGGCATATTTGACTTCAAGAAGAAAAAGAGAGTCACTGGTACAAATTACTCCATCAGAACTATTTCAGAGTTCATAGGGCTGAGTAAGCTCTTACAGACTTTAATGACTGAGTTCTACTAGAAGCAAGTCAAGAAGGAGAAAGGGGATTTAAGAATGAGTAAGAAAGAAACAGGACCAAATGGACGAACCAGAATAAGGTAGGAAGAAATGAAGTTAAAATACAGGACAAGAAACCAAAACTGAGTTTATTTAAAAAATCTCGAAACAACACAACAATTTAAACTTTATTCACTTGAAACAGAAGTATATGGACTATACCCTCAAAACAATATCCCAAGGCATAAATGTTAAATTAGCCACCAGAGGGCACAATCAAACATCGCAGGAATGAAATTATTCTCTCGGAATCAGTGTCATGAGAAGGGCTGTACCAGAAGGATCCAGCTTTCAGAAATGGGCAGCAGCTGATGTTTTAGAGAGGGAGTGAGAGCAGAGAGAACTGGGGGAAAAGAGTCAGCTGCTGCATCAACTACAGCCAGAAAAGGTTGGGAGCTCCGGGTTTCTTTCTTTAAGCTCCAAATAGTGTGATCTGAACCTAATTTTGAAATCTCTCTTAATTAAACAATGCAAATCCCCTACACAGGGCAATACAGCCTCTTATCCTGCAGGGAGTGCACATTTGCTGAGCTCTGCCCCTATGTTATGCCAAGAATCCCAACTGAAGCCAGTTGGGAATGCAGCGTGTGCATTAATCTTGGGATCAGGTCCTAAAGCATCACTGTAATGTTGAGTGGTTGCTACTTTTTAAAAGACATTCAGTATTTTTTTACAGATTTATGCCCACAGAATAGTTTGGCCAGCTTATTCTTTACAGATACATGGGTTGTAAGATCCAGAATATTCCTACTTGGACAGGAATTTACTTGGCATTAAAAATACAAACCACAAAGTATTTTCAAACATAGGAACATTTGTTCAATTAAGGATCTTAACAAGAGGGGTTTTTTGACATCTCTGCACACTATCTAATATCAGTTAAATCATCCTTATCTGTTTTCCCTCCTTCTAGCACTTTCTCTCCTTTCAGAGTGAGCTTACACACCACAGTGGGTCAGCAATTTCACATTTGAATTTCAGCTCTTGGATGAACGCCAGGTCTCCTCTCCTGATAACGGAACATGACTGAGTTCCACAGATTTATCTTTGTGGAAGTCAAACTTCTTTAATATAGTCTTGTCTTACAAATGTGATCTACATCCTAATGAATTCTTACCACACTTCTGGAGAGCAGAATATGAAATAAGCTATGTTTAATTGAAAAAAAAAAAATCAGATCAAGTAGAGGACAGTTCAGATAAAGCAATCTCTTTATTTTTTTAATAGAAGAAAGGAGAATGAATTTTCAAGCCCTTTTATAAAGACACAGAAGTATTTAAGTCCCCACCATATGGATGATATTCTTCAGCGCTGAACACAGGAATTATCCCTTAAAAACTGAGACAGCTTAGGGCAGCCAGCTTGGAAAGACAAGTGGGAGAGGCAGCAGACAACTGTTTGTCATATTTACTTCTTCTGTAAACTCACTAAAAAATGTGGCAATTGTGAGCAAATGTGAAGAATTGGATGAGCCCAGAGGTGACATTTCCAACTCATTTATATTCTTTGAGTCACCATCCTGCCTGCTTTAAAATTCTCACACCACCATGTAGACAGTGACCAGAATTCCAGCTGCACACTTAATGATATTATCTACCAGACACCACCAAAATTGGCCAAGTGACCAAAGGCCCACAACTGACTTTACTACACACACTATTTTTATCCCAAGTCAGCAAGCTTCCATGCAAAATTGGTACTGGCAGTAATTTCACACCTCTTTGAATTAACATTTCATCACAAGGACTGCTTTAAATTAATCATTTAGATAAACATAGGCTGTGGCTTACCAGAAAAATCCAGTGCACATACTCCTCTCTGGTGCTGGCCTTTGAGCAATGACAAACATTTCAGGGTCTGGGTGTCCCAAACATGGATAGCAGCATCTCTTCCAACCTAGATCAGAGGGTTAATTGGGATCTCTGCCCACACATCATATTCAGTACCAGATATCAGGAAAGTGCCCAACAGCTTTTATCTGAGCAAGGCTGTTGAAAGTTCCTACAGTACAAAAATACCACAACTGAGTAATGAAAGTCCAAAACCTTCTAGGAAAGAGATAAAATACAGCTCCTGTGTTTTACAGCAGAGATTAAAACTAAGTATAAGACTTTTGAAGGCCACAGCACAAGACTGGCAGCGTTTATGTTATATAGGAATAGTTTCATAATCACCTCCAACAGTTTTGGCAGGGAAATAAGAAACAACATTCAGTTTGCCCGGATTTAGGAGGAAACACTACGTTTAAGGAAAAAGAGAATGGCTTTTTTTCTAATTCTATATAAAAATATTTTTGCTATCACTTTGAACTCCCCACCTGCCCAGTAGCCACATAGTCCTTGATGGGGTGGATGCTGAGGCTGAGGATGTCATCGTCGTGGCCGAGGTAGAGGCGCTGCGAGTGCTGCTGTCGGTTGTAGACGACGGCCACGGCGGCGATGTGATAAACCACCTCTCCTGCCTGTGTGTAGAACAGGTTGTTCCTGCAGTCATAGCCCCTGTACCTGCAGCAAACACCAAACACCTCGTGGCTGCCCCACAGCTGCTCGGGAAATCTGTGTTACAAATCATTTGTGTGTTAAAGGAAAGGAGTCCTGCAGTGACAGCTCAGGCTCAGAAGTATCACAGAGGCTGCTCCCCACCAAGAGCAGGAATTCAGGAATCTTCTCAAGGGTTACTTTGCACTCAATTCCTAAATCAGCACTAATTTCACAAAAAGGCTATATCATTTACATAGAATTGTGTCCAGGTAAGCTTCACAAGGAATTGGATTGGAGCAGAAATCTATCAGGTATTTTAACAAATCACAGCTATTACAAGCAATTTACAAAGAATCTTTGCTCCAGGAAACATCAGGTGTAGCGAGCAACAAGTACAAAACTCAACACTGATGTATTATCAGTGTTATAAGCTTCCCCTGTCCCTTAACAAAGAGAATCATGGAATGGTCTGGGCTGGAAGGGACCTTATGGATCACGCAGTTCCATCCCCTGCCATAGCAGAGACATGTCCCACTGGACCAGGTTGCTCAGAGCTCCATCCAGCCTGACATACAACTGAAAATAGAAAATCTGTATCTGATATTGTACGAATTACCACAGTAACAATGACAAACAAATTAATTGTGGGTAAGCACCAAAAAATGCTTTGCTTATGCTCTGATACAAATTGTTAGAACACCTCAGTAATGTTAATCAATCAGAAGTGGCAAATATTATCTGATATTACTCTACCCATGTATAAACTGCAGCTTCAAGCTGTCCTCAGGCGCTCGTTCTCTCTTAAGGAAGGGCACAGAATGGTTTTTCTCTTTACTTTGCTGTTTCAGCTGAGGTAGGTCTTCTTTGTAAACCTGAAGAAGAATTGCTAAAGTTAACTGCACGTCTCTGGTTTTCTAAATATTTGTATACATGAGTGAAAGTGACTGTAAGCATGAAAATTAATATATGCTAATGTGATGTTCAGTGGTTACAATGCAGAGCCAGGCACTATTGTTCCCAGCCTTCAGATGACAATAAATGTTTTCTGGACAATGAATATTCCTGGCCTGAGTGGCCCAGAACAGCAATCTGGAGCAGCAGAGTGTATTTTTTCTGGAAGATTCCAGTGTCGCTTAGTGAAAAGGAACATAAATGGTGACTGGGAGTTTCCAGGTGTTTTTTAATTTCATCTGTGCCTTAGTGTTCAAGCTCAAAGCTGAGCATGAAGAACTGCTTCTGTCTCGGGATTATGGTGAAATATACAGGAACCAAAACCACTTCAGTGATCTGCCAACGTGTCCAGAATCCCAAAGTACAATTACAGCTCTATAAATACACAAAATACTTTCCCCATTTAAACACTTCAGAAATGCTAAAACTCTGTGGAACCACTAAAGGTGTTTGAAGCATCCCCAAACAAGATCCATAACAATGCTGAAATGTAGCATTAGTGTTTGTTTTCTGTGCCTGCATTCCTTGGACAAATGGACAATGCAATTGCCACTCCCACAGAAATCTACCTGACTTCCAAAAAGCAACACTGGATTTTCGGAAGAAAGGAAAAGAAAGAAACGAACTCAGTGAAACAAAATACTAGGGCATCATGTTCTGATGCATCTCAAAATGTAGAATCCTCTCTGCTGCTTCAGCCGTAACATTAAAAAGAAAAAACCCAAACCAAATCCCAATTCTTAAAATAAGATCAATGTTTTTATTTCCCTGTGCTTTTGTCAATTATTTCCTTTAACAAAATGCCAAATGCAGCTTCTGCTTGGGGCTCTCACACTTCCCATATGAGATGCTGTTTTAAGTTGCTTCTGGTTTTCCATGCATTAACCTGCCTAGAGTATTGCTGTTTAACTGCCCACAATAATATTGTCACTTGTAGTTTTTAAACCCAGACGTCCTTTTTGACACACAGACAGTGTCAAGGAGGATGATGACTGATTTGAATACAGATGGAAAATCAGGAGGAGGAGGGGAGGAGGATGGTACCAGCACTCCAGTGAAACTAGGAGTGAATGAGGGAAAAGGGAGAGAATTTGGCAAAATCTGTTTCATTTGTCACTCATGACTGATCTCTGTAATAAACAGGTGAAAGAAGCTGTTGGCAGGACCCATGCAATTTATTGTAGGCTAGAAAGTGAAGTGAAAAGACAAAGGATGCCCTTGCCCAAAGCCTGGAATGTTAGAGGTGAACTTCCCACATTCCGGAAAGCAGCCCCATGACAGCCATCAAATCCCTTAAATCAACATGAACCAACTTATTTTGTGATTTTCCCCCCTAGTACAAGATCCCAGTCCTGCTCTGAGGAGTTTCTGACCCTTCCCCATTGCAGCTGAGAGGTCAAGGACAAGGGGACAGGTTCAATTCACAACAGCTCCTGGAATCACATTCAAGTGACTTGTAATTAGAACCCAAATCACAGAGTGGTTTAGGTTGGGAGGAACCTTAAAGATGACCTGTCAACCCCCAAAACACTTCTAAATTCTTCTCTCTAAAGCCTTTCAAATTCTCATCTCCATCTGACTGGCTTATGTATATTGGTTGCATAATCAGCTGAATACTATGAAAATAACTGAGCGCAGTCTATGAGTCAGCAGTAAACTTCTTCTCTTTGCTGAATAGTGATGGGAACTTGCTGGATAATTGGCCCTGTGTGTTATTTCACACTCACCTGGCGATCATAGTTGATTTGAGCTTCCTGCTCAATGTCAGAATCCAACTCTGGCACATCAGATAAATCTGAATCTGATTCCTCACTATAGGAATCAACACCACCCTCTGCTTAAAAAAGAAATTAAAAATCAATATATTGAACACATAAAATCACATGAAAATAGTATGTGACGTTTTTATATAATTTAGACTATGGGCAAAGCAGTATTCAAGAAATTTGGAGGCTCAAGCAGCTTGCAAAAGTCACGGGGGCTGACTGAATGTGTCAGGTTTCATTTCTGTCTCTCCTGTTTCCCTGCCCGGGGCAGGAAGGTGGCAGAGAGAAGCAAAATCACTGTGCAGTTACTGGTACAGTTCCAGCATCAGAGAATTCTGCTTTCAAAACAGGGTCTGGAGAGCAGACACACAGAAATGGCAAATAAAAGCTTTCATGGATCACTCTTTGTACTTAAAATATTTGCTGTGATGTAGATATTTTACCAAATTGTGCCTGTACAGAGTGAAATTTTGCCCTTCTGCTGCAGGGAATCCAGATTTTAGCAACCACCATGACACAGTTCATATGACTTTGGTAGGATATTATAAGGATCATGACTATAACAAGAAGAATATCTTATATTCAAGAAGACTATGAAGTACAGCTACTCCATAAATATGAGAAATTTGTTGTGAGATATGTGAGATAGCATTGAAAAACAAAATTAAACAATTAAAGGTGTAGTGTGACATCTGAATGCAAGTTAGATGGTTAAGGTTGAAAATTTAAATATCCAGTCCCTCTAAATCTCTTTCACACACTTCGAGGAATGCTGCTTATGTATTCCCAAACACAAATATTGCAGACTGCAGCAGCTTTTAATGTGCCCCAAACCAAGGCTTGTCTTCGAAAGCTTCAATGTCCCAAACATGCTGAGTATATGCAATTCCAAAGAATTATGTTTTTTTTTCCTGTTAATTCAATAAAAGCTCTTCTGGCAGTGCTGCATTCTCTGCTGATTTAATTCAATAAATACTTGAAGAGAGATGATGTTTACCTTGTGGAGAGGCTTCCAGGATGCCATTGGTTATCCCTTCTGGAACAAATCTCCATTGAAAAACAGAGTGATCAGCACCTCCTGTGCTCAAAACCCACTGGAAATCGTGGGACCAGCGCACATTGGTGACATGGGCTGAGTGGCCAACGTATTTCCTGAATTTAGCTCCTGGAAACAAGAAGAGAACTGTTGGTATGTAAGGGGAAAAATTAACCTTGAAACTAATGAAGCTAGGTTCCTAATAGAAACATACACTTGTGAAATCTGAAGACCAAAAAATACTCAAATTCCTCATTTGATACGGTGATACAAAAGTAATTACGATATAAAAATAAGAGGCATAAAATAATATGAACCATATCTTCAGTTCTCAGAAAAGTACTTCCATCTTGGCAGGAAGTACCAGACAAACATAAGGTTTAATTTTCACATTTCTGGCCATGAGTGCCTCAACATATGCATTACATTTTTTCTAAAACACAAATTTTGAAAATAGAGTGAGAAGTGATATCAAATTAAACATTGAAGCTTACAGAAAGGCAAAAGGTTGTTTGATTTGGATTGCTGACTTTATGCTTGGTACAGTGCAAATTGTAAGGAAGCAGCCACACATTCTCAACATTTCTGAAAACAACTACACAGAGAGTTAGCCTGGTTTCTATATCCATTAATACTCACAGGAATTGTGCTAATTTGAATTTTACACCAGAATGAAAAGCCACCATTAGAAAATACACTGATATGGTGTTGAGGTAAATCTTGCATTGCATTTTTCAGCCATAGAAAATTCTATCTTACCTTTCTTTAGGCATGGAAATCTGAATAATTTCACCAGCCCAAAGTCATCACCAGTCACCAGCACAGAGCTGCTGTAATTCCCATCCACAGAGTTGACATCTGTGATGTTTGTGTATTTTGGCCAAATTCCACTCACTTCAGATCCTATCACACAGGTCCACGAAGCCCAGTGAATTCCTTTGATTTCATCTTTGCTTGTTAGATGCTTCCCAGCTGAAAATATGCATGTGAAAAACCAATTTCATCATTTGCTTTTTAGAAACTCTGTTTCTTTTCATCATATTTATCTGTGTATTCTAATTGTGATTAATTTTTAACCTCAATTAAGAAGAGTCACCATCTTCTTTACATTACTATAATCTTTCATTTGTGGTGTTTGAGGACACCACACATCTGAGGAGTTCTAATGCAGCTGCTTTAGAAATAATTAGGATACTAATGAGAATGAGTATGCTAATTAGGATTAGCATGTTAAAAACATATAAAAGTGGAAAAACTTCAAATTCCAAACATACCAAAGAAATGCCTTCAGTAGAAAGTACTGCGAATAGCATGAGTTCCTCAGAACACTTTCAAGTGCCAGAAGGTTAATAACACACAATTCTAAATCATGCTCACGTGCTAGTAGGAGTTTTTCACCCACATTATCTTAAGTCCCCTGAAATGTGAGTATTTGGTCAGACAGCCATTCTGTGGTACTTTTTACTTACATAGGCTGTTTTAGAGTTGATCGAAGACAGCCAAACTAGCTCAAAAGAGCCCAAAATTTTATTTCTGAAGCTCTCTTCTGCAAAAGTTTCCTCTAAATATTAGAATGCATTCTCAAATAAGAGTGAGAATAAGTCAATTAGTTATCAGTGTTGTTTCTACAAACAAGCTTTTACATGGAAAATCTCAGCAATTCAAGCTGACTAACAGTTCTCCTATTATTAGTTATATTCTTAAAAACATTCTGATCACTGACAGGAATCGTTCATCATTGAAGAAAGGACAACAGGGACAGAGGGGCTTTGGTAGTTACCTAAGAGTGAGTTAACCTGTAAAAGTTGCTATGAAAAAACATGTAATTTACACAGCAGAGACAGCTTTTCCTTAAAGTTGAGAATATTCAGTGAGTACTGATTTAAAAAAAGAGCAGTGGGTATTTCTCTAAGTTCCAGCCAGGAAACTCCACTTTCACCTGTAATATTTGTATCATATTTGTGGTGTTCTCTTCAAACCAAAACCAAAATTTAATTGTTCATAACATGAGCCCCTTGTAAACTTACATGGCATCTTGTAGAAGAGCCTCTCTCCAGCCCCATCGTTGGTCTGCAGGAACTTGCTGTCCACAGACCAGTCGATGTGAGTGATGAAACTGGAGGATTTGTTGCACTCCCCAATTTTTTTGTATCTCTGGGCGACAGCGTAGATGTCCACGGGCCCATCGTTGGAGCCCACGGCCAGGTAGGAGCCATCCGGGGAAAACTTCATCTCATGGATCACCTCCTTGCGGTCCTTGATGTGAACCACCTCGGTCATGTCCCTGCAGCAGCCAGAGGGGAGAACGACAACTGGAAACACAGCAATTTGCAATCCACAGGTAACAAGACAGATCTACTGAATAATTTGTACAACAAAAATTAGATTTCACTTTAAAAATATTTTTTTTCTTTTTGTGGATAACTTCCTATTCCTTCCATTGATTCTAAGCATCTTTTAAAGCAACAGATAGAAATCACACTGCCTGTCCACAATGCTCTTCATTCTCTTCACCTGCTCTAATGAAGTACTGCTAGCAGCATCCAACCCAAATTTATTGAGATACTTTTTGTAGGTACATCTTTTAAATCCTGACACATGGCACTGTTAAAAGCAGGGTCCTGAAAGGAGAAGCATTCTTAACCCAAGACAAGAGATTTCTAGGAGGCATCAGACGAATTAACAAGGACAAGATTACTGGGAGACAAAGAAGATTAACTTCTTTAGAAAAATAGTCATTGGGAAGGCTTTTAAATTAATATGAACAGCTCACTTAAGTTTTGTTAAAGTCATTAAAGAAGGATATTATAAGGGTTTTCCCAGGCTTTTCCCTCCTATCAGCTTGGAGTTCCAAGTATTTTAAGTATATGCTGGGCAAACATATGGAGAACAGTCAGGAGGGGGTAAACTCTTCCAGGTATCAATTAAACCTTTTGTTTGTTGAAAGCTTTTGTGTTTTGAAATCCCACTGGGGGTTTGGCTGTTACACTCTATGGCAAATTTAAGGCTTTATCTACTTTTGTGTGCCCTCCATAGCAGCATTTCAGACAGAAAATGCTTAAGATGCAGCCATGCAAAAAAAGGCTTTCCTCTAACACAAAAAGTAGAATTCAGGTTTATCTTGAAAATACTTTAAAGTGTCTTTTGATCACCAACTATTTTGCCTGGTACGTGTATGACAGGAAATAAATCATCAACGAAGAAGATCCCTCTCCAAACTATGTTCTCTATGTTATGCACTTAAGTCTTCTTAAATATCTGTATAATTTCAGACTACAGGAAAAGAGCCAAACTTGAAAACCTTAAATTTTATCAACATTATTCCTAAGAGCTAATATTTTGAAATTAAAGCATAGATTTTCTCCTCTTTGCCGAACTACCACATCTTAAAAGGGATATAGGTGCATCTGCAATTATTATTTCTTTTTTCTTCTGATAAGATACCCTGGGGTTTTCTCACCTTACCTTACTCTGAGGACAATGAAGGAGCCATCCTTCATCCCAAGTGCCAGCTGGGATCCGTCAGGACTGAAGGACACGCTCCGTACAGCCTCTTCCATATTGCAACGAGCAATCAAGGCATGGTCAGCAAGGCTCCACAACCTGCCCCAAAGGGAAGGGAAAGCAGGAGGGGGCTTTTCCTGACTGCCCAGGATTTGGGTGTCATCAAGAGGAACCCCAAAGATATAACTCAGCTGGGAAAATCACTTGCACACACCTCTTGTGTTAATATTGTGTAAAGGACTGAGTTTCTTTCAACCTGAACACAGCTGTAGTAGAAGAAAACAGAGTGAAGCTCAATTTCATCATCATTTGGTGTTATTTCCAAATGTCATTTATCTGATTGAATTCCCCAAAATGAATAATAAAAATGCAGCTTCTGTAGACAGGAAGGGCCAATACAGCTCAGAGTGAAATTTTCACTGAAAGCAACACTCAGGGAACATCAACATCCCAACCACAGGAAGACTTTCTTGTCCTAACTTAGAACAAGCTAGGAGACAAAACTGAACATTGACTCCCTCATTTACAGCAGTGCAATTAAAAAGAATCAACCAGTAAATTATGTCCTAAGATAAAGGCAAATAATGCCCCTATATTTTTCTGAAAAAATGGAGGGAGCTTCCCAAATCACTATAGAGTGACCCCATCAGACCTCAGTAGCCTTCGAGACTTAGAAATTTAAAGAACAATTGAAGCAATGGAGAAAAATGCATAAAAGATCCCTCTCAGGACAGAGAAATAAAGGCAACAATACCCAACTATCTTTGTTTTGAGGACAGAGTCATAAATGTAATCTATTGATAACATCTTCTGTAAAATATGCCAATCATGAATCAGCAGATGTGATTATGTGCTAAACTGGAGAAAAGAACAATTTGTGCAAGAACTGTAATGTGACACTGGACCAAGTTGTAGAGTAAAGCTGGACAGAAAGGAAAAGTCAGGCTGGATGGCAGATACTGCTGAAAGTTATAGTAAAAGCTCTGGAACAGTAACAATTCCTATTTTCACTGAAGGCACTGGCACCAAGGACATGGATGCTGCTGAGCTCAGCTCTGCACGGGGAGCTGGGAGGCACTGGGAGCACAAGAGGCTCCAAGGGAGAAGTTCTGCTGTTGGCACTGGAATAAACAGCATAAACACAACTTGGATGGAGCCTGAAAAGAAGGTGGAAAACAAGTGAATGTGGGACATTAAAACTGTTTTCAAAGACAAACTAGAAGTAGGATCAAGAATCTTGCAGCCTCACAAGGCAGAATCTGTGATCTCAAGATTTTGAAGAAAACACCAGGATACAATTGTTGTTCTAAAATGTTGCTTCCACATAAATCAGTTCATCCAATACTCTGGAAACCTAATTGCAAAACATGACAGTCCATTTAATAAATGCAATAAATAATTCTCTCTGCCTTCAGAAAATGGTATTTTTTCCCTGTTCCTGTGGTAAGAGACAGGGAACAGGCAGCTTCCCCTGTTGAGATGGTGTGCTTTGGAAATTTAAAATGTTAGAAACCTATATTTGGCTAGAGCCTTCTCTCAGCTGGGCTAGGGAAGAACACAGTTTCTCCCCTTCTCATTTAGACATCCCAGACACAGAATATCATCTGACTCACTAAATTCTTTTATTTCTAAACCAATTTAGATTTATATTATATACCCACTCTTTGGAAAATAGTGTGATAATCAAATACTAAGAAAAATTACCCAATGAAGGGCAATACAGAAACATCCCTGTTGATGCAATTTTATTATTACAGAAAAATCCTAAGAAAATCCCTTTGTGTAGTTTTTTATCTTAATGAAAGTATTTATACATTTCACTGGAATTCCTCACATGAAGCCATAGTCTGTAGAAAAAAACCCACTAGCAACTCCCACCCTCTCTAGTGCCCAAACAGCTCAAAGACACGTGATGTCAGGGAGTAAAATCCCTGCACATTTGAGAGAATGGCTCATCCAAAGGCATCAGGGATATCATAACTGCTCCAACAGAGATAAGAATGATAAGAGCAGCACTAATCAAGGTTTGAGGCGTCCACAGATCCTGCAGTGCTTCCTGGACGGCATGAGCTGGGTCAGGCTCTGAGTCAGCAGCACCTTCTCCAGCTCCAGAAGCTGAATTACTGTGTTCACCAAGGGATGAGCCCAAGACAAGAAATCTCATCTTAGTGGGATTATTGGCTTCAGGGCAGTGCAATGCTAATCCCAGCTTTGCAGCCCTTCCTCCAGAATTGACCTGCATCCTGCCAGGACACTTGTGCCTTGCTGTAACACTGGGCAGGCAAATCCCAGCAGAAGAGACCATTCATGCATTGCAGAAACTGAAAGAAGTAATTCTCCTGTAGGAAGAAGGGAGAAAAAACCGAACTGTAGAGAACAACTGACAGTTCTGTGGGTTTCACACTTGGATTTTAATCGGGGTTAGAAAGAGATGAGGGATTGCAGGGATAGGAAACCAGCACAAGCGAAAAGATTGAAAGGGAAGAAAAAGAATCCCAGCTGAGCAGCAAGCCTCGAGGCAGAGGTGAATCATAATGTGGAATCTGAAAGAGCAGTAATCAGAAGCTGGGTGTATGGTAGGAGATGAATTTTTGGCACTCAGGAAAATCCTCATCTCTTTAATCACAGGTAAATAATCAGTTCCACTGGGCAGAGTCCATGCTCAGGTGAGAACACACAGCAGCTCTGTGGGTGTGGACTCAGGGAGAGTCTGAGTTGGATCTTCAAACTCTACAGTCAAGTCTTACTAAGCACAGTAAAATGCTTTTTTTCCCCCAGAAGCTTATCAATATTTCAGATTTTAACACAGACAGGAAAAGGAGCATCCTTGACTTTGTGACAATGTCCACAAATAGGTGGACAAAATTTAAAAACTCTGCTACAAAGCCTTAAGACACAAGTGGTATAACTAAACACAGGATCACGAAATATCTTGACTTGGAAGAGACCTGTCAGGATCATCAGTCCAGCTCCTGGCCCTATACAGACACTCCAATTATCCCACCCTGTGCACCTCTGGGAGCACTGTCCAAGCACTTCTGGAGCTCTGGCAGCCTTGGGGCCATGACCATTCCTTGGGGGAGCCTGTTCAGTGCCTCACCACCTCTGGGAAAGAACCTTTTCCTAATATCCATCCTAAACCTCTCCTGACTCAGCTCCAGCTGTTCCCTCGGGTCTTGTCACTGGTCACAGGGAGAAGTTATCAGTGTCTGCCCCTCCACTGCCCCTTATGACAGCAGTGCATTTTCATTAATCTCATTTTCTCTGAATTGGTTTTAGATCAGGTTTCCTAAACCTTCAAGGCTGAGGCATACACCTTCTGAGTAAAACAGTGGACAAAGATATCTAGGCTTTAAGCTTGTTGCTTGATATTACCAGAAGTGAAGTATGAGGTGACCATTCCCCATTTAGATCCCCTGTACACAGCAGGAATAAATCAATAATACAAGCAGAAGATATAAATCCAACACATTTTGAACATAAATCCTGATTATTTTCACATGTTGTGTGTGACACCAAAATACGAAAACTGAAGAGAAAAAGCAAAGTTGCTAAGAAAAATACAGGGGAAAAATGTTGTCTTAAGAGAGTCTTAACATAAGGTCAGCAAGTCAATCCATTACAAACTAATGTGCAGGTGAAGTAATAAAATCAAACAGGATGCAGCCTTACCGCACGGAGCGATCGTCACTGCCGGTGACTGCCAAAGGCTTCTTGGGATGCACTGCCAGGGCCCAGAGCTCCCCCTCACAGTGGCCCTGCATGATCAGCATGGGCTTGTCCCTCTCCCTCACCAGCACCTCGAAGATCTCGCTGTCCTGTGTCCCCGCCAGGAGCCTGTCGGCTTTCCAGCACACGCTGCGGATGGACAGGCCTGGGGGCACAGTGGGAGCTGCCCTTAGTGCCAGCCGTGCCAGGGGGGCCACAGCCAACACCACTGACAATTCCAGAAGTCATTCCCAACTGACATCTTTGGCACTGGGGTCACACAGAACATCCCAGCAGATTCAAGCTCAAGGCAATTCTGTCAGATTTTCTCCATTTGGCACACGAAGATGAAGCCCAGTCCTGGGAAAACATGCTTGCTGCACACCTTGGGAATTTAAAAACCAGCTCCATTTCACAGGATTTAAAGATTTAAATTTTATATTAGCCAAGGGGTTATTGTGACTGAAGCTGGTTTATTCCTTTTTCCAGTGCTTTACTTTTTTGCACATTCAAATAAAATATTAATGGCGAATTTAAATGGTTTGTGCCCATTTATCACACTTCTCCACTTTAATCAAAATGGATTATTAAATAAAACATTAAAAAAGACATCCCTCCTCCCCAAACCAACAGAATTTTGCTTTGTATAACTTTAAGAGAGCTTGATCTTATTTCACAAATCTGATCCTAACTTTGGAGCTGGTATTTTACTGACCACAACCTTAAAAACACCCTCTCAGCAGGCCGAGAAATTTAGTAGCACTCTCTGGTCAACTGCTTGCAGGGTTTGTATTTTCTGTTCCAGTACATGAAAAAAAGTTTGGATAACAGGTCTTGATGCTGTGAGATGCGAATGAATGAAAAAATCCATTTGTCATGTAGTCAAGGTCACCCACCATCATTTTCACATATTTTTGGAATCAAACACCTAATGCAGCGAACTACTGGTCACATAAATAAGATATTCTCATCCCCTGAGGTTAAATTAATCCTAATTTATTTTCTTGTCCACTTCCACCAGCTTTTAATTTTTATAATGCCATTTTATGACTTACCTAAAAATTCATACGGAAGTTCTGACTTCCATCTTCTTGGTACACACCAATGACCACTCAATGGAATTCAGATTGGAATTCAGTGGAAGATGGACATTGTTAAGATTTAGAATACAAACACACCTTTGGATGTGGGAAAGGCAATGCTCTCTGTGAACATACTGCACATGAAGAAAGATTATCTGCTCGCAGGGTTGGTTTGACAGACAATGTCTTTGCAAAATACTTTGGAAAAATTACTGGGAGGGAGGGACAGAAGGTCCCAGGTAAGCATTAAGGCTCCACCACTGCTTGAGGCTACAGATATGCTTAAATTAATCAGTGCCAATAACAACCAAAAATGAAACCCCACTCGCAGAGGTTGGGAGTAGCCTTAAATACAGTTTTCACTTGCCCAGATCTTTGCTTTTTGGTTATTTGTTGCTACAGTTTTCTAGGAATTCATGTTAAACATTACGATTCAGGCTGCAAAAAAATACATAAAGCTAGGAGTGCAGAGCACAGGGACTGCTACTTGGGTGTCTTGGACAACTTTTTGATGGCTAAATTCCATGAGTGAACACTACACCCTTGATAAAGCGTGCATTGTGATCTATGAGATTACAAGTGCTTCAGCTCATAAAATATAGTGATGATTGAGCTCACAGGACGCAGGATTAGATTCAACAAATGTTATTATCACCAATTTAATAACATTCTGTCCAACAAATCTGCCAAACGCTACCATTCCAAGTGCATGAATGGAGTGTTCAGCCAGTCAGCATCTCTGAGTGTCAGGTTCCAGAAATCTCAATTACTTAAATGAATGGCAAGTAATTAATTAATTTAGGATTGGCTAACTTTGTTCTCCCATCTTAAGGTGTTTAATTAGTCCTCACTTATTTTCTTGCATTTGCGTGGTGGTGGTGGGGAGCAGTGATTTCATCCCTGTGTTTATATCATGAACCATGGAACACTCCACAGGTTACAGAATTATCAGACAAGGACGGGAACATAGATCCAAAAATAAATAAACAGTCATTAAATTAAAAAAAAAAATCAGCAGTATGCAGAGACATCTATGCTTCACATTAAATGCTGTCACAATCCATTATCCAGACGTGTGAAAAACCATTAAAGGAATAGCTCATTACCTTTGTATCCTTGTTCAGTCTCCCTGAGATCAATTTTAGTAATTGGTTTGAACTCAGTGTCCCACAACCGAATGCAGCCATCTCTCCCTCCTGTGGCAAAGCCTTCTTCACAAGCATACATACTAAAAATTCCAGCCTGTCAACCAACAGCAGCCCAAGTTTTAAAGATTTTACAACCAATTTAAACACACAAAGCAAATGTTTTCAAACAGACTCTTGTTAAAGGCCAGAAACTGCTGGGTACAAAAGTGCTGCCCATTCAGAAAGCAAACCAGTAAACACAGCTTTAATTTCAAGTGCTCCACTTGAGTGGTTTATGTAGAAACCTTTGTGCAAACAGCAGTGATACAGCCTATCTGCAGAACTTCAAATTTAGGTTTGGTAGTATTATGACAAGGACAATTGAATAACTAATGGAGCACTTAAAATAAAGAGTTACCCATGATAAACAAAACCAAGCAAACAAGCAATACAAATATTCTTACAGGAGCAGAGGTGACTGAGACATTCTTTCATTAATTCAGTTCAGACATCGTTTGGAATTTGACTGGAAGAGTGTCAATTCACTCTCTTTGTTGAAAACAAGTTTCTATTACAGTTTGAATTGCTCCTTGGTTTTGAAAATGCCTCATGATTAATGACTGTGCTGAACTACCTTGGAATAGTTCAAGGAATGCCTGCTGAGTCAGTATTTTATCAGGAAAACCCTGGTTAGGAGATGAGTTGAACTGCATAGCGATAAATACAATGGAGACAAGACCTCCATTTTCAAAGTGACCTTGTGCAATGCCTTCATAAATTAATATTTCCAATTAATAATTACATAGAGATTGCATGTTAGCCATGGCAAACTCCATAATTTATCACATTATGTATAAAGAGGTTGTACTTGAGCATTCTAATTAATCTAACTAAAATTCTGCAAACATATTTCTGCTAATATACTACAGGGGGTTATTGCTTGCCAAAGACATTCCTGTGTTACTGCAGCTGCAGTTTCACAGTAGTTCCTCAGGTTAAATGTCCCACTGACTCCAGTCTCCCTGCTTTCATAAATTAGGGATTACTTTTGTAAATAATCAATACTTAGATCTCATTTGAAGAAGTCCTGTGAATCTTGATGAACTGTCATCATAACTAATTTTGGGAGATCAGAAAAAAAACCATAATTTTTGTAGTGCTCTTTCTAGAACAAAACTATAGTTACAAGTGTTAGATGTTATATCACTTTTCTAAAGAAAATTGTCTTGTTTCCATTTGTTCCAAAAACCCCACATCAGAATGCCACTACCCACAGTCATATTCCAAATAAGAGCAGTTCTCAAATACATTTGGAATAAGACAAGGAAGTCCTACTGTGCCTTTATTGCAGCAACAACAGAGGCAAATTAATTGCGTTAGACTGGTTAGAAATCTAACACAATCCTGCACATCCCCCTTTCACTCTGTAGTCACGAGAGCTCCAAACTGGGGGTGGTGGTTTGTGGGTGTGTGTTATGGAGGCAATTGGAGTAAACTCTTTGGAGTATGGCTGGAGTGCAATCCACAGATTCAACAGGTTTGCTCCACACTAAAGCACTTCTGAGGAGTCAGTCTCCAGTGTTGGGAATTTTAGTGGTAAAATTCTATTTAAGCTTAATCTGCTAGCCAACTATTTTTAAGTAAACTGATCATAACTGAAGCTACTCAATCTGTGAAACTTTAGATTTACAGACTTCATCTGAGGTTTGATTTACCTGGTTAGATGGAGGCTATAAATACCAGCAGTTCTGGCACTATCAGCTCAGCATCTGTTGGCAACATATCAAGAAGTACAACATTATATCTAAGTTCTTAATTGCTGAACAGCCTCAGATATCCTTCTGACCCGAAACAGAAGGGAAGCTTTGTAGCTAAGCCTTCAGTAAGTTTTTCAATTCAATTAACACTTCCTTCTCAAACAGACATGAAAACACCACTTACACTGTGCGCTCCTTGAATTGTGCGGACCAAGTTGAGCCCTTTCCAAACATAGATGTCTCCATTTAAAGCCCCAGAGTATGTGATGTCTTCTTTAGCACAGGCTAAACACAGGATTGTTTGGAGATCTCCTGTTTTACCAAATATTCCTCTCTTTGCTGTCAGGGCGTTTCCACACAACGTCCAAAACTGTGAAATGTAAATTATGCAGATTTGGAGAGGTTTCTGCAGAATTTCTGGTTTTTCACATTAGTGTACAGATCTCAGACACAGAGCAGAGCAGACAGAGCAGTGTCTCAGCAGGCACTGAAGTGATTCCTTCAGTCCTATCAGAACACCCACCACTCCAAAGCCTGCCCATTTACCAAGGAAAGATCCAGGCAAATGTAGTACATCTAAACCCAAACCAAATGATCAAACTGCATTGCGGGGGGAGGTGGGGGGAGGCTCAATGCTGCCTCACTACTGCCACACTGCCCCTTCTCATTCTCTCCCTGTCCTTTATCAGGTTTTGCTGGGAAACGCTGTCCAGACAAGTGCATGTTTTTAAACCCAAGAAAATCCTAATTTTCTTGTCTGCAAAGCACAGCTACAGCACTAAAGTGATAAAATACTTTATCTTACACAACATGCATGCTGGAGCAGACATTTCTGCCCTTCTCCAGTGCACTGAAAGAGTTCTGCCCCTCAAATATAGTCACAGTTACTGAGAAACTCATCTGTTCCATGGGCACTGCAAATGCTCATACGTGAGACAACTCCCTGACTCTCGGAGTAACAGATTCCCAAGTGTGGAAAGGGACTTGCTCAGCTGCCACACAAAAGTCATTAACATTCTGCAAAAAAGAATCTCAGACTGACTGGGGAGAAGAAGAGTGAAGAAAACAGAAAGTTTGTCTCAGAAAGTTGTCTTTGGAGGTGAGCTAGAAATATCAGACTACCTGTTTTTGAATAAGAGTGCTTTTTAAATTTATTTATTTAAACAAATATTTATCAAGCGGAGGTTACAGTTTGTGTACTCAGCTCCCACTCAAGGACCAGACCTTCGGGGGAAGGCAGAATAAAGAGAATATCAATGAGAGATGTGCAAGAGAAGTGCTGAAATCTCCAGTCCTGTCAGCATGACGACGTCCTGGACAGGTGCAGATACAGAACACCAAATCCCTGGGGTGCAGCACAGCACAGCGTGTCAGTGGAGCCGTCCCTGCTCTGTCATCTGACAGACACTGGACAGACACTGGCAGAGACTGGACAGGAATAGTGAGGTGTCTGACATGGATTCATCATGTCCATCCATTTCCACTTCATTTGCCTACAGCCAAATTTTTAGGTATTTTTCTAAAATTCTTTATTCCAGAAAATCCTTGGATCAAGGTTTTTTATTGCCTCTTAACATCATCCAATTTAGAAGGCAGAGGGAATACTGCCCCCAGGCCTCTCATTCCTTGAGTAAAACCTAAACTCTCCTCCCTTCTGGTCAGCTGAGGAAGGGTTGGAGAGCAGGCAGCAGTGCTAGAAGGGTGGAGGAAGGATCCTGATCTCAGTGAGAGATTCCTTAGCTCCTGGGCTTTACTTCAGCTTCTAATCCCTGCTCAGTCAAATGAGCCAGCAGAAATGGACTGCTAAAGGAATAAACAGCACACTTCTCAAGCATCAGTCCCAATTCCCACAGTGATACAATTCCTTTAGAGCTGTTATTATCACATTCCCACAGCCTTGTACCAAACAGTAAGTTCAGGCCGCTGCTGGAGCCGTGCTGGAGGGGAACACGGAGTAATTTCCCCTCTCTGCTGCATTTTTTCCTGTTTTTTGGCATTCCTTTATCTCCATGTATTTACAGTGCCTGATATTCTCTGTGTTCAGGGTGATTATGGCCATTTTAAACAGAAGACAGGTGCCAAACAAACACAAGTTTTGGAAAACAGCTTGCAGAACACAACAGATGGTATCACTGCTGCCAAAACCACCCACAGTTTGAAGCAGTGGTGGTTTAAGGGCACGAGCTTCTCAGGAACCAGAACTAGAGACATTAACTGGTTTCCTAAACTTCTAGTTAAAGCTCTTCCCACCCCAGTCATGTGAAATAATTGCCATCTGTTAGGAATGTTTTTGAGGAGACAGGAGAAAAACAGAAACCTGAAGGAGATATTGGCAGACAAGGATTTGTTTCTAAGCTTTCCACAGGCATGAGAATGTTTGATCCTAAACATCTAATATATATCTAGGTTTCTATTTCAAACACTTCCATAAAGGGTGACTTAAAGGGAGCAAATAGTGGTGCAGCAGTTTTGCCTCTGCAGGCCCTGCACACTTTTCAGTGGTGTTACAGGAGGAACCCAAGTGCAGGCCATTCTGTTCACACTTTTTACCTTGGTTCCTCCTACAGCTGCACAGTGACGTTTTGTGATGCTGGATGAGGGAAAACCCTAAAGGCTGAGACCATTAGGGTGGAATGCAGAGGGCAGAAGACCCAAAATTTTAAGTATATAATGATGAAAATTACGCCAAAGGATCTTCCTGACTCTCTTGTTCAGGTAATCTGCAGCTCAGGCACTGATGAATGTCTGAACTGGCTTCAAACAAAACATTCTGCAAAATGTTCACAGCATTAAAAAAAAAAAAACAAAAACAAAAACAAAAAACTGTCCTGTATTTCAAGTCCTTGTCAGGTAAGAACACAGATTTCTTTTGTGCAAGTACTTTTGCCAAGTAAACAATGAAAGCTCTTTACCTTTATGTGTTTTACTCCACAGCTGACAATTCTGTTTGGCTGATATTGATCCCAGGAAATATCGAATATCTGTTAAGAAATATATTAAGATGATATTTTAACCTATACAGTGATGCCATCTAGGTTCAGCCTGCTTTTACCAGGGCTTAGCCATAATTTCTGTTGGAACATATTGCTGAAAATGAAAGAACACTCTACAGGTAAATTTGGAATTCTTTGTAATCAAAGGTCAAGGCCAACACGGAGGGTTCCTCACACAGTTCTGTCAATACACTTCATCTCTGACTCCACACTCCCAAACCATTCCAGCTCCAAGATAATATTGAATAAACAATATTTACATAGGTGCATTCTTTCCCACTCCCTCTTCTGTGCAGAAGCTCCTTTTTGTGGTTGGGAAAGTCTACTGGGACTAAGATTTTAGTACTTCTAGTCTGTCCTGGAGAATTCTGCTAATTCAGAACCTGATTTTGCACTAACTGAGGCCAGTAGCAAAATGTTCACAGATGTAAAAAATGTTATATGATAATATATATACAAGTTGTCAGAATGTATCCATAATTTATTTTAATGTATGCATCCATGTGCTTATATATGTCAGGGAGGTATTTTGCTTATGCTAAACCTGGTAAAACATTTCCTAATCCTGAATAATATTCTAAACTTAAACCTGGTCAATTCTCACCTTTATTTAAGTTATGATCCTTTACCTGAAGCTAACAGATATAAAAGAAATATTTATCTCAATCAAGTTTCTTCTACAGGTAACTGTCTTAAGGAAAACTGAAAGGTATATAACTAAATTTGCCCTCAGGATAAATTGTCTTTTTGACATACTCAGAGACAAGATGATCTTTGGCCACTGAGCTCCCATTTCACATCTCATATGAACAGCTACAGTATTTTAAAAGCCAGGTAGAATGACCAAAATTACCTTTGTATTAACCTAACAGAAACAAAAATTGTTTTTGAAACACCCACGCAGCTCCCAGACAAAATCCAGGAATGCTTCCATACAATTACCCTGTCGGAATGGCCTGTAGCTGTTGCCAGGAGCTTTCCTCTCTTCCAGTCCCAAATACACACTGTGTTTTTGGCATCCAGTCCCACAGAAGCCAAACGCTGGGGAAAAACAACAGCAATCCAGTTAACAGGAAATCAACCCCTAATCACTTTGCTGTAGTTCCCTGGATTACGTGCACAAGTGGGTTTTCCCACATGTGACCTGGATTTGAACCACATTACAAAGGCAAAGACATTCATACTCAACATTTACTCACGAGAGAGCACTGAAATGTCTCATCTTCTCTAAAAGGTCAGGTTATTGATTTCAGGCTACCAATGCTCCAAGGTTAAATTCTTACCCTGAAACATCTGAGGTGCTTGTTTCAGGTGCACACCTCTCTAGCTTTGATTTATTAATCTGATAATAAAAGTGAAAAGGAAATAGAAGCTTTCACTATTTTCAACTACTGCTTTGTTCATTATGCTCATTTTGTTGAGCTTTAGAACCAGAACTGGATGTACTTTTAATAACTGCCTTTTTCATAGTTTAGTGTATCACATCACCAGTTAAAATAACTAAAATAATTAACTAATAACCAAACTAAATTAAAGTTTTACTGGTCATCAATTAAAAGAACTTAATTTTAATACTTTCCCATTTCTATATTGGAAGAAATAAAAGGAACAGAATAAAATGGAGGGGGCATTCTGGAAGGGAAAAAGCAGAGTGCATCCATCTGTGACATGCCCAGAAGACCAGATATTACTGTGGAAGTTCTAGGTCTTTTCCCTTCCAGCGACTGTCCTAATTTTGTCCAACTTCATATGAATTCCATAAAAAAATAGCTCAAATTTTGAGTAAGCAAATTGTTTAAAATCTGGACCTGTCTGTGATAACACAAAAGGACTGAGCCAGCAAAGAAAAAAAAGAGTTATTACCATAGACTCCTCTAAAACGCTATACTACAAAAAATATTAAATGCAATAAAGCTCTCAATGATGGAATAATAGAGAGAGGAAATAACTGTTCATAGAGGAACAGAAGGCTCCAGTTTTCATTCTATAGCAATAATTCAGAGAGCAGGTACTCAAGGCCTTTTCATCCCATTCCTGAGTTTAAATACCGAGTGCACATCCTCCCTCCTGGGAGAGCCCCTTAACAGCGTCTGCATTAACTGCAGCAGGTTCACACACCCTTCACTGTCTTAACACTTACAGTTTCTTGATTTAGAGGAATGAAATACATGTTTTGGGACTTTGGTTTAATGAGAGATGACAACAGGCATTACCCCAATGCAAAACCTGCCTAGTGAATAATACAGAACTCAACCACTGTCCCACCAGAAAATGCACCAAGCAATGTGGTATTAATGAAAACAACAAAACAAAAACCCTCCAAAAAACCCAACTCAACACCCCTCACCACCAACCACCAGAAAAAACTATTTACAGATTTAAACCACAAGTTCCTCCAAGTCTAGCCTCCTTCCACAAAAATAAAAATACAGAGAAATTAAATGAGCTGTTCCAAGAGGAACATAAGGTTTTCAAGGGGCAATCTGGATGTTGTTGGGAGGAACAAGGTTCCCTTGGAGGGTTCACCCTACGGGGGTGGGGCAGAACTCTGACTCATAATGGAGTTGTGAAGAGAGAGTTAAAGAAGTTCGTATAGCAGAACAGAGAAATAAAATTATAGTTTTCGCAGGAAGTCACAATGTGAAAGGATTTCTGTGCTTTAACGTTACTCAAAATGTCAACAGAACTCAGGGTGCTGGAGCTGGCCAGTGTCAGTGTTTCACCATTCCCAGCTGCAGGGCCACTGAGAAACTCCACTGGCCCACTGGCACTGAGGACACACAAGAATCACACACAGGAGCACATCAGCAGGCCAACAGTGGGAATGGGACCTATTTCATATGCGCAGACGATGCCTACACATGCCTTCCTAAACATTCCTGTTTCCAAGCACTATTAATGGCTCCCCTCAAGGTACTTTAGTGACAACCACGACTAAGAGTTAGGGCCAAGAGAACATTTTCCATCCAGGGAGTGCAGGACAATCTGCAATTATACTCCCTTGATTTTGGAAAGCAATTTAATTCAATGTTACAGCTGTAACACTTTGTGCCAGAAAATGAAGTCCTGAGACTTGTCTAAAAGAGACAGTCGCAAGCAAAAGGGACTTGACAGAGAACATGAAGAATAGAAATGTTCAGTTCCCTTGAAATTGCAAAATAGAGCATAACTACTAACTAGCAAATTAGATGAAAGAACATAAAAGACACATAGGATACTAAAGGTAGCCGGAACCAGTGGATAAACAGATGAGGAACCTGAGTGGAGTTTGTGGCAGCTACGTAACAAGAAACACCAGTGCATGCCCTGAGAAGTTCAAGGTAAGGTCATTACAATATTGGGTGCTCTCACTGAGTACAACCAGCAGAGACCCCTTTAGACAATCCTCTAGGACCACAAAAGGAGTTCCAGTAAGGTGAAAAGGCATGGAAATTAGTTCTAGGGAGAGTGGTGTTTATATTAGCTGGGAAGTGTATTGTAACATGTCTGATCAGGATGGAATAAATGACCTGTTGCAAAGTTTCACGAGACACATTTGATTTAAAAAAAAAAATCACTCCTCCAACTGTGTCCGATGCTGGAATAAGGAATGGCTGCTTTCTAAAACTTCAAATTTTGTTAGAAAGTTTATTCCTTAGGTGACTTTGTTATCAGCAGGGGAAGCACTACAGGAAACTAAGAAGTACTTTATATTTTCTTTTAACTTTGGCTTGTGGAGGAAGGTCTCCCACTGGTAGAAAATTGATAAATGCTGAATTTCCTTTTTGCCTGAAACACACTTTTAGTTCTCCTTCTGGAAGAGAATTTGACAGAATTCTATTCAGAGAATTCACAGAACTACCAGAAGAAAATACATGCCAAGTAGTTTAGGCTCATAATTAAACAATTATTTTTAAACCTACACAGATTTGGAAGATCTGGCTAAAGAAGCCTAGCACTGCATTTTTAATTTTTTCATTAGGTGTGCATGCATTATGGCAGTGCCCTTCCCACTTCATTAAAAAATATTTTTAGAAAGCACATAAAAAGGGTTAATCTGAAATAACTCAGAGCAGAAATTGAACTGCGTGGTATTGATAAAACAGTTCAGTATGAGGCATCTGCTTTTAAGGCAATTCTGTGGAGATATTAGTACTTTTAAGGAGAAACTGTAGTTAACTCCTGATTGAAGAGAAGACATTTTTAATTACAGGCAAAATGACAGCTCCTCATTAAACATTTGAACAAAGTTCAGTTTCCCTCCTGCCAAACGGCAGCTCCTGTTCAGACAGAAAAAACCCAAACTAAAATATGTATTTTTAAATAGCAACACTTCTGCAAGAAATTCAGCTCCCATCAGGACTGTAATAATCACAGGTAACCCAAAATAGGAAATTTACTCTGACTATTTGTCTCCAAAAGTTGTTTTGAAGGTATATAAAATAAAGGAAGCATTCAAGCTCTCCCCTCTGTATTGATGATCTTCATTTATTAGAAACAATAACAAACCCTGTGCACACTGATCTGCATTCCCCATCCTGCGGAACACGAGGCCAGGGAAGCACTGCAGGAACAATTCCGCTGCCTCCATGCAGGGTCAGCTCCAGTCTGGCCAGGAGGAATATTTCCCCACTAATTCATCCAAAAGGAACAGACATCCTGGAGTTTCCAGTTCAACAAGAGCAAATTAACTTGGCTCAGAGAGAGGTGAGGTGGCCCTGTTTGAGACCCAGCACAGGGAGCAGCACCCACACAGGAATGCACAAGGAGCCGAGCTGAATCCATGGAGATCCACTCTGGAAATGCAGCAGAGTCACCTCGGCTTTGCCTCTGCCTACTTGTCTTTAGGAAGTGGACAGCTGGCAGAGTTAGCCATGAAAAGAATACAGTTCTTACTGCATCTATACAATTCCTGATTGTTGCATTTATTTGTGTTTTGGGGATGGAATACAGATTTTCCCTTGCTTTTAACAGCCTTCGGATATAAAAGAAGGAAAGCTTTGCACTGGAAGGTGCAAGCAGTGTCTGCACAGTCTGTTTTGCCCTGTCACAGACACCAGCTCTCTTGGGAACGCTGACTAAACAAACCAGAACTGCCAGCAGCTCTGAGCTCCAAATACTTACAGACTTCCTCCCATGCCCTTTAATTCTGGCTCAGCACAGTAGCTTCTCCTGCAAAGCCAGGAAGAGCAGCAAAAAGCCAAGATGCATTATCCATATTCATGTTCTCCAGCACTGGTCGTTCTCCAGATATAAAAGTGTTCAATGCAAATTGTTATTTCCAGAATAAGCTGCAACTTCTCAAGCACTTCCAGAAAGGGAATTGTCACTGTTCTGCAAGGTCAACATGGCAGTGAGTTTGGCTTTTAACTACAGCAAGCACTCATCAGGGTCTTCATGAAGGCCTCCACCTCAAACACCCCTCCAGCTCATTCCCATGAGATGCTTAAATAGCTTTAAAAAAAGCTTAACCACCAGTCTTATGAAGTTAAAAATGAGGGGGAAAAATAAAAAGCATTTATTTCTGAATGAACAATATCTTAAAAAAATATTACACCATTCAAAATTTTGTTCTGTTGATCTGAGGGTTTTCCTGTCTGAGGTTTTTGGTATCAGCTAATCTAAGCATTTCTAAAAATACTTTAGCAAGTATTACATCAGGAAACTCATCAGAACAAAACTGTCGTCAATAATGACAAAACTGCACAGCCAGATATTTATTTATAAAGTTCTGTGAAATATTTCTCAGGTATATGTGAATTTTAGGTCTATTTACCTAAAGCTTTTAACACTGCCAGAGAAAAAAAAAAATCATTGTGTTGAGCTGGGAACAGCCCACCATTTAGTTGTATTTTAAATTTTGTTTCAAGATATCATCTAGATTAATCACATTGTAGAAAGCCACACTGTGTGTCCTAATGCCATTATTCAATTAAATTGCCAGTGCACCCCAGCCAAGGAGACTCTCCCAGCAGTGAGATTAGTGCAGCTCTTCTGCCAGAAAAGCTGCAGGGTTCTGAGGGCTTTGCCAGGAACTGATTTCTTTGGACAGCAGGTGACAAGTATGTGGTGAAGCCATTGCAGTTAAGCCACAGTGGGGCATTCCTGCTCTGGATACCTGTCCAACACTCAATGCCTCCACTCCACTCAGATGCCAGGCTGTGATTTCATCCCAAAAGCACCGCTTGTGCAAGAGTTGCATTTGCAGTCCTGCTACTGCAATTACGATACAAACCAAGGCCTTGAACGGCAATCACAATTCAGTTGTAACAGGGGCTCCAACACTGCAGCCCTGTAGCTGCTGAAACACAAAACATTTAAGGTGCATCTCTCAGTGAACCAGAAATCCGGCTCAGTTCAGAACCCAGAGGAGGAGCTGTACTGACCTGGCCATCCGAGTCGAAGGCCAGGCAGGCGACTCCGTGCGTGTGCGCATCCTTCAGGACAGACACGGTCTGGACACGGTAGGAATCCCAGATGCAAATGTAGGGATCCTTCCCAACCTGCCCTGTGGCTACCAACGTTTTATCCGGGTGAACTGCAAGGCTGCAAACAATACACTAAAAGTTATAACACACTTTGGCAATGATCACAGCAGCTGTCTTCAAAACTCAGTCAATTCCAGTATTTACTTGAAATGTTTTGCTGAGACTGACATGGTGAGTGCAGAATACAATTTACCATGTAATAATATTTTAACTAGAAAAAGGAAGTGCATAACCAGAGAATTTTTAAGTACTTTTGATTGATAAGCTGATTAAATACAGACTTGGATCTTAGTCTTTCACAGGTTTACAATGGATGATTTTCTACTAATTATTCCTCTTTTGCACGTCAGCTCAAATATTCTGAAATATGGACCAGAGGTTGAATAATGGATATTGTCCACTAGGAGAAACACATACAAGAAATCCTCTCATCTTTATATATTTAAACATAGCAGTCTCAGAAGAGACACAGAAATAAATTGTTTCACCAGGATCAAAACATGCATTTCTGTTCACAACCCTTCAGATATGAAAATAAGAATAAAATCTCTCTGCAAAGTCATATGAATACAAAGGCACTTTTACACAGTTACCCAGGAAACAAATATGAACAATGGCTGAGTATGTGAGCTATACGTGCAATAAGGAAAAGCATCCTATTAATAAACGAGGTGGCTAAGGGGAGCTGAATACTTCTGCTATCCCAGGAACAGATAAAACTAATTATTAGGAAAAGTTAATCCAAAAGCTCAAGAAAGTTTCATAAATATATGCATTTCATGGAAAAAGAACAATTTTACCATAATTTAACAGTCTTATCTCCCCTGCCCATTCCTTCTTCCCTCCCCAGGCTTGAGTTGTATATTATATTGTGTGTCAGCTAATTCACCTTAGTTCCATACCTACACAGGCAATAAAAGGTGACACCACAAACTTAAGGTATGCTAGCTGTAATTAAGTTAGAATACTTTTCTTCAAGAATCAGAAGAAAAAGATTAATTGGGCTAATATCTCTCACTGCTAGAGCAGAACTTAATTACATGTGCCACAATTTAGCACAGAGCAGTTCTCATACACCAGAGTCTCCTCTTGGGTTAAGAGCACGAACACATTTCCTAAACATCAACACGTCAGTACTGAATGTCTCTGGTATTTGTTTTATTCTTTTTGATGCATGAAGTCAGCCAGTGGGGAAACTAAAATTAGGAACCAATATCAATTTTTGGCACCTAAATTAGCAGTCTGATTTCCCAGCCCTGCTGAGGACATTAATCTCTTGCCACCAGCCTTTCCACTCCCTGTGCCCACGTTCAGTCTGGCTGTTAAATAACCAAGGGCTTATTTTTGGCAGACAGAGCAGTGGGTTAGAGGAAGGAAATGAAGCCAAATTTCAAGAACAGCTCTTGGTGACTGTTTGTTACCTGTATATGACTTACATGTTTTATGTGTGTTCAACTATAAAAACTGTAATTGTACCTATACAATACCTCTGTTACAGTGGACATGTGCTATCTTCAGGATGCAAGATCTCCGTGCCCTTCCCTGCCTCCTTAAATGGCTATCAACTTCATTGGCTGTGTTTAGAACTGAAAAGGTGCATTTTCTAAGCAAACATCCCATAACTAAGCCATTTGTAATGAAACCACATCGCTATTTGCACTACTGGAAAACACTAAAATACTGAATTTGTTTTGTTATATTTATACAGAAATATCTTTAGAAGAGACAAGGCATTCAAACAACAGCAATTTATGGTATAGAAAATACATTATTACAGGATTAATTCCTATTCCTTCTACAGGGAGGACAAGATCTACGCAGGATGGGCAGAAGAAATTTCCCCAGAAAATTTGTCTCTGTTTTCCAGGTTTGAGGGAAAAGGATACGAACTCCCTCTTGCTAAGGAGCTGGGATGCAAACAAGGGATCAAAGCAGCAGCAGTTGCTGTTGGTGCTGCCCACTGGCCCTGGCAGCCACTTCCTCATGAGACAAGAACTTCTCTCTGTGGGCACAGCAACAGGAGTGGCTGCACACACAGGGATAGAGGCAGAGATCAACTGCTTTGGGAGTGCCCATTCCCTTCCTTCCAGGGAAGGCAAAAAAAGCAATGAGATTCCTGGCTAAATGCACTCGTGTAAATTCCAAAAGCACTCTGATGTGTCTGCAAAAAATCTCTTTAACTCAAGTGCCTCTCCCAAGGCACTTCTTTTAAGCAAATAACCCATTCAGGATGAACCAATAAAACTCAGGTAATATTTTAACATTATACCTCATTAATAAAAAGGTCTGTTAGGAAGATGATCTTTCAGGGATCATTTCCTTTTCCTTCCCTTCAAAGATCAACAAGCCTGAATCTAAGCATCCAAGGCTGGAACCGTGTTAATTTAGGATAATTAAAGATGCCAGACACATGTTTCAGCAGGGCCTGATGAAATGCTCTATAAAAGTCATTAGTGAATCCATCTGGTCTAGGGCCCTTGCCAGATGGGAAACTCATACTACCTCCGCAATTTCTGTTGCAATAATATCCCACTTCAAGATTATTTTTTAAATAACACATTAGAATTCCAAAGGACTAAAAGTATTTGTTTCTTGTCTACATTGTATTTCTATCTATATTGCTTTCCTGTAAAAGGTTCCATAAACTTGTACACAGAGTATGGATCTGAAGTTCCAAGATGGGACTAAGTAGAAAAGTTTAGATCTGGCTCAAGCCTCAGAAGCAGTTACAGAGAAGGTGGAGGTGCTCTTTTCACATGGATGCACGAGAGGACAAAGGCAAGAGACATGAGCTGCTTTGTTGGAAACATTGTCTGGACACAAGGAAAACATCCTTCACCAGAAAAACTAAAGATCAGGACAGTTGCCTAGAGAAATGGCAGAATTCTCCTCACTGGAAACAGTTCAGGACTTAATTGGAATGACAGGACCCCAAATAACCAAATCTAAGGCTGTGCTCTCAAGAGAAAGTTGGATTGGATGATCTCTGGAGGTCCTTTAGAAACCAGAATTTTCTATGGCTCTAAATACTGAAATAAATCAAGAAAGTCTAAAGTAATCAAAGTAAAAATGCATTTTGGCTCACAGCAGTTAACTTGCATTAGATAATTGCTGCCTGACACTGCAAAAAGCAAGCACTTCTGTTATCTTTAATACAGGCATACAGAATTGATGGAGACCTTTAAATGGGTGTATCAGATGAGAGACAGAGGTTTAAATCTCACTACTCTGGGTCTTTTAAATCTATCACTGCACTATCCTATTTATCAGATAGGCAAAACACTTTCACTGCAGCAGAAAAATGAATATTTGCTTTGGTAGTTTTGGTGCATAATTTATGTTTTCTATTTCAAATCCATATTAATTTGAATCTTTTTATAACCATCCTATCAACGGTTTGTTGTTCATACAAACCAAAGCTGGTCTCCAGAACATCCCACCTGACAAAAAAGAAATTGCTTTTTGTAAAGGAAACAAACACCTGCAGTTCTGAATGAAATCACTCTCTCAGGTGGACTGCCACCAGCTCTTGACCACAAAATTCATCCTTAACGCTGGGATGTTTTACACTTCAAAGCAGTGTGCAAATCTGATGTTACTCTAAAATAACTCTAGATAGTTAGACAGTGATCAATTAATATCTACTTCAAATCCATCCAGTTTTGAATTTGGAATAACATTTCCTGTCTAGACTTTACAGAATTCTGTAGTTTTCTGTAACAGTGCTAGGTCATGTTAATGGAGACTTAGGGACAGGCAGATACTGTCTGTATTCTATCAACTCTCTTCAGGAAGTCTCTTCACAATGAAAGAATTCATGTTTCTTGTTAAAAAACATCTACAAACCCCACAGTTTAGAAGACCAGAGAACACAGCTGGTCTTTCTTCAGAATTTAGGTCAAACTTGTGAAGTACTCAGGGCACTGACTCCACTACACTTGAACAATGGACATATTAGACAACAATTTTTCTGAGGACTCTTTCTCTGTAGCAAAAATATTTCTGAAGAAACAATACTTCCAAGAAGCTCCAAGCCTGTCCCAAAATAGCCACAATGTGCCAGCAGGTATATTCTCCTTTGTTGCCTCCTCCTGCTCCTGGCAGGACAATTCCAGGCTCCTGGCAGGCCAGTAGCACATGGGAACACCAGAGAGCTTCTGCCTTTTACTGCTCACACAGTGCTAAGGACAGAGCTGTCCTCGCATAGCAGCAAAGAACACAGACGCTCACTCAGTAATTCTCCATTTCACAGAGCAAAATGAGTTTCTTTGCTCAGTTGTGGGGTCAAAAGGGGACGCACTGTACAGACAGAGCCATTTTAGCAGCAAAATAAGGCAGGATGCAGCCTGATCTCTGTTTCTGAATATAATATAAAACATCAAGCCCCATTGAAAGGAATAACGGAACAAAGACCAGCAGTTAAATGGAAGCAAATGCAGGGGCATTCAGAAGCAAGGGATTATCCGAAAAGGAAGAGGAACCAGAAAAAGGGAAGAGGAACAAGGTAACAACGAGAAACAACCTGCACAAACACCACCAGATCTGTAAAAAATGAGAGAGCATTAAGAAGAAAACTGCAGAAATCTGACAGGCTAATCCTACATCTAATCTGCCCCCAAATAAATTCTGAAACACCAACACCACAACCATGTTTTGAGGAAAATCCAGCTCTTAATAACACAGGAGATTGTTGCTCATGCACAATCACAACTCCCAACCTTTGGCTCCTCCAGCACAGGCCCAAGACCCGCAGAGTGGAATGGAGCTGGCAGGCAGATCACACACCACAATAACCAATTTTATTTGGCATGTACCATAGGGGAGGTGAGGGAGGCTTTGGGAGGGCACTGCAGGCATGAGGAACAAGTGGAAGAACAGACCTGTTGGTCCCAAGACACAGAGACTCTCTGTGTGCACATATTTGCATGTATAATACAGTTGATACACACTCATACAAGTGAATTGCTTTTTTTACACATCTGAACATATAGCTCTAATGATACTTTTAAATATACTAAATATTGCCACATGCTTCTTGCAAACAACTCAAGTACAGAGCATATTTATCCTGACAAAATAAAAACACAAATGTTGATAAAAATACTGCAATGGGCAACATTTTAATTTACTGGCTTGATTGCTATATGGCAGTATCTTGTTTATATATAACAGAGAACAAGATATGTGTACAGAACGACGGGCTTTCTAAAAATCATTTAGGCATTTTTAGGTCCAAGCACTTACTAGCTGTTCCACTGCTGGTTTTCCCCTCCATGCTCCCTGCGTAGGAAGACGAGTGATACAGACACAGGTTCTAGCATTTACTCATCACTCTGCACCAGCTTCCTACTTCCAAGAAGCCAGGCTGTCTCTGAGCCAGAATTCTGGAATTCAGTGGCCTGTCCCAGACAGCTCCCATCTGCTCTGAGGAAGCAAACACCCCCAGACCAAATGAAGCCAGAGCAGACCATGACTGAAATCACTGTGTTGGGCTGGGCCACAAACCAAGCCCAGACTGAATAATTTATGAAGTGGACGTGCAGCTCAGACCTAATAAAGGTCCTAGAAACACTCAGAGTGCCCTGGGGATCCAAAGGGCATCTTGACAGGGGTTTTATCTCTGACTATTTTCCAGAAGTCACTTGAGATAGAATGGTGACAGAAGCACACAAAGTTATAACCATCCCTGCCAGTCTTTATTCTTGGAAAATTCCTGCTGACCTGCTCCTTGTGCCAGTGTTCGTTATTCAAGCCCATGGAGTTATTCCACCACATGTCAATAAGGTCTGTTCAGTTGCCCAAGGTTTATTAGAAGCCTTGACAGATCAGGCCCAAAAAGCCTGAGCATGGCAGAACATGGAATTTCTCATGGCACCATGGAGCTACAGAGGTATCAGAGTCAGGCCAGATTTAAAAAGTAAATGACTTTGGAACACGTGATTAAAATTTCCCCAATAACATAAGGTGAAAGAAGCAAGAAAAAAAATACCCTCTTAAAATGTAATGCTTTGAGCAAAAGCATTCTGCACTTTAATTAATACCACAAACTTACACTCACATGCATCTGTACACAGAGAAACACTGGGCAGATTCCCAAATGAAAAGGGAATAGCAGCACAGTACTGCAGCACTGGGTCTCCTCCCCACACATGGCTGCAGTTCTCTAATGATTTATTTCCTTGCACAGGTTTATTTTATGGATAGCTCATGCAGATTTTGAAACTCTTGAGCTTCTCCCAGTGAAAAGCAATCCTAGGAGATTTTATCCAAAGCCCACATTATGACACTGAAAACTAAGCAACAACAACTGTTGATGTCCTCATGAATTGTGGGCTTTAAGTAACAACTGATTGGGGAAAATTCCCAGTATTTCTTATGAGCCACACTACCCCATAAAGACCCTGCTGTGTGACTCTGAAATTCAACCACCATATTCCAGTTTGCCCAGGCATGCTCAGAGTTCCCATTTGAGTCTAATGATATTTGCATTCATGATGATGAACAAAACACTTCTTTTGATGGCCAAAGCAGTTGTAAATAAATACCCAGAACAGATACAGATGACACCCTTCTGAATATAAGCATTGTGATTTGATGCAATCAAATAGTAGAATGGACTGGAAACTATCAGTTGTAAAGAAAAATCTGCTAGAACAGGAGACTAAAAGGAGAGGGTTGGGAAAGAGCAAGAACTGTACTTAGTTCAGCATTGCATTTGCCCCTACTCTATTCTATGCTTACGATACTTTATGGGCAATGTAACACATTCTGTAATAAAATACACAATAAACTAGCAAGTAGATATTGGTCTATGATGCTTAGATAAAACAGCAACTTAAATGCTATCAGTGATTTCTCAATACATGGAAAGCTAATGAAACACTGCTGTAAATCCAATACTGCTCAACAGGAACCTGCAAAACTTTTGTGTTCATCTGGTATAAGGAATTTGAAGGCCAGTCTGAACACTGTGATTGAAAATATAAAACTCAAACATCAGATAAAACTTGGAAGTGAACAAATCACCGTCACATATTGGAGTCTCCTTTATTTCCTGTGTTCACCTTATTCCAGCCCGATTGCAGAAACACCAAAACCAAATGCAACCCAAACCAGACACACAAACCATGTACAGCTGCTGGCAATCAAACCCTTTATTTTTCCCATTTCATCACACTCCAGGGCTGAAACAACTGAAAATGGTCTGAATGTAGCTGTGCCTTTCCCCCAAAGGTGGAGATGTGACAATCATTCAGGCCAAGACTAAGAGGCCGGCTCTACAACAGGTGGTCACAGTGAACAGCAAATGTGAGCACTAATTAATTGCCCACATGCACTAATTAATTAACTGCCCGCAGCATGGTGATAGGTGCAGATGGCCCCCGTGCCTGGCAGCACAGCAGGAGGTATTCCCAGGGGGGATTCTCCTGTTCCCTCCAGAGGCTGACTCAGGCACAACTGCTTTGGCATTTCCTGGATCTACTCTGCTTTTTGTATAGCCAACAGTCAGCACTGAATATGGGTATAACTATGCAGATCACAGTCTGAATCAAAACATTTGCAGAAACAGCTAAGAAAGAAGAGAAGGAAAATGGGAAGAAAATTTTGGAAACAGGACAGACAAAAGACAGAGCTGACAAAAAGAGGAATCATGGGGGAGCTGCAAAATGAATATAGAAGATGTGATAAAAATAACCAAGAAGCCCAGAGAACAGCCAAGGGGAAATAGGAAATATTGCAGAGAACAAGGGGGAAAAAACCAGCCATTGTTACAACTTTCCTGGTTCACTCCCACTTTCATTTTTATTTTAAGAGATTTCATCTCATCCTGTTGAAAATCCCCAGGTATATTCACATCTATGACAAATTGTGTGGTCTAACAAAACTCCCAGGCTGTTGTTAAAAAATTCACACTGGGATAATATTACTGTTTGCATAGGTTTGCCCTCACCTGATTGTCAGAAATAAGGATTTTAAGCCTAGGGAAATTGTTCTTACTTCAAGGGCAACAAACACACAACTGCATCCAGTTTGGGCCTTCTCCTCATGGCTATCCTGCCCTGCAACATTTAAAGTTTAGGCACTTTAATGGCAAGAAGAAGAGGAAGGGTTTAATTCCATAATATATCAAACCAACACACATTGAGCTGCATTTCACAGGCCAGAAGCAGATCATCCTTTGCACACCGAATGTCTACATGAATGATAAATGTGGCAATATTAGATGTGGCTAGTAAAAAAGTCTCATTTTTAGACGCCTCAGGATAGTGGGAGTTTTCAGTGCTACTAAGAATGCTTTTTTCTCATTATCTTGTAGGAATGCAAAGCCAAGACCAACAACTGTTCTCAGGGAAAATATCTTTCTATTTTAGAGGTTGAAAACCAGTAGAAACAGGAAGGAAATGGGAAATTCTTATATGGTCACATGGAAATCCTGCTCTCTGTTTGGCCATACTGAAGTGAGCAACAACAAACATCAGGTGGGGCAGAAACCACTGCAGAGCAAACAGGAACCCTAGGTAACATGAGAATGGGTCTGTTCTCTAAACTTCCAGTCACAATGGATCAGTAGCAAAGTCATGAGTTATCAGTTCTATGAACAAACACTCTTGCCAAGCTTCTGAAATTCTGCTTCACCAGTTAATTATACAGAGCCCAAATACAAACACTACTCCTAAAAGTTCAAACACTGTTTATAACAAATACTTATTATAAATCTATTTTCCTTTTTTCTAACAATTCAGACACAAAAGGTTTCTCTACAATTATCCAAAACACAGCTTTATTTTTTGTGAAGGGCACTTACTAAAATAAGTGTGACTTTTGTTACCTTGCTTTATATTGTCTGACACAGCCTGAAGATTCTAAGTATCAAGTGTCTCTTTTGTGTGAGACAGATTAAACAAAACCTCTGTTAAACTTCTCAGATAACAGAATTTAACTGGTTTCCCAGAGCCTATTCTAGCTGCAAGACCTTACCCAGCTATAGCCTGTTATTAAAAAAAAGCAGCTAAGTACCATTGTTTTAGAGCCAACACACAGAACCATTAAAGATTATAATCAACACCTCAATTTCACTGCTGATGACAGAGTTATGCAGCACCATGGTAAAACCAACAAATGATTCACCAATAGCCGGCCAATACTCTGCACATAAAACCCAGAAAGATATACAGGAAACCACCATAGCAATGTACTCATTTAATCAACTTTAATGCTGATTAGAATTTCTCACTGTTTCCCTACTGGCCTTCTCTCCTTTCCGCCACAGGTTTTGGCAGTTTGGGTTTTTTGGTTGCTTTAAAAAGCGTAAATAAGTAAAAGAAGTATTTACCAAGGCTCCAGAGCAGCTTTGGAGAGGGTAGTTGAACAACTGAACCCTTTATATAACCTCCTGCTCCCTCCACATTCCAGCTGACCCAGGTTTGTTACAAATGAAGACCTGACAAGCCAAAGTGCAGGGACTTTCATTGCTCATTGCTTGGGTTAGTTCTGTTACTTCCAAATTCTGCTGATTAAATTCAGGTGAAATGCTGGCCTGAGAACAATCTGTGCTTAACAGGTGGCAGACAACAGAAAATTCTCACAGGACAGAGCTGCTTTTAATCAGAACAAAAGCTAAGACTCAAGTCCACATCAACTTGGTGCCACAAAATTCATTCCCCAGCCAAGGTCTTTTTCCCCAGCGGAATCTCTGATGTCTAAAACAGGGATGTTACATGAAACATCTCGTAGATCTGAGGTCTTTGCTTGGCTGAGTGGAGGTTTCTAAATGTCTAGAGAAAGGAAGCTCATTTTGAAGCTTTATACTGAAAAAAAATCCATATTAGTCACAAGTAAGCAAAGGACACACAAATGGGAGTTTGGCTCATGGCACTGCCTGCAGATATTTGAAATGTGTCCAAAACTCAGCTGCTCATACTGAAGGACAGTGTGTATTTTGCTCCACTTGTAAAAGAACACCTAAGTACTCTCAACTCACATATCTTAGAAAAATCACCATCAAGACACATCTTCCTCCACTCAGCACATACAAATTTTGTTGAGTTTATCTTTACAGAAATTACTAAAATAGTAGCAAACTGTTACCCTTTGTGTAAAACCCCAAAAGTCTGTGAATTAAAGAAGCTGCACCTCCATCTAGTGAAAGGCAGAAATTCACCTTGGTCATTTTTAAAAGTTAATTGTATATAGAAATTATAGTCAGGAGAAAGGTTTATTTTAATTTTTTTTGTGTTTCCTGGTTCACTGATTATTTTTATGTGTATAACAATAATTCTATGATGCTTAATTGTCAAATCAGCTTTGTATGTCACTTAAAAATGTTTTAATTGTTCCACTTTTAATTTCTTTTTAATCCTTAGTATTTTCCTGTGATGCTATTGAATATTTCCTCTAATTCATGTACTGCCATGTTTTGTAAGTATTTTATCTGCTTTTATTTTTTTAAAAATTAACCTAAGGAGAAAAGGAGNCACTTTTCTCTGAGGAAGTTCTTTTTCCCGGACCAGCTGGGGGAAGGGGCTGTTTGGGTTTGCTCTCCAGAGGAACCCCATTCGGAGGTTTCCTCCCAAATTTGCCCTAAACCAGGACAGAAGGGAATGACTTTATTAGTTACTTAGGAAATAAAGTTCACCCCAGTCTGGAGGGCCATGCAAAAGCAGGCTGCCTGAGAAGTTAGAAAGTCCATTTTATCATTCCATCAATCTACTGTCTAATGAAGTAAAAGAAAGAAGAAGCTTCAAATTTAAACATTAATAATAATTACACAAGCCAAAGTAAAATACTCCTTTGCCTTCTGAAATCTCACAAAGGCTGTGCAAGCTCTAAAGATGTATTTTTTCAGACTCAGGTGGACATGAGCAGCACTTTTGGATGAGAAGCTGTAATTCATCAGAACTAGAAAAATCAAATTGCTTCTTAGGCTTCTACAACAGAAAATCTTACTCTAGAGAGTCCAAACACCAGGAGTTAATATCAACATGCCAAGTGCATCAGACATCCCATCTCTGCCACAACTACTGAAGTGAAATAAATCAAAATGCAGTTTTCCTCAGAGTTGCTTCCACAATCATAATGTTTTAAGTGCATATTAAAATGTAGGATTTGAACATGATAAATTCAGCTAACTCAAGTTACTGCCTCCCCAGGGTCTGTGAGACACACCTCAAGGTATTGTTATTAGAATTTTGTAGTGCAAACCAGCTTCTGAGCTGATTTGGGGATTCAGATATTTTGTCGTGCTCCCAATATAGGCAAAAAGGTCAAATGGGAAGCAGACTTAATTAAGGTAACTGTGCATTGGAGGAATTCCCAGATTTGCCATAGAAGGAAGAATAAAACTGAGGAGAGTCCCACGCCAGTGATACCTGAGTTTGCTGGTTTAAATTATCTATATTACAGTCTGCAGTACTGATACACTTGCAGCTAGGCTGAAAATCCAGCTGTCAGTGTTTTCTCATCAGATTTGTATTTCTGAAAGCAAAAGATTACTAGAGATGACTGATGTGGGACACATTATCCACATTCTTCTCTCTCTCTCTCTTGCAAAAATATCAGACAAATTGGGAAACAACCAGAATTTTAATGCATGTCAATTTGAGGAATGTGTTTTGTATACATTTGCTTTTATTTTTGTATTCTGCAGACAGCTGGAATAAGTAAAAAAAGACCTGTAATCATCTCAGAATTGGAAAAAAAAATTAAATGCCAAAGCTTTATTCTATATTCATTATTTAAATATTAAAATAGTAAAATTATATACTTTCACGATCTTAGAATTAAGCCATAAGCATATCTAGAAATGTTTGCACTTTCACTTTGGAAATGAGATTCATAACCTGGCTGGAACACACCTTAAAAAATATTGTTTTGTTTAACATGGTATTAGATAATACTAACGTTTAAATTTAATTAGAAAATGACTGAAATGATTGTACTTCAGTGCAATAATATTCAAGTTATCTTATTTGGCTGAAAATAAGGCTCACTGGATGGGTTTTTTTAACTTTTTCTAAACTGTCCAGACCAGGTGCAATAGGATGTCACACTTTATCAGTGTTTTCCAACCTCCAGGCACAGTTCAAAAAACCCCCCATAAAACCTGGAGATTGGGACCTATTTTCCTACAATTCCTCATTTTAAAACCTCCTTCACTTCGAGATGTAGGTTTAGGAAGAGGAGCCTTTGTAGGTTTTCATTTAATCTCTTTACAGGTAACACACAATTGAGTGCCAGATCCTCCCAGGCAGATGGAAATAGCTTGTTCCATAGAAAGTTGGTCTCTCTTAGGTTTCAGGTGAGTGTTTTGGGAACAATCCAGTCCCTTCTTCAGAACAAACACCTCTACTGATGAACTGAATTGCCCTCAACCACTCAGGTGAAGAGCCACAACATAAACATGGATTTTTACACAGAAAGGTGAGAATGGAACAAGCAAACCAACAAAAAAGGATGCAAGAATGGAATGAAGAGGAAATAAGACAACAAGGAAACTTCCCAAATATTAGTCAGAGAATGTCTCAGAGTTAGAGAGACTGAGGCAGCCTTTAGGGAGGTGACTGTGGGGTCATGATGAAGAGCAGATTCCAACAGCTGAGTGGGAGTTTAATTGATAACTCTGAAGTCATCTCCCTGAAGGCTGGTGAGAAGCACTCATCTTTATTCACTTTGTCAGCTGGCCTTCTTGTTACTACAATGTAAGAAATATAAATAAAAGAAATCTGAGAAAAAAGGAAAAAATATTCAATCAAATGAAGCATAATTTAAAATACAAGGATTCTAATTAAGAGGATTCTAATTAAGAAAAATAAAGTTTATGTTCAGAATTAATGAGATGCTGCCACATTTTTCTACAAACTAAATTCTTCGGGGCTTTTGCTGGTTTCTGAAAGAGCTAATCAAAACCACATGCTTAAATTTTCAAGGTAAGATAGGTGAAATGTGTTGGCATGCTGTATGAACAACCAAGTCTGGGAAGCCCCACATCCATGAGCAATCCAAGAATGAAATAGGAGACCAACCTACTCCAGAGTCATTGTCCCACTGGAACTTTCCAATTTGGGGTGGCGGATGCCAGAGGTACCAGTAAAGCAGTTCTACCTCACTGACTCGTGGGAGCCAGGAGAAAAACTGAAATCCAACATGTTAGAAACAGTATGCTAACATTCCCACAGGAATAACCAGTACAGGACATAACTGAAAATGACATTTGAAATGCCACGGTCTGTCTTCAGAAGAGAGAAATGAAGAGCTAAAAATCCCCATGACCTCCTGAGCAGAATGCAGTGTCTCATGCCTTAAATTCATGCTGACATACAGTGAAGCTCTTCTGTTTTAACATATTTGGGCATGTTGTCCTAAAGCCACAGCCCAAGCCCCAAAGAACAAAGCATGGTTGTGGCAATTGCTTTTTTTTTTTGGTGACTCTCACCTTTTTTTTTCTCCCTTTTTAAATTTGTCACATACTAGAGGGAAAAAACCTTCCTGTTACAATGCAAGAGGTTTGGGGTTTTTTTACAGGAAACATTTCCTGGCAGCCTAAATTTCTGCCAGCACTCAGAAAAAGCTTAGATGTGCCAATACTGAATAACTATATGTAGTCCCAACTGCTTAGCAATTCTAGGTTTAAGTGCAGTCCGTTCATAAATGGAATGAAGGGACATCACTCTCCACTGCTTCCTCCACCACAGAAAACAGGGAAGTGAACGGGGTAATTGTGTGATGACATTTAGTCAGCAATTTATTTGAAAGAAAAAAATATCAATTTTTAATATTTATGCATTCTATAATACTGCATAGCTATATAATAATAGAGTGAGTGTGTGTGTGTGTATATATATATATACACACACACAACACCCCATTTTTATGTATTTGTGTGTGTACATATGTTTAAAAACCCAGAACACAATCCTGACAATGACTGGGGTAGATCGCAGAAACTCCAGCTCTGTTGATAGCAGCCTGTGACAGCCGCAGAAGACATTCAGTTTTGAGGGGCTCAGGCTGATAAAATTGTTATATCTGACAGGGAGGAAGAAAGCAGAAAAAAATGTGTGCAATGCACTAAACTGTCATCCTGCATAAAGTAACTCCTACCAAACTAAATTACAAGGTAAAAGAACATTTACCTCTAGGCAGTGGGGAGTCCAACAGATTGAAAATGAAAAATAACAGGTACCACAGGGAAAATGTGAAATGCAATACACATTCAAATAACTATTTAATACAGCAAGAAACAGGGCATTCTGAAGAGCTGACATTTAACAGCAGTGTATTCATACCTCATTTAGTCTGTCCCTGGTTGAAACACAAAATACATGGTTATTCCTTATTTAAATTATATTATGACCCTTCACCAGGTCTAATAGGCAACGAAAATACAATTGTGAAGTTATACTGATGTAGACACAAGTGCCAAAATATTCCTTGCTCAGACAAATGCATGCTGCTTTCTCAGCTCCCTTACAGGAAAATCATGCTTTATCTCACATAAGGCCAGCTCTGAGAACAAGACTCTCTGTTCAGATTTACAATATTCTTAAAATAGGCATTTACAAAAATAAATAGTTGTCACCCATCTCCCATGCAGATCTAAGATTTCCTCACATGCCTAGTCACACTCCTGTATCCACCAGGCTCTGGAAAGTTAAAGATCCACAGCCTGGTTCCCATCAAAGCACACAAACAAGCCCTGGAAATTCAAGTATTCTCTAGAAATTTTAGACATGGAAGATAAGTTTACTTCCAAGCTTTTAAAATAATCCATCTGTGTAACAGAGCAATTCATATGTTGCACATAAGGCAGTGCCCACAGAGTCATCATCATGGCTGGAAAGGAAATCATGTCTGTGGTAACTCCACTGAAAGGAAAGAGAATAGCAAAAAGTGAGGGCAGAGTCTGGGAATTCAGCAAGTTCTGTGAATCAAATAACTTCCCTTCTGTGCTGGCTACAAGATGGATAGTTGGGGGAAAATGTGAAGGAAAAAGGTTCTGAACCTTTGTTTAGGGTTATTTTAGGCAACAAACTTGGTACAGGTTTGAGGAAAGCTGCCCTCACATGTGGAATAAGCTCAGGTCCCAACTTTGAGGTCTCAAGGGGCACCACAGCCAGACAAGGGAAAGAAATCACACAAATACCTGACACATTGTTCAAAGCCCACAAGCCACAACCAAATCCAAATCTACAGTAACTTGTCATGTTTATGGGATTGGTTTACAGATACTTCAAAATGAACTCTTTATCAAATGTAAATACAGCAAGTTTCAAATAGAAAATTATGTTGTTAATGTTTTCCATAAATAAAACTTTCAGTATTAAATTTCTGAGGAAGCAGAGTGTCACTGGAAGTGTTCACCAATCTTCCTGCTCCTCTGAAAGACTCGTCAGACATTTTGAAATGATGCTCACAAAACCACTTCAGCTTATCTGTCCTTCCACAGAACCAGCTGCGTTAGGCACCCTCACAATATAAGACCCTCCCTATTATTCAAAACATGTCTCCTAATGCAATATAGAATTATTAATTATCCAACCAGTTATTAATTTTACCAGTGTTTTAATGGATGTGCAGCCAGTCACAGACACAAACAGGAAAGAACAGGTGTGAAGATATGACACCACCAAAATCCATGACATGCTGTATTTAAGGGAGATTACCATGATCCAAAGAATGCCTTTTAAACTTCTGCTTTGTGAGACTAATACCAGGAGTTATATAAACAAACATGGAATTATGCCTTTCTATGTTTTTTATGTAAGCACTGTGACTCATTTTCTTGCCTATTACTATTATTTCTCCTTTTCTCTTGGTTCCTTAGCCAACTCTTCAGAGCAGAGATCAGGAACCTGGAGTTGTGCTTTCAGTGAAACCTCAGAGAGTTGGGCTCATCCGAGCCCTTTTTGCTGTATTTTAGTGCTGCAGTGGAGGCTGAAGAGTTTTGTGCCATTATGTAACTGCCTGGCAGCATGTAGCTTCGGGCAGTTATAATCTGGTTTACTGCTTGTCATTTGCTAATACTTGGGGTTTTTCTCTAGCTTATGGTATCAGGGATGTTACAGGGGGGTTTGCCTTCCCCTTCCCAGTAGCAGAGAGAGCAGGCTTCAGCCACAGCTGCCAGGCTCATGTAGAGAATACAGCCCATCCCATCCCCTGTGCTGCCTTCTGCCTCAGCACACAGAGCAGTGCCCTGCACCCTGCCCCACGGAGGGTGGGCTCTGCTGATGGCTGCGCTGGCACTGGAGGCTGTAGCTGAGCAGAATCTTGGAGCGCAAGCCCAGGGTAAGATGCGGGTGGTGCTGTTCCAATAAAATCTGCTAATCAAGTGCATTCAGCGGGGTTGGGCAGACTTCCAGATTTAACCATACCATGGCAGACAGCCAGGAGTGGGAAACAGCAACACACTCGGTGGTGAGCAGGGACAGAGAAACAGGTCTCTGCATCGCTGAGTGAAGATCCTAATTTCTTACAGAGCTTTAAAAATTACAAGCTGTTAAAGAAGGCTTCACATGTCCTTGATAACAGTTCAGAGGTCTACTTGCTTTTCTATTCTCTTAGTTTTCCTGAGCAAAATATCCTTTTTCCTTCATTCTTTTCACCCATGCCAGATAAGACAAAAAGATACATCACACCTAATTCTTCAGTACAAACCTAAGGTAAGAATTGCAACGGACAAGCTCTCCCTGGGAAGGGAGCTGCCAAGAGCCAGTGTGAGGCCTCCTTTAGGTGTCTACACTCTGCTCATTCTGCAAACAAAACTAAAATGGTATTTTTCACACTGTATTTAATTTCTCTCTCCATGAAATCAATTTCCTTAAAGGAGAAAAAAAAATTAAAAGGGAAAATCTGATAGAAGCCATGGGAAAACAAAGTATGAAAATAAAATTAACAAAAACCACAAAGCCCTCAAAACTCTACATTCTTGGCTAAATTCTATTTCAAAGGAAGAAAATACTTCATATCTGTTTTCTTAATATTGCAATTATTTATAAAATTGCTTTTTTTTCACAAAACTATTAGTGTTCTGCCAGGGAGGACCTGAATTTATGAAAAGTGATTTTAAAAAGGATAAAAGAAGAATTTTTAAGAATCTGAACTGTCCTTGCCAGAGAGAAGATAAGATGGAAGAGAGACGAGCCTAAAACAGATGTGCAGATTCCTTTAAAAAGGTGTTCTTCCTCCACTTAATGGAAGAGAAATAATGGGAATTAGCTCTCTTAATTTATTCTTTGCCAAAATTTTCTGTCACTATA
>VXBB01009993.1:1226104-1242743 GCA_013399915.1 Illadopsis cleaveri | reverse complement strand
GGACAAGCTCTCCCTGGGAAGGGAGCTGCCAAGAGCCAGTGTGAGGCCTCCTTTAGGTGTCTACACTCTGCTCATTCTGCAAACAAAACTAAAATGGTATTTTTCACACTGTATTTAATTTCTCTCTCCATGAAATCAATTTCCTTAAAGGAGAAAAAAAAATTAAAAGGGAAAATCTGATAGAAGCCATGGGAAAACAAAGTATGAAAATAAAATTAACAAAAACCACAAAGCCCTCAAAACTCTACATTCTTGGCTAAATTCTATTTCAAAGGAAGAAAATACTTCATATCTGTTTTCTTAATATTGCAATTATTTATAAAATTGCTTTTTTTTCACAAAACTATTAGTGTTCTGCCAGGGAGGACCTGAATTTATGAAAAGTGATTTTAAAAAGGATAAAAGAAGAATTTTTAAGAATCTGAACTGTCCTTGCCAGAGAGAAGATAAGATGGAAGAGAGACGAGCCTAAAACAGATGTGCAGATTCCTTTAAAAAGGTGTTCTTCCTCCACTTAATGGAAGAGAAATAATGGGAATTAGCTCTCTTAATTTATTCTTTGCCAAAATTTTCTGTCACTATATGAAATGTCAAATTCTCATCTGAAATTAATTAGAAATATTTGTTTGGAGATCTGTGATACAATTATATCACAAACTCTATATTCCAAGGGGTGCCATATCCAAAAGAAGGCCCCCAAAATTTTGAGTGCATTCTGGATGGCATGACCTGTAATATAGAAACCAATTGATTAAAGGATGCAGTGTGGGAAATAAAAGGAGGAAAATGCCACACATAAAAGAAAAGGAAAATAGCATTTCTTTAACACCATTATTGAACAACATTAAACAATCAAAAATCTCATCAAGTTTAAAAGAAGAGAACGGGAATGAATGTGGAAGGCAACAGTGCTCTGTTGTGCATCTTTTGCAAATGCTCAATGAATTATTACTTATTGCCACAATTAACGAAACCTGCCAGACCCATGGAGTCATGCTAACCCAGTGTGCAGCTAAGAAGATACAGCAGTATTCCTAGCTGGGATTTGAGTGGGCTACTTGTTCTAAGTATCTTTTGTGAAATTCTCTTTTCTGCAACCCCACAGCCCGGGTGCAATTCTTTAAAACTTGGTTCCAGTATCAGGATGTAAAAGGACCACCCAAGGCAGAACCTGGGGCATGTCTAGAAACAGTAACTCTGGTTACTGCAGTAACAGACTCTCAGCTGTACCAAGCCTCACCTTTACACAGCCAGCCCAAGCAGGGCAGGTGACAGCAGAGGGGCAGTTCACTGCAGGGCCACAGCCACACACCCAACCAAACCACAGAGAACTCCCCGGGGAAAGGCAGTTACATTATTCCTCTCTTGGGAAGGAGGAAATGCATTATAAGGAATGCAGCACAGAGATGCCCATCCTAAAGCAGCTTGAGATCCCAGACAGAACCACACAAACCTCTTCAATCTGACAAGCAAAAGCTTTAAAATAGCTCTTTCAACGACAGACAGCTTTCATAAAGACTCAATATAACATCCTTTTAGACATTTGTGGCCACTTCCAGATGCCACATATTTTAAAAAACCAAACAAATCCCCTGTGGAAGTAAAGGCCAGCACACATGCAACAATCACTGCATCTGCAGGAGACCTTGAATCAGGAACACAACTGTATATTACAAACTTGTTTAACAGCCATTAAGAAAGAGCAGTTTCACTGAACAGCATTTCAATTTTTTTTTAAATAAATAATTTCTAAACAGATGAGAATCACTCAAAATCCTAGGGGGATCTATCTGCTGTAGACCTACTGCTAAAACCTCACTGAAGTGCAGCCACACTTGTACATGTTCAGCACCGGTGTGACCAGGGCCAGAGAGCAGGTTCCAGTGGCATCCTGTCTGGTCTGCTGCCAGAGAGAAGTCACAGAGAAAGCTCAACTTCTACCTAATCATAGATTCCAGCATTGGGAGAAGCCAAAAGGTCCTTTAAGTACCTTACAAATAGTACTCAAACACTAGAGAGATGAAAAGTTAAGGAAATTTACATTTAACACTTTTGCTGGTCAGACAGCAGCTGACTGTGACTAACCTCCAGTTAAAGAACTCTTAGGATATGGAGAAGGAGGCATGGTCTGCCTAGTCAGGGTGAAAGCAAAAAGGCTCCAGCCTTAACTGCAGGTAGAGCTGTAAAAAACTGAGGGTGTACTTTATTGTCTTTTTTACTACAGTAATTTCTAAAATAAACAACATCTCTTGAAAAAAAACCCAGAAAATTCTTCTTCAAAAATATGGCTCATCTTGCCCAAAACTGTTATTTTGCAATTAATATTTTATTAATATTACTACCACAGTAAATGACACATGCAATATCTATCTCTGGATATGGAAGACAGTTTCTGAGGACGAGGAAGCAGATGTTTGGCATGAATAGATTCCCAAATTTCATGTGGAGGCATCAATATTAGTATGACTACATATAAACTGCAGTGCCAGTCAGCAATTTTCATGTAGGGTTATGCCTTGAACATTCAAGTCTGCTAAAATAATGGAGGCACTCAAAATTCCCCATTAAAAAAATCCAGTAAAATATTTTGGAACAAGGAGTGTTAGGCAGCCAAAATAACAGGGTTGCTGTATCACTCTGAGAATAGCCTTTATTTTACATTCTGTTTAAATTACCATCACTTTAGTGTATTTCCATCCATGTGTCACAGAAGGAAGAACAGACTTCACCCCCAGCAAGCACAGAAGTTCCAGCAATAAGGTTAAGCATACCAAGGTTCATCGTGCTGCTGGAATGCCTAAAGAAGCTTGACTGAACATACACTCAGCCTTAAGATCAGGCCTCCCTAAAGCTTTAGAGGTCTGTTCCCAGGCCTTTATAAATACCACATCTAAAGGGGAATTTAAATTCAGCATGTCCCTTGGACAGCCAATGAAGACAATTAAATGTTCCTGGGGCAGAAATGAACCTCATGAAAAACAAGCTGATGTTCCAAAGTACAGTCTTTAGGTGGGAAGAAAAGGAGGCATTTTTGCTCTTTACTAGGGTTCCCAAAAACCAGGGGAGTTGACAAGTCAGAAGACCTTTTTACAGACCTCAAATCACCTCTTACTTTCACACAGAAACATTCCAATACTTTGAGCTGTAGATTTTTATTTTTTTTAATTTGAAATTAAGTTAACTCATATGAAAACATTTTCTGTGAGTTTTCATCCTGGTAAAGAGTGATTACACACAACTACCTGATCATCATGACTCCAGGCCATCTGAAATCAAGTTGAAATAAAACAAGTTAAAAAATGCAGAGACTTAACACATAGGAAATGTAAAAAAATGTGTTTAAAAATTAGGTTTAGACTGCTCTGGTTAAAGGCTGTGGTTCAATGACGACCATTCTCATCAACATATAGTGACAAATGCCTGCTGAGTTTCTCTGCACTTTTAACTGATTTTAGTATTTCTAAATCACTTTCAATGTGATACTGTAACTGTATATTCCAACACATCTGATGCATTAATACAGAATTTAAGAAACCAATTTATAGCAGCTGATAAAAACTGATAAAAACTTCAAATCTAAGTGCAGCAGAGCACTCAAATAGAGGCAAAATAAGCCACTGGAACTTCGTGGAATAAAGAGCATTTCCCCCAGGTTTTCCAGCATTGAAAGCAAAGGAGGCAACAAGCTGATTAGAGGAGTTTTTATAGGGAATTAATTTCTTTAATACGAAACTCATTTAACAACTTGCTGCTGCAAAATAGTTCCCAAAATCCTGCTTCATCCCAGGTGTGCCATGTCTGTCAAGTTTGGATGGCTTGGTGAAGGCACTGGTGCAGCATCCACACAAGAAACAGGGCTGGAATATCTGTTGTTGAAAATCTCTCTGTGCTCTCTTTTATGTCACCGAATCTCAGCAGTACTGTGGGGTCACCTCAGGTGTCTGAAGTCCAGGGTTAGCCCAAGCTGCAGCTCCCAGGTACTGATGATAAACAATAACCACAGATACCTGAACACCACTCCACAACAAACAACTGCTGTCACCATCCAAATGGTAGCAACTGAACAGAAATTTAAAGCATTTTAGATCCCTTCAAATTAGCATAACCCTATAAACAGAACTATTATAAAGCACAATTTTAAATAAAAATAATAAAGTACAATTCAGATCTTGTCTCTGAGGTTTTGATTTGCATAGCTCTGCCATCAATTTACTAACTCCAAAATTATATTTATTGTAGTCAGCAATACACAACATTGCTTGAAGCATATTACTCCTGTTTTCTCCTCAGTAGCAAGACAAGAAAACCACATCATGACACATATCCTATCTCCTGAAATGACCCTTGTGGAGAACGAGCCAGGCCTCCAGTGGCTCCCGCAGCCCAGTAAATCCCAGCCCCGCTGGCACGGCTGCGGTTTTAATCTCAATCTGTCAGCACAGTGGCACCCCCCCAGTGCACTTAGAGCAATATTCTGATAAATCCGACACTGCTGGTACACTGTGAGCAGCCTTACATAAACAGCAGCTCTGGAATCCATGGATAACAGGAGGGCTTTGCAGGTAGTACAGAGACCTGGGAGAGAAAGCAGGCTTGCTGCCTCACGAGAGACTGGCACGGAGGCAGTCGGGATGCAAAACTGCTTTTGGAAGTGCATAACATACAAAATATCAGATTCCACAAGAAACCAGAGTGTATAACAATATAACATGTTCAGGACAACTGTTCAATACTGCAGAAATTCTTGGAACTCAAAACCAGGGAGAAATAACTTTGTCACTACACCAGAGGAAAAATTTTTCAGGGTTAGGAATTTCTGTTAACAAATGACTTCTGCAGAAAGAGATAAAATCAGCTGTATTTTAAGTGATAGTAAGAATTATCTCAACTGGTTATATTTTTATTTTTGCTGTTTGTTGTACCTTTTACATGCACAAATTGCAGAAAAATTATAGGAAAGAACTGTTTCCATTCAACACTTAATTGAGAGAAAAACCAGGATTGATCTAACTGATCACTGTTCTACAAGTAATGCACAATATAAAAGTAAGAAGACCTCTTCTTTTGAAAGTTTTCAATTACTGTCAAAGCTAATGCTCTGGAGGTTATTCACAAACTCCTCTGCAAAGCAGGGCTCACTTAAAGTTTAAATCAGTGGTTCAGGACCTCATCTCCTTCTGAAGTTAAAGGAGGAAGTGCTGGAAGCACAGCACCTGGCGGTGGCTTCACACAGAAAGCAGGACAATTCCGAGCTCCCTTGCTCCTGCTCAGAACATCGACCTTATTAGCTGAGTGCAGAACATTCAGTTCTTGTACAGGCAGAACTCGCCTTTCAAATGTGAATCTTGGAAAAAATGGCATTTCTCCAAAACAATACAATTTAATCCAATACATTCTGGTCTGCTTTAGCCCAAACTAAATTATGTCCAGCTGCATTATTTTGATGCAAAACAAGAGACAGAGCTATTAATCTTGCAGAACATATTAAACATACACACCTACCCCTTTCACCAAGGACAAATATCCCCTTTCATGACTTCAATAAACACTTCAAGGTAACACACAATATTACTTCTGAGAATCATGGGTTTATCATCTTTTTTTTTCAACAAAACAGCATTCACAAAACCACAAAAAAATTCACAGAAGGAGTTAACAGCAGTCCTCAGAAGCAGATGATCTTCCCACTTGAAGATCTCCTAGTCTTAGTGATTCATGGTATTTCCCAGAATCCAAGTTTTCTTTTTTAAACAGTGTTTCAAACCTCTTTAGAAATTACAACCTGTTGGACTGCAAATGCATGCCCTGCTGTTTATAAGCTGGTCCCAAGGAAGTAAATCCCAACAAACCCAGAAAAATTGGGTAAGTACATTCATCCCATTCATCTCAAATGGATGAGAGCTGTGAAGCTTAAAATGGGAGAATTTAAATTCCTGCATTTATTGGTCACATCAGTGATGACCACACAAGTACTTTAAAGTACTTACAGTCAGGGGATATTACGTCAGCAGGGACTGCACAGTGCACCAGTGGCAAAGGAGGCAACCACTCGTGCCATGGTGCAAACAACAGAATGCTCCAGCAGCATTCTGGAAAGTCTGTCCTTCCTTAAACCCCATGTGGTGACAGCAGCAGTTCTTGGCCACTAAGAGCTGATATGAACTGTTGCTTGGCTTCTGCACACGCCTTCTGGACCCAAATGTTTCATCCTTTGTGGAAACCACAGTTTTTCACCAGAATTCTGATGGTGTTGCAGATCAGAAATAAAACTCATCTTTCCAAAGCATGAGTTGGACTTTCAGCAAGTCCCTCAAGACACAAACACTTTGAACACGTGGTTCTAGTTTCCTTCAAAGAGCACAATAGGCAGAAGCAGTGTCAAAGTACAAATAGGAGACATTCATTCTTTCTATTCCAGTTGTACCTTCTGAACATGACACTGCCAAAAGCAGACTCCTTATGTGACAGGTCTTAAAGTAAAGGGTACAGAAGTTCTAAAATACATTTGGTTTGGGGAGGGAGGTGCTGTCAGGTATTATAATAACAATTCAAACATAAGCACAGAAGTACACAATTCTCTACATGGATTACACTTCCTGTTCCAAAGAGTATCAAACTTTATGTCATACAACAAGCAAAATTTTTTATTTCATGATCCTGCAGATGCCTCTAAAATACTGACTCTTCTCTGAGCAGTCCAGTGTCTATTTTCAGCAGCCTTTTGGGGCTGATAACACCTTTGGAACCAAAATAAACTTTGATGCACATGTACTGTACTTGATGAATGCTGCTGCTTTAACACATCCTAGAGATGGGGAGAAGGATACTACGAGGATACACAGCAGCCAAAAGCTCTTCCTGAGAAAAGTGGATGGCTTTCTGCAAACAATGACTATGTGACAATTGTGTGGTTTGGTTACGGAGTGTCAAAACTTTGGCTTCAGCAGATGCTTCCACAGCACTCCCACACCATGAGTCACCTGGGACTGTTCGGGTTTCACATCATCCAGGAAACGCTTCATTCATGCTGAATTGGGTGAACAGGGAGGGCAGCAGATAGCTGTGTTCAGAGGAGTGGCATCACCAGGCAACATCCTTCATGAGGATATTCTAGGCTCAGATTTCTCTCATCAAGTAGTAGCTACATTAATTTTCTATTTTACTGATGTAAATTTCTGTATTTTGGACAGATTTTTTTAAACAATACCTTTAACACTGTAACAGCATTTTTATTTTGTGAGGTGCAGTAAAAAATCAGCATTTCTGTAGGACAAAAACATCAATTAAATCCACTTCTCAGGTAGAATTTGAGAGACAGAAACAATGAACTGGACAGATGAGGAGCAAGACTTGTCCTTCTGTAGCCATCTTGCACCAGCAATCCCACTTGGGATTTTTTGCCTGGAGTGCAAACAGATGAACTTGATTTTGATTTACATTTTCTGCATGATGTTAAAACCAGATTAATTTGAGCTACGTGTCAGATTTATGGCACTCTCGTGCTGGGATTTGCTGAGGGCGAGGAGAGCTACACCTGCCTTCTGTACGAGGTCAGAATTGATGAGCTGGGGTCCCAGCTCTGGAAACATCAAGGTACTGGAGCCACGATTTTGCAGCACTGTTGCACAGAGCTTTCCAGTGCTGAGATGAAGTGCTTTGCTTTTGGTGCAGTGCAATAGAAAAATTTAACCTTCCCTCCCTTATTATTGCAACATTTTCAAGCTTGGGTACAAAATAATGATAATCAACAGTATCTAGAGATGCAGCTCTCGCAGAGCCTGCTGCTAACAAATCTGAGCTGCTCTAAAACGGCAGGTACAAGCTGAGCTGTAAGAGGCGAGGAGGGGGTACTCTCCCAGCACTACATTCTCCTCCCTTCCCTTTAAACCCCACCCCACCCCACCACCAGAGAAGTCAGCCCCCTTACCTGATAATATCATCGTTGTGCCCGAGGAAGAATTTCTGGCTGTGCTCCCTGGTGTTGTAAACCACGCCGACTCCAGCCACGAAGTACACCACCTCTTTCCCTGCCGTGTAGTACAGGTTGTTGCGGCACTGGTGGCCCCGGTAGCCGTACACCCATTCCAGCCGGAGCTGGCAGCGCGGAGCCGTCCGATCCGCCATGATAACCAGCCCCCTGCCCACCGGCACACACAGCCGAGCGCCGGCCCGCCTTCCCCCGGCACGCTCTCCCCTTCAGAAGGGCGGCGATCCCCGCCCGCCTGCCGAAGCCTCAGGTGTCCCTTCCGCGCAGGAATGGGGATGGGGATGGGGATGGGGATGGGCAGCACATCCGCGGATCCGAGATGCCGCCGCCGCCGCCGCCGCCGCGCTACCGCCGCGCCGCCACCATCATCTGCTGCCGCCGCTGCCCAGGACGAGCCGCCGCCGCTCTGCCTCCGCTGCGCGACCCGGGCAAATTCTCGGGGGCACGAAAACACACCTACATAAGCACTAGACCCGGCTTTTTTCCTTTCCGAAGGCAAAGTAACTTCAGTGCGTCACCAGCACCACCTGCCAAAGTCTCCCCGCTGCGTCTCCCGTGTTGCACCTTCTTGGCTTCCTGCACAAAGCTGCCTGGGCGCTCTTCTGCTTAACATATCTACCCTCGGGGCTACAGCTGGAAGAGAAGAAAACATAAAACCCGTGCACTGGAACCGGAGCGTGCACGTGTGTTTAAAATGCAAAGGGACTGCCTGGACGGGGGAGCTCTGCTTGGATGGGGAGCTCTCGTCGATGAGGGGAGCTCTCCTCGGATGGGGGAGCTCTGCTTGGATGGGAGAGCTCTGCCTGGATGAGGGGAGCTCTGCTTGGATGCGGGAGTTCTTCTTGCATGGGGGAGTTGTTTTTGAATGGGTGCTGTGGCCACTCTGGGTGGTCTGGGGGGGCTTCTGAGGCTTTTCAGCAGGATCCAGTGCTCCGAGTCCTCATACAAATCCTCTCTTTCCCTATCATCTCATATACAATAGCCAGCATAAATATGGGAATATTACCCCACCTTTCCTCACCCCCAGCAACCAAAAACTTTCTCCTTTTGGAGTCTAGAGCAACTATGTAATTAAGACGATCTTATTTTCCCGTTTTCAGTCACACAAGACTACAAGTCACCATGAGATAGAGGAGACTGTGGCTATCTTTTTTCCCCCACTTTTTTTTTTTTCACTGTCATCCTTTGGAATGATATTATAAGGAACACATTTCCTCTCTTGCCTTCTGCTTTCCCTGAAGCAGAATTCATATTACCATTATCTGTCGAGCTTGGTTGCTGCACGTTGTTGGTGATAAGACATCCACTGCTTTATAGTATCACTGCACAGCAGCCCAAACCCAGCCCTCCAGAAACTCACTCCAGAAGGCCACAACCACAGGGAAGAGGGTGCAGAGGAGCACAACCAAATACCCAGTCACACTGCACAGCGCCAGACGGATGGGAAGAGGGAATTCCAAGGCTGACGACCCCTGTACCTTTTTCCCACACAACACGCCTCACACCGACCGAGCTGAAGAGCGGCGTGCCGGCACCGCTCGCACACGGGGTCACAGCGCCGGCGGCACTCCAGGACACGGCAGCGGGACACCCGCCCTCGGGGAATGCGAACCGCGGAGCCTCGGGAGCCGCCTCCGGCAAGAGCGCCGGCCCCAGGCGGGCGGGGGACGGCCGGAGCCCTCACGATGCCGGCCCTGAGGCGGAGGCGCCTTCCCGCCTCGCGGGGCGCGCGCGGGCGGCGGCGCACGATCCTTTCCGCCCCGCTGGGGGCGCGCGGCCCTTCCCGCCCTTCCTCGTGAGGGGGCGCAGCCCTGAGGGGACCGAGGAGCCCTCAGCGACGCCCGGCAAAGCCCCGCCCCGCTCCGCAAGGCACACGCCGATTTAGGCAAAAAACGCCCCCATCTTTCTGCTTTCCCTGTGTGCAATAGTTTTCAAAAGTCTCAAAAAATAGAACCAAATTCACACTCACTTTTTTTAACTCCTTCCCCAGCAGCCGCTCCCCACAAGCACCTTGTTTTATCATAGAATCGTGGACTATGTTGAGTTGAAAGGGATCCACAAGGATCATCCAGTCCAGCTCCTGGCCCTGCACAGGACACCCCAACAACCCCACCCTGTCCCTGAGAGCTCTGTCCAAGCGCTCCTGCAGTTCTGGCAGCCTCGGGTCCGTGACCATTCCTTGGGGAGCCTGGGCAGTGCCCGACACCTTCTGACGGAAGAACCTTTCCCTCATATCCAACCCAACCCTCTGACACAGCTCCAGCCATTCCCTCGGGTCCTGTCCTGGTCACGGGAGTGAAGAGACCGATACCGGCCCCACCACTGCCCCTCGCGAATTCTTGATCCTTTCCCGCCCTGGCATTATTCAATGGAATAACTTCCATATGATCACAGCTTTCTTTTTATGACTTTTTTGTTGTTGCTGATGATGATCTAATTTACATAATAAAATTAATCAATATGACAGATAAGGTCTTCACCTATCAAACTAGGACAAAGGAAAAACTAGTTTCAAGCCTCTGCTGCTGTGGCTGTCACTTCTCTGTGAGCGACAGCAGTCAAACTGAATTTTAGATTTAACCCTTTAGGAAAATTCACACTGCATTTTAGGGAAAAAATGAATTATTACCATTATTTTAGAAATTAAGTACACTAGTCATGAACGAACACCCCATAGAAACCTCAAAGAAAGATCTTAAATATGGAGCAACACAAGTTCAGTTTCATTCATTTTTCTATAATCTGTATTCTCAAGAATTTAGTAAAATTTTGGTGGTGATTGAATTAATTCGATTAATTTAAGCATGAGGTTATGTGTATTTTTTCCCAATTTAAAAAAAAAGGCATTATTACTTTCCTATTAGGAGCTGTTATGTTGCTGAGAATGTTCCTCAATGCTGCAGCCTGCTGTTCACTGTCAGCACAACCTAAATATCCTGGGTGCTTTTATGGGCTGTTTTTTGGGTGTTAATTCCAAGTTCTGGAGCCCTCAGCATCACAAAGAGAACGGAAGCAGCAACACAAGCCAAGACAAAGTGTGAACCTAAGTTTAAAAAGGGCATTTCTGTTTAAAAAAAAGAGTAGTCTGAATATACTTCCAATTTCACATAACTGTAAAAGTGAATGTTTTAAAATATACTGAAAAACATAATTAAAAGAGACATAAAAATTGGCAATAGCAGCAGCATTTTTCCATCCTTATTGTGGCAAGGAGCCAATTGGCTAGGAACATATATCCTGTGACTGTACTACCTTTTTTTTTTTTTTTTTTAAATACAAAATGTAATAAACCAACTAATATAGCATCTTGGATGAGTAGTACCTGAGTGACAGTCACCACTCTGCCAAAGGGACCTTTTGCTGCGGCTGTTGAGTTTTTTGAGGGCTTTGGGATTGGTTTTTCGGTGGTGTTTTTTTGTGGTTTTTTAGTTTGGGTTTTTTTGTTGTTTGTTTTGTTTTGGTGTTGGTTTTTTGTTTGTTTTTTGTTTTGTTTTTGTTTGGTTTGCTTCTTTAAAGCAAGCCTTCTATAGAAGATGCCAGAAAGCACCACATCTCAAATGAACTCCAATCCTCTGTGATACATCCTGCCCACTCTGTATATATCCAAGAGCTGTGATTAACAATGAACAGTGAGGTTTTCCCTCCCAGAAACATCTGTGTTATGTCCTAGATCTCTGCTCCACAAAATAGCCTTTATAACTCATACTTTTATGGATGAATGTACAGCAGATGCACAGAGATGGCATATTAATTGGTATTTCAAAATTGGTACTTCTTATTTGAGCTGCAAATGCTTTTTAAAATTATATAAAATCCCTAAGAACTCAGGGGAGGGATTAGAAGCAGGAGCTGTGATATAGTTCTGTTTATTTGTTGCCTGGCATTACATTAATCCAATCCTGACTGATGCCTCTCGGTGATTTTACAATTTAACTACAAAATCATAACAGGGGAATTGGCTCTAAGCTCTTATTCCTTGTGGGCAGAAATACTGATTTGCATTAATGAAATGCTTGGCTCTGGCCAGAAACAGTGTTGGGAAAAAAGGAGAAAAGATAAAACGGTGCCTTTTCCATCCTGACGCCCACTTTGGAGAGACCTGACAGACCGGGCTCTTCCCAGAACCAGCTTGGAGGGAGAGTCCTGACCAACCATGACAGATTGGTTCTGCTGCTGTCCCAGAGCTGTGCATGACAACCAGGAACAGCAGATGGATCAAACGTACCCATCACACCTCTACACTCAGACACAGCGCCCCGAGGTCTCCCAGACCTCCTTTTTCACGGGATACTGCCTGCCTTCATCCAGCCTGGGGGGCTGCCTTTTTGTCATCTCTTCACGGAACCTCAATGACCAATTTAAAATCACTGCAGAAAGCTTGATCTTTCCACAGAACCTCCTTTTTTCCAGCCACAGCAAGGATGGTGGAGTTCCTCACCTTTCCGTATCCTGGCTGCCATACTTGACTCAACTTCCCTCCTACGATGATTCACTTGAGACGTGTCTAAATCTTGCCACGAGTTTACATAACTCCTTAGAAATCTGACTTTCTGAGTGAAGAGAACTTTGATCCGAGCTCTTCATTCTCTCGAGCGCACCAATAATCCTCCTTGTGCGGTCCTGCTGGCAGCTGCTCCGCCGCAGCTCAGCATCTCTCTGGATACAGTGACCTCTCATGGACGATGCCGGCACTCGGTGAGCAAGGGACAATTTTGTCTCAGCTGGGCGTGGGACGAGAAGAACAGCAGTAGCAACAACAGACTTGTAACGAAATTCGTGTTAAGCCCAGATAATTTTTGCCGTTACAACGTAATAAGCCACCCTAGCGTCTCATCTAACAGAGAAACAGTATTGTGTGACGTTCTTTACTTTGGAATATAAAGTAAATGATATTTCAAACACAGAAAAATATGTTTTCACACTGCACTGTAGCTGTGGTGTTCACTACCACCAGGCTGATGAGCTGGGGGGTGGTGCTGAGCAGAGGAGGATCCGGCAGGCCCCGACGCACAAAATGCTTTCCTTTCATTCCATTAGGTGTTCGAATGGCAAGCAGCCCGTTTGATGTCCCTGGCCGTGTGTCCTGGGACCGCCCCGCGGGCGAGGCCCCGGCAGCCCGGCCCGGCCGCTGGGGCTGCGGGCGGGCTGTGCTGCATTATGACACACTGCGGATGCGCCCACGTGCGGCTCGGCGGCGCCCAGGGACGGCAGCTGAGGCACACGCCGGCCCCGCAGCCCCTTGCACGGCACCGCTCCTGCCCTGGGCTCTCCGGACACACCACAGCGACCTGCCGAGGGGGCGGCCTCCTCTGGGCAGTCCACGGACAGGGCTGGGGTGTCCACTTCTTCCAGTAATTTCATTCTTAACATTAATCGGGGATTTAGCACAGCCTGATTTTCTGATTATGTGTTTTAAATGAAAAGGACTAATATTTTTCCTACTCATTGGGTTTTAAGTTTCTGTATTTCTTCAGCCACCTGTGATTAGCAAAGGTAGGGGGAAAAATAACCCACAAAAACCCCAAAAAACCCAAACAAACAAAAAACCCACAAAAAACCAAAAACCAATCAAACAATAAACCCCCAAAAAACCCAGTCACCAAAAGTAGCAAAACTCTCATACCTGCAAGTTATTTATTGCAAAGTTAGATTCTGAAAGACCATACCCATTTAAAGTCTGAGAACTCAACCATAAGAAAGGAGACCATGGAGAAGGGAAAAAACATCTAAACCAATATTTCACCAGGACAGGGATTAATAATTCCTTTCTTTTCCTTTACCATTACCATTAATTGTCCTCATACAAACTACAGCCCTGCCACAAAGCAAATTCCCTGTGCAGAACAGATGGATTAATAGATTATTGGCACTAATCAAAAAGAAAACCCTCCTACCAACACATACTAAATTCTGATGGCTAAGGAGTTCTGGGGTTTTTTCCCCACATTGTACTCAATTTGCCTGGATATGGGAAGGACCCTCTGACACCGTCCCTCAGCTTAGAGTTAGATGTGAGGGTCCTTCCAAGATGGAAAAAAGGAGACTGACCTGACTACAGGACAATTCCTCTTCTTACCAATGACAAGCAACACAGCTGGGAAACAGTTTGCCTTAATTAATTTTCTTTGAAAATTCTAAGGTTCAGGTTCTATATTACTTTTGCAATGTATCTCCAGAGGAACTATCACAACTTAGGTACAAAACAGCTGCAGTAATGTGTTGCACTGTGCTAGAAATCCTCACCCTTCAGTGTGGCTCCAGGAGGAACAGAACATTAATCTGTTAGTGGTCCAGACATGTTCACTGGTGCAATTCAGAAAGCGTCACGGCCACCTCTGGGCAGGTGACACCAGTGGCAGTGACAGCATGCTCCAGTTTCAGCCCCATTTCCATCACCCACCTTTGCAGTTTTCTGTTCCCCTGGTATTTTCCAGCAGCAGTCCCTCCCTTCACATGACCCAAGAGATTCCTGTACTCCTCTCCCTTCTGCCCTGGCACACAGATGTGTGCACTGATCTGACTTCTCTGACTTGGCTCTGTCCAGGGAGGCTCCTCCTGACCTCTCTCTGCAGGGAACTGCCCCCTGAGGCTCCAAGGCTTACTGGGATTCACTCCTCAGGAACTTCCAATCAATCCCTAAGCAGGCAGGATTTTTATTCAAGTCCTTCTTGGGAACAACTTCCAGTAAGGAGTGAGACAAACAAGAAAACTCTAAAGGAAATGTTCAACCAAAACACTACAGAGCCACACAACAGATCCATCTGCCTGACTGCTCATTGCACCAGCTCAGTTGAAGTGACACATATCTAAGGCATCAACATCTCTGTGCACATTAATCAACTCAGAAAATTGTTTCATAGTCTCTAATAAGGCTAAACTTCAGCTTTTTCTAATGTATTAGATTTTGCATTTACAACACTAGCAGTGTTAGCCTACATTTTACTAATAATTAGACTGAACAATATAACATTACAGAGTAAAAACTTGTGTGCATGAATACTTCATTGTTTAATAACCAAAAACTTTGGAAAACAAGAAAAACCCACAGAATGCTCCAAGAAAATAATTTAAGACACTGTATTGGTCACATGTTCAGGAAACTGTCACTTGGAAACACGTGAGTTTGCAGTTTATCTGCTTTCTACCAAAATTAATATTTGAGTGGATTTTAACAATCACAATACATTAAAACCCAGTTCCTTACATTTCATTGACTTTAAAACATATTGGAGCTTCTTAGAGCTATTCCTATTAGATGGACCCCTAGGTGGCATCCAAAGTAAGGAAAGGACGTAAGCACTTGAGCAGAAGGGGGGTAGAAAGTTGGAGACTGGTGCTAACTCAAAATGATGTCCTTTTGCTGCCAACTGGAACATGGAGCTTTACCTCCATTGGGTAAATGTTCAGGGAACTCCACTGCCCCAGCCTCTGATGTGCTTACTCCCATCCCCTCTGCTGGTTTCACTTCCCACAAAAAGTATCTATATCAGAATATTTTTCAAAATATTCATTTAATTATTTTTCCCTTTATTTTTGGCACTTAATTTGGGAGGCAGGATAAAAGGGAGGGCAGGTGGGAAGTGAAGGGAAAGAAAAATGGGAAGAGAGAAAACAACTATTTCAGAATGAACTTTCACACAAAAGAACGGAATTACATTTGAAGACATCAGTTTCAGTGCACAGGAGAGATGACATTTTAAAATAACTTTATTTTTTATCATCTTTCAAAATTATGATTTAACATTGTCAGAAATGAAATAAGAAACTTACCCAGCATATTTAGTTTTAAAAGCATTTAATGACATCGCATATATTTAACAGATAGGGTAAAAGTCTAGAGGTACAGTTCGATACAACTGAAAGCCAGTTCCAGTACTACTCTTGACTACAGGCCCAGTCATTGAAAGTTCATTCCTATTAAATGTAATTTTTGATTGTGCAGTAAGATGAAAATTTTTCATTACAATAGTTACAGTGACAGAAATGCACACTATGTATCAAAGAGCAAGGTAATGTAGCAAAATTATAACACACAGTGCTGCAGCTGACAAGCAAGTAACCATTTGAGTAACATTACTTTTCCAGTAAATGCTTCAGTTCCACTTTTACACTTATTGATGATTTTAAAGGGTTTATTATACATCTAGTCTTATTATACTTTGTACTAGAATTATCTGAAACATACAATATAATGTATTTCAGCAAAAAAAAAAAAAAAGAAATTTGAAATTACAGCTTATTTAAAACTGTACCAGCCTGTTAATCCGTCTTGAACACCAACATTCTTATCTGTCATACTCGATGCGGGGACGCTTCGGGTGGTGCTAAACCAACATTGGGCTGTGAGTCAACGCATACCTGCACTCTGTTACAGCAAAGAGAACACACTACCACTTTAATTCCTGTTAGAATCACAAGGGAAGGCTCTACTAGTCAGGACTCAGCATAACAACCTTAACTCGAAGTGAATGCCTTTGAAAATTTGAACATTGGTTTCTTATGTGCACAGTAGATTTGAAAGCACCGCTGCCTTGCATACCAATAGCACTAGGAGTGGGTTATTTTCCAAGACAGCCTCACAAAATTGAGGAACAGTTTAAATATTAAGATCTAGTCTACATTAACTTCATTTAAAAAAAAAAAAAAAAAAAA
>VXBB01009993.1:1111210-1226036 GCA_013399915.1 Illadopsis cleaveri | reverse complement strand
AAAAAAAAAACCCAACAAAAACAAACCCCAAAAACCTGGTCCTCCCTCTCCTACAGAAGCTGCCCAATGCACCTCATACGTTTGTAACTTTAGGTTCTTTTTTTTTTTGTTGGCTTTTTTTATTTTAAAATGCTCTATAAATAAAAAAATGTCAATCACATTGAGGAACATGAGGCACAGAGAGTAACGTATTGGTTCTGAGCTCGCATGCTGGAATTCCACTGGAACGGTCAGAGAAGTGCAGTGTGTGGAGATGGAATTCACTTCTTTTTACCAAAAAGGCTGAATCTTTTCTCTTTGTCTTTCTCTTTGTCTTTCTCCCGCTTGCCAGGGCTGGACTCGCTGGTTATTGTGACGCTGGCAGGCAGGGTCTGGGCACGGCTGGAGGCTGGAGTGCTCTGAGTGGTTGGGGACACTTCGATTTTGTCCGAAGAGATCGCTGATGTGATGGCCTGAATCCACGTGTTCATCTCCTCCTTCAAGAAGCCCCAAAGGCATAAAACTGTTACAACCAGCACATCCCTCTGACTCCCACGACAGTGCAGAGGGGGAACAAGCACAGGTAGAAATGCAAGGAAAAAGAGTCCCAACTCATCCCCTCTAGCTATGCGTCTCCAGAAACATCTCCTAGAGGCTGTACCTGAGCAGCCCTGGGCCTACTTATCACCCACACACAGAGTGCACAGCAGCTCTTGGCAGCTGCTTCTGCCCATGGTACAACAGCACAGACAGCACAGTAATAAACCGTAAGAAAAACACACTTACATCGTCTTTGGCTTGGAAGAGGTATTCGTTTCCATCGGTCAATCTGGAAAGAAAACATCATCACAAATTTAGCTCAGTAGTGGTCACACTGCTTCAACTCCTGCTTGTTCGGCTCCAGCACATGAGCAGCCCGAGGCACACAGAGCTGCATGGGACAGTGCCCACGTGCCAAATGCCCCCAACAACCTCTGTTGCAGCCACACACGTGGTAGCTCTGGGCTCTGGACATGCTCAGGATGGTGCTCGTGTTCCCATATGGCTGCTGGCTCAGTGTACTCTTTCAGGTACATCTTTTCTCTGTTGCAAAACACATTATCTAAGTTTACTCAATAATTTCCAAAGAAAAAAGTCACAGGCAGCACCCAGAGCTTTCCTGGCTCCTGTGAAAATCCTACAAAATTCTGCAGCTGCTCTACTCCTGCAAATATGGTGGTGCTGGCTCAAGATCCTGCTCTGAGTATTAGTGATGAGCAGCTGCCTCTCCTCACAGTGAAGGCCAGAGTCTGCCTTCTGTTAGACTCCTGCACTGATTTTACTCATTTACTTACTGGGATACATTTAACAATGTATGTGATGATACACAGAAATGAAAAAACAACTGAATAATACCAGAACAAGCAGGAGGCAGGGGCAGCAGGAGCTCTGCTGCAGGCTTTCCCATCTTTTCCAACAAAAAGCAAGTATTTTAACAATTCTTTATGTAATGAAATTAAAGATTAAACAGTAAAATAACAGTGCTTGAGTAAAGGAAATATTTACATGCAAGTAACCAAGGGCCCTGATGCAGGTCATGGAGCACGGGGAAAAAAGGGCAGTTGGTTTTTCTGCCTAACTTTGCATTTGGAATAGCATATACTTCCATTAGCAATTCAGAGAGGTTTAAAATAGTCTGAAGGATGAGTCACATAGCTGCAGGCCTGTCTTCAAGAAAGGTACATTTCCTCTAAATATTTGCTATATATTTCCACATATATTTTCTATAAAGCAAATTTTCCCCGGATAGGGATTCTATGATCTTCAGAGGATTCCTGCACCAATATAAAATTACACCACCACCACCACCCCTGCTCTGCCAAAAAAACCCGTAACACCTTGGAATACGTGACCCAGTCAGTTCACAAAGTAAATCTTCTTTGACAAGATTACCTCGCAGCTGTGTAATGATAAATATTTTTTAATTGTTGGCACTAGAAGATTGTTCAGTAAACCAAAGAGTTTCCCAAGGAAAAGCCTTTCTTTTAACCTTTGAGCAACAGGTCTTTTACATATTTGAGTTAAGTGGTCTGTAACTATATGTTCCAGACCTGCAAATGTGAGATGTCTTCAGTAGTCTCCTAAATTCATACTGAAAAAATTAAACAAGAGGCTTGATTTGGAAAAGAGCAGAACCACAATCACTGCTCTCCATCAGTTCCAGAGGGAGTGGCTGAAAAACCCAGCACTGTGAAATGTAGGCCCCTAACTGCAGGCTCACACATCGGATGAACGTGCTCTGACTATTGTAACACCGTTCTGTGTTTGCCCACTCTGAGGAACAGACCACAGGTCAGTGTTGGGAAGAGCTTGCTCAGAAAAGCAGGTGCTGCAGTTCCTGGTCAGTTCCTGGGCTGAGTTTCCCAGTGAACACACCCACCATGGCTTTCCCCAAGGGCAGAACACTGCCCCAGGTTTACCTGAGCTTGAACACATGCTTCTTCTTTTTGTAATCGACTGCTACTTCGCAGACTGCGTCCTTCAAGCTGACAGGGATCTCATTGTGGTAAGGGATGCCAGAAGCAGCAGCTTTCGAGTCCTTGTAGAAGCCCATCTCTTGGTTGTTTATGACACAGTACACATTATGCCATGACCTTTGAGACATGGGAAACAGCAAGAGCAGTTATAAATCCAATGCTCTCACCTGCAGAACTGGAGAAACCAAATGTAATTACTTCTGTAAGTTAACCGAGATTGGTTCAGTGTGAGGATGTGAATATAGCCTATGCTGTCCCATGAACTGCAGACAGGGAATTCTTTCATGGAAGCACAGCTTCAAGACAAAAGCCAAAGGGAACTGAGATTCCCAGAGCTCCCTGTGATAGCACATCAGCCTGTCCTGACAGTAGGAGGACTATTTGGCAGACTGGGTAGTTTGCATTCTTGAGACAGAAAATGATTGACCTTTCAATGGCAGTGTTCTGTTGTAGAAGGAATTCTGCTGCAAACTGATGAATGGAATAGAATGGACTGTGTGTGAAATCCTTGATTGACAAAAATACTCTTAATGGCATCATCCACATCATTCTCTAATAGAACTGTGAAAATTAACAATTACTGGAAATAAGAATACCCAGACACTAGTAATGGTGTCTGTCACTGCCTCAGAGGCGTTGTCTCTGGTGTGAACAACTCCAGTGGCACAAATATCCTGGTACTGCTGTACTCACTTGAGATCTCAGCTCTGCCAAGTGCTTTGGCTCCTATCAAATCCCACAGATGTTGCTGCAGCTCAGTATTTGCTGTGAATATTTCCCTTCTCAGCCAAGTCATAAATCTGGTTTTGAGAGCTCTCTCAGGTCACAAAGGACCCCAGTCTGCTGCTTCAGTGTGGACAAATTTCAAAGTTCTGTCTGTTTGAGACCTGCAGGACATTCCTTGGGAATGGAATTGACTATGGCACACCAATCGTTCAGATTATAGATTATAACAGATTACAGAGTAGGTGGGAAGTGGTAATGTGCAAATAGAAAATGTCAGAAGAATATGAACATTTCTAGTCTCAGACCTACATGGTTTTCTTTTCTTGTAATAACGTACAACTTGAGAGATCTGGAATCAAATCCCACTACTGCCACAAATCCATCATGTGGAGTGGGAAAGTCGTGGTATCTCTCTGCCTCAGTTTTCCACCTGACAAATGTGGCTAACGCTGCTTTTTTGTACCAAATATCTTCAGACTGCAGTTCCCCACATGCAGTGTTCAGCCCTGCAGCCCCACCCCTACAGCAACAGGAGCCTGGGAGGTCTCTGGGAGCTTGGAGAAGGTTGGAGATGGTTGTGTGCCATCTTGGGCAAAGCCCTGTGCTGCCCTGCCTGTGTTACACATACACTGTACCTGCTGGAGGCTTTTTTGCTGTGTGTCTCCCACTCGTGCTTGCGGTGTAAGAAGCCCTCCATCTGGGCTGAGGGGATCTCCTGGGTTTTGGCTGGGAGGGTAGCAGCAGTCTGGGCCTGAACGCCGCTCTTGGCTTTGCGGTCTGACGTCGGGGAAGGAACTGGACTGGACTCTTTGGAACTCGTCCTCTGTTCTGCAGCTCCGTTGACCATTTCGTTGGTTTCTGCAGTTTCTGCCACCTAGGAACAGTGGAGAACACGTTCAGCCAAAAGCCCCCAGCACTGAGGCATTCTGCAGTTAATCTGTCTCCCTGTGCAATGTGGCTGTGTATAAACTTTGCCTGGACAATGACACAAGCCAGTAAGTTCTTTCTCGCACTCCATGGAGACACAGGAGGCCAAGGAAATTAGAAGGTAGGAATGGATTAGTACCCATTTTACAGGTGGAGAGACGGGAAAATAAAAGCAGCTGAACTTCAGTGTGAATTTTACTGTGCTTTGCTCTGCTGGTCAATTCTTTTATATATTGTTATTCCTAGAATGAGAGCATTCAATTCTGTTGCTAAGTACTCAAATGTTTGGAACAGTAACAATCACACTTTCTGCAAACCTAGAGGAACAGTACAAGTTATACACATCAGCCACCTTAAGTACATTTATGGCATTACTGGGGCATTAAAGGTCCATAAAAAGTATTAACTATGAGTCAGCAGAGAAAGATGTCACAATCGCCAAGGAGCATTTACAAAAATGTGTGTAATTGATTTGTTTCTGTAAAAGCTCCTTTCCCGCTTTCCCCGTTCCCCTAGTGACACAACAAAATCAAAACATGCAGAAATTAGAAAGATTACACCATGCATCTCCACCATCCCAGTTAGGATATTGGATCGTAAAGATGAGGGAAATGAGGTCACATGTCAATTGATCGAGGTCTGGTTCAGACTGGCGTTATTAGGTGGATTGGATTTTGGTTAAAGGAACTGAAAACCACCACAGTCACACAGCATCACACAGCTATTTACCCCCAAACAAAGACAGAACCAAGGCCTTGCCCATCACTTGCTTTGTTGGTCGCGTTGCCTGGCGCACTGGGATCGATAGCCTAGAGAGCAGCCGTGTTTCCAGCAGCTCTCACTGGTCAAGCTGGCGACGTCTTCAGGAGCCATTCATCCAAAAATCATTTAAATTGGAATCCTAATGGCTATAAGCTTTTGAAATACAGCTTGGTCCCAGTTTTGTTTTTTGTCTTGTACCATTACTTTGATGTGTAGAGCCGTTGGTAGCAGCTCAGGAGTAACACAACCAGTGTGTAGTATTATTATTAGCAAGTTACTAAAGCTCAGTGCTGCTAATGCTCTAGTAGATTACAAACATTCTGGACTGGTTTTATGCAGACAAGCAGGTTTTTGTGAATGGCACAATAATTAGACATTCCCACTTCTGCACATGGCCTGGACAAATCAAAAGCAGCCGAATTATTATGCAACAAACTCAAATTTGCCACCATTTGCTAGAACTTCTTATACCTGCCCAGTATCCATTATTGTGCCTCACACCTTGTACCTCACCATTGGTCTATAAAGATCTGAGTGTCAACTTGCTCTGAACATGGGAAGGATTGGTTAACTGCCTTTAGCAACCTAAACCTCCAGAGTACAGACACTACACCCTCAAACAGGGAGAGAATCACAGCTCACATTACACTTCAGTCAGATCTGGTTTACCCGGTCCCTAAAGACACATAGCCTTACACTGCTCCTTCACAATTGGGATCAATCTAAGCCATCAACCCTTACTACTTGTACCCAAATCTCAATGTATAACAAAAATGTTGCATTAAAGCAGGGGAGAGGGTAAATAGATGAGGCTGAAGATTATCCAAACACTGCCAGAACACAGGTAGTGGAATGAACAACCCCTGAGTCACCATTCATCACACATGTCAACCACCCACAGCCAACAGATCCCTTCAAGAACAAGGAGGGCCCTGTGCACACTTTTCTGTTCAGTGACAGCTCCTGAACCTCAAACTCTGCTTTGGTGCTGGCTGAAGCCCTGTCTGAGGGACCTGACACCACCTCTGACCAGCACTGAGGAATCACACAGCCCACAGGAACTCATTTCCACAACTTAAATAAACTCCCCAGAAATACCTGGCCCCTGCACTGACACAGAAAGCAGCACATTTGCTGAAGCAGTACCAGCCAGATGTGAAAATTGGACTGATTTGGGGGTACCTAGGACCCCTAATTTGAGGTAAACCAGACCAGTTTCAAACCAACAGCCACTGCACAGCTGCTCAACATATTTTATGGGAAATAATATGGAATTCAGTGCTGCAACTCTGTGGCTTTCAAAAGTAACTGCCAACTTTAATCACATCATCAGACCTGCACCTTCTATGTCAAATTCTACTGGTTGTAAAAGGGCTATGAAAAGCTTTTCTGATGCTCTTTCAGGTTTTATTTCCTTTCACGTGTTATCTACAATTAACAGAAAACAAGCAAAATAAATCATGAACAGCTCTGCGAAGGATGTGTCATGAAAACGGAGAAAAAACAAGGAGCTGAACACACTTTAATGAAAACATGCGTGGGGCATGCGGAGACAACGCCACGGAGCACAAACAGCAACAGCAAACTCCTGTTACAACACAACAGGTCTTATGTACATGATACAGTTCTCTCAGTGGGGCCTGAGGGGTTAGTTGGAAGTGCTTTAGTGGCTACAGGCTACTCTGGAAATCTTTAAAGCAGGACTGGGACATGCAACAAGACAGGTGGTGACAATGACAGAGGTGCCCCTTTGGATTTTGCAGTGCTTGAAGCCACATCTGCTCAGTTCATTGACTCAAGGCTCTGCCCCATAGCTGAAGAACCAGATGATTTGCCTGGTTCAGATGCAAACAGATGCCAACCTCTAGGCTGTTCTGTCAAAAGAACCTTCCTAATGCCTTTAGCCAGACCCACAGGATGCAATAAATAGGTGAAATCCCACTCTTCTAGTGCCAGAAATGTTGACCTTAATGACTTATTTTTTCTTCATCGTCATAAAAGTGGAATTTTTATCTCAGTGTACTAATACAAATTAAAAAAAGTCTATCTCTATAAATTCCTTCTGCAGACTACTTTTTTTTGCCAGAATACATGTGAAAGCTCTTCAGATGGTGGAGTCTGATGCTACAGCTATCCTGCCCTGAGAACTGGCACACTTTCAAGACACAGGGCAGCCACCAGAGCATCCCCATAAATTCATATGGAATTTTTAAAAGCATTAAGAAGCTATATGTTGTTATCCTGACAAAAGAAAAAAAAAACAAAAACATGCATCATGAAGTGGAAAGACAAAAGTACAGTTACTGAAGCACATCCTTTCAATCACCACTCTCAGTTCACAAGCTCAGCCCACACAGAACAATCTAGCTGCACTGCTCAGCCAGTTGTCAAAAGCCAAAATTCTGACCAACATCTTGTGCTTCACTGATGCAGCTCTGTACACCCAAGGTATTGCAACACAGGACTCAACAAACTGAGCTTGGAAGTTCTCATGGAAGACTGAAGTGCAGATGGCAAAGATGAACATAGAAATGCATTATGTAGCATGACAGTAAAATAAAATTTCAAAAGAAGCAAACAGGTGATGTATAAGGCTGTGCTAACCAACAAGATTATTATCTGGGATGTGCTTGAAGATCATCTCACATTCCCTGCCACAACTGTAGAGAATTTATAAACATTAGAATGTACAACAGCTCACTTCAGGACTGAACACTAAAGAAGAACCAAAAGGTTTTATTTCCAGAAAGAGAAAGGTGGAACTGCTGTGTACGGTGAAGCATTGGCAGAGTCTGTGTGCAGACTCAGACCTAAACTAGGATGGGCATCTTAAAGCCAAACTTGTGCTGAAAGGCATTTCCTGCCAGACCCCTCAGCTGGGGACTTCTGTTTGCTCTGCAGCACTGGAAGAGCCCTGATATCCACAGATCCCAGCCTGCCAGGGATCCTTTCCTGCACTGAATGTGACCCCAGAGAGCCAGGTTCAGCAACAAAGGGAAGCGTCCTTTCACTCAAAGCATTAACTGAAACAAGGAGGCTTTGCAGGAAGAGGGTGGGGGGTGGAGCCAGATTCAGCTCTTGTGTTGCATTAACTCCAGAGACATTTAATGGCATTGTCATGGCTGCACACGAGGATTCTTGGCATGCATTCTGACTCCACTGGATTATTCCCTGTCAAGGAGTGAATAAGGCATGGAGCATTCAGCCTGCACCTATGTAAAATAAAGAGCTGGGATCTTAGACAGTGTATTTTATTTAGTTTTTTAAAGGAAAGCATCACATCCTTTCTCTAAGGGGCTACATCCTACTCTCATTTACACCCCTGCCTCTCTAGCACCAGAAATCAAACTGCTGTAGTGCCAACTGGACAGGACTGAGGCCAAATTGACCCCCAGAACAGCAAGATTACAACTCTGCATGAGGACTAAACCCCCAGATAAATCTAGATACTGGTTTAGAATGGTTTATTTCACGTTTATTTGTCTCTGCAGTCAACGAGCCCATTCTGCATGGAATGTTATACAAACTAACCTTAAGGCTTTTATTTGTCCACAGTCACACTCCCCCCCCTCCCAGCCCTTCCTGCCCAGCTCACTGGTGTGGATTATCTTTGGCCTGGTACATAACGCTTGCTAATGCAGCTGATTTAATAAAGTTGCCGTGCTGAGACCTGTTAGTATAACTCGATGCGTCATACCTGTCAGGTCCTAGTGCTCTTCTTCATTAGGATGTAATCTCATTACATCTCAATTACTCATATAAAGGACGCTTTCGCTGGAAAATCTTAATACTATTAGCGACATGAAAAACTCACAGTAAATAACATGAAATAAATGTGTCACCTTAAAGCAACTGAGTGTCAGTGGGGAGATTCAAATAAACAGAGATTAAAGTGAAGCAAATATATGTCCAAGGGGCTGCTAATTAAATAAAAGCCAACTGATGGGAAGGAAGAGAAAAGCAGCAGGGAAATCTGAAGCCAAAAGATTAAACCAGTACCAGTAGACCATACTGAAAAAAGGTTTCTGTTGCTGCAAGTGATTCTGTGGGTCACAGTCCAGACCACGAGCGGTCATTGGCTGTCCGTCTGCTAATAAAGTTTTTGTAGTTTTGGTAGGTTTGGGAGCGGTAACTAACCCGTGGAGATTCCTGGTCTGAGGGCAAACCGTTTTGGGAAACCTGTTCTCCTTTTGTCCCATCCCTGTTGGAGAGAGGAAAAAGAAAAGAAATTGTATAAGGTTCTTGGAAGTCACCCATCTTGTTCAACAAAATGAGATTTTCTTATTGAATACTAATTTGAGAAATTCAAACATGTTCCTAAAATCCTCAGGCCCAACTGAATAAATCCAGTGTGAAGTGAGATTTAGCCAGACTTTACTGACAGTTACCTTACAAATAAACCTCCTCCTATCACATAAGCAATTTCATAAATGTCAATGTTCCAAGGATGCAGCTTAACGTCTGTAAATGATGCTCATCAAAGAAAAAAGCCAAGGTTGTTCAGAAATTGCAATTCATGGCCCAGGGGACAAAAGCAGTATTCCCACTTTTGGGCTAGGAAGGCATCCTGCCTTCCAGCAGTGACAACTGGAAAATGGGAAGTTAGCAGGGAATTCAGGGTTTTGGGAGAGGTCCTGTCCCCATAAACCATCAAATCTTCTAACAAGGGTCATGTTACAAACCCATGCAATCTCCTCTCCTTTTACAGCACATTTTCAGCCCAAGGATTCCTCGAGGGAAGTGCAGAGTCCAGCTCACCATTGCTGCTGGGAGTTTCCATCCTCTGCAACCTTGGGCTCCGGAGTGGGTGGCTGCCTCTTCCTCTCCTCCTCCTCTTGCTGCCGACGCACTTCCAGCAGTTCCAGCTGGGAGAGGAAATTTTTTATTTCAAACCACTCATTTTTCATGGGGTGTTCTAGAAACTAACAACAACTCTGTACATTTTTCTGAAACATTGCTGAAATTAAAGTGAATGGAGATAGAAGGGAAGGCATCAGTCTTTAAAAGCATTTGTGGAACTGAATTTGTCAGGGAGGGCATCAGCATCAGACCCTCTGACAGCAGCCCACCACGTCTGGCCATGTCTATTTTCCGACTCATTCTATTAGAATAAAACCCGGACAAACAAGAGAACAGCCCAAGTTATTAAAATATTCAAAAACAACATCTTCTTGTGTGCTTGCCAAACACAGAAATAAAATGTTTCCTGTCTGAATCCCTGGAATTACCCATCTCCATAAAACCAACCTGATTTGTGAAGATGCTGAGAAACTCCGGTTCCTTTTGTCTGCGGCTGTGACACTCAGTGTGTGTGAAAACCCAGGCCACTTTAACTGTAGTGTCTAAAGCCAAATTGTTCTCCAAAGATGGTAAAATGCTCTCCAAACATTAATGACTGACATGGCAGCTGTGTTCAAATTGGGGGTTGGGTTTTTCTTTGCTTATTGTGTCTTCCTAGGGGACAATACAGCCTTGCACTGGAGCAGTCACAACATAACAAACATCACTGTCACTGCCCCCTTCCCACCACTGTCATCTTTAACTAAAAATAATTGGCCAATCAGTACAGCAGAGGGCTGGAGAAAACTGTTCAGTTCTGAAATTTCCTTCTGGGTCATCACTCCCAGGCCTGAGACAGCTCCTGCTGACTCTTGAGGTCATTTACCATTTAAGCCTTTTCTTTGCAGGTTGTTGAGTTCAAATTAATCAGAAAGAGTTTTTTAGTATGGCTGGAAACATGAAACTTCAGGCTCTCTGTGGTTGGCCGAGGTCAATCAACAATCAACCAACAAACAGAGAACAGGGTGGTGATGCTGGGCGTTATTCCAAACTCAGCCAAGAGGAATGGCCAGGGAGGTTCAGACACTCACCGTGGTCAGTCTCTCCAGAGCTGCAAACCTCTCGTCCCAGGTAGCTGCAGATTTCTCAAACGCTTCGTGACGCTTGATTAATTTTTCCACCTCATCAACACTCTGCCCTATTTCACGACTGGACAGGTAGGGCTCCTGTCCCAGCAGCCAGGCCTCAGCCACGCTTGCATCTCTGGAGAACTGGTGCACCTCCAAAACTGAGCAGAGAGGGCACAGGTGTCAGTGCCATTAATGTCACAAAGAAGAGCATCATGGAGTCATCAGGCAGCTTCGGGATTTACCTAAACCCATCTCAGGGAACAAACTACATGCACTTGGCTAAGTTCATTGAAAGCGGTCACTGAAAAGACAGACATTTCTCCTGTTGGCTTTGCTTCAAGGAAAAATGCAAGTTTCATTTTGCAAGTTTAGCGTGGGTTTTTTGTTCTAATCTGCTGTAACCTACTAATTTCAGCATAGAAATTGGAATGTGACACCTGCAAATACAGGAGAGCTACTGCACCAAGCTCCAGATTTGATCATACAGAGCAAGACTTTTGGTGTAGGTTACTTGGTTTCAAATTCTTCATTATTTAACAACCAACAGGTGTGAACCTTTGCAGCTATTCCAGCACAAACACACTTCCAAGCACTGTAACAGAAAAGTGAGGAGCTGCAGGTTTTTTTCAATGCTCAGAAATAAGAAATGAAGAAAGTGAAGAAATGAAGAAAGTTATATATGGCCCAGCCCAAAAGAAATCCAAGGGTGTCCTTACTCAGTCTCAGCCACTCCCATCTGTCTTCCCATTTGTCAATCATTTCTTTTCTCTTTTCCGTCAGCTGCAGGAGCTTCTCCTTGATCTGAATGGAGAGCAGAGAGCAGGGCTGTTACACAAGAACCAGGCAGCAGCTCCCCCCAACCCTGCACTGACATGAGTTCCTCAGGAAGTGACTTCATGGTGCAAACAACAGCTGCTTTTCTCTTCCAAGTATAAATAAATGTGACATTTCCATTAAAATATCACATTTGCATAAGCATTCAGTGTCTGGTAAAACCTACAGCACCCAGAGTATTTGATAAAAGGGTGTAATGGGCAAACAAATATAAATCGTGCAATCAGGCGCTGAATCTTTTGCCCTTTTCCACCGAATAATGCAAAATGTGCTGCTCAGGATTGCTGCAGAAGTTCTCCCCTTCCTGAGAGGGAAGTGCCTCACAACGTTTGGTTATCCTCCCTTCCCCAAAAGGAGGAAGGAGAACCAAGGGCTAGGTCTCTATCCTCTGGCCTAGACATCTCAGAAAAATCAAGGCTTTAAGCAGTTGCATATGGTTCTCTTAATATTCCTTGAATTTGCTGCCTATACAACAAACATTTTCCTCCTCATTCCCCTAGCAGGCCTCTCCACAGCATTCCATTTCCCCTGCAGGAAGTTCAGGCTGTCTCACAGCTGCCTATGCCCTTGCTCAAGGAAGACACCTTTCCATCCCAGAGCTATTCTCTGCAGAATGGAATGCAGCAGCTTCTTTGCATTTTCTGGGCTGAAAATGGCACTTTAAATCTCGATGTCACCTCTGTTACCCACCAAGAAATGCCAGAGTGAAGATATACCCTGATTTCCCAACAGCACATAAGTGCATCAGTCCCTGAGGTGACATTTGTCATTATTCCATTATTCTGTGGGTGACACAGGGCAGGTTTCTCCCTCGGAAAGAACCCCCAGGAGCCCATAGCTGTGTGCAGGGAGCACAGTACCTCCTCAGATGCGTAGTGTTTCCTGGCCAGCAGAGACTTGCCAAGCTCAATGCACGTAGTGAAGCTGTCATTTCGGGCATCAATTTCTGCTTTGATACCTTGATGATTGTTCATGAGGAGTTCCACAGATGAAACATCCCTAAAATGACCAGAAACACAGATTTTGGATTTAACAGCTGCTACATTTGCAAACTGACCTACAAATCAATGAGGAAAAACTTGATTCCTAGACTGTCTTCGTTCAGGAAGCTTTTCCCTAGGAACAACACCATTCTAGCCTGAATCAGAGATCAAATAATCCCAGTGTGAGACCAAACCTCTCTGGGTATAATTTTCAATGGCAATTATTTCAGCAGCCACTCACATGAGCAAGTTGCTCCAGCAGCAGGCTCTGAAAGCCACTCTCAGTGATACTGAGCCCTACAGATGTTCCTCAGGTGACCTGCAGCCCTATCTTTGGATGGAGAAGGGATGCCTTGCATTACCTTGGCTTTTCCTGGGCTTCTATCTGCCGGATAACGTCTTCCATCCAGAGCATGAGATCCCGAACCATGCTGAAGAAGCGGAATTTGTCTCCTGTGTCCACCAGCCTCACCCTGCGGCCCTCACAGGCATCCAGCAGTGCCTTCCATGCCTCTAGGACCTCGTTTTCCCTCTTCTGGATGTCATCAGCCTTGTCCCCAGCGTAGGCAGCCTGGAGGCGTGCTGCATCCTCCTGCAGCTGTCGAACCTGCAGTGGTTTGGGAGAGACAAAGCCATCAGTGGGTTTGTGACTCCTGAGTCACAAATACAGGCACACTTATCTGCTAATTCATCACTTGAGGGGCTTTCTAAAGTCACTGCAAATGGATTTCATCTGTCCACACTAGAAAGTTCTGTGCTGCTAGTAAGCCAGCATTATCTCTCAGAGATCACTATAGGGTCAAGGGATCCCCAAAATAGCGAAGATTTGCCACTGCCTGAACCCACTGCAAGACACAGTGCCAAAACAAAGTGCCTGTTACATGTCAGGCCAAATGGGGACCATTTTCATCATCAAATTCCCTTCCTCTCACAGAAGTGACAAAGGCACCTGGGAACTCTGTATCCAAACCACTACTGCAGCTGACAGAGGTTATTTTTCAAAAACATAGATAATGACTTCAAAGAGAAGAAAATATGGAAACATTAAGAATCTTCTACTATTAGAAATCTTTTCCTTTCAAACACTGTCTTGGGATGGCAAATGCTAATTCCTGAGTTTTCCATATTTTTCAAGCCAGGAAACATTCCATTAGCTTTTGTCTAATAATTAATTTTCTTTAACATCAAATCAAACAGCCTTCTAGCTACAGGCACAGAGACTATGCTTCTCTCAAAATGATCCACCTCGGTGCTTTGGCTGTTTCACCCAGAAATTATCATAAGTGCCTTCCCCACAGCTCTGTGCTGTGATTACGTATACCTTCATTTAGGTCTTGATTATAACTACCTTTTTGAGAGACTGGGATGGATGTTTTTTTAATGTCTCCCCTTTTCTGTATAAAATCTATGGCTTCTGAAAGTAAAACACCTGGAAAATCAAATGCTTGCTCTATGTCCTTTGTTTTGGTGTAAATTGCAATATAACTGAGAATTGGCTGGTGGTTGGGCCATAAAAGCTCCTTCCTGACCTACTGGGATAAATACAGTCAGTTGTAATTCCTCCATTCCTTAAGCAACTTGTTGCCTTCCCAAATTCTCCTCGTGGCAGCTGAATGTTGTATTTTGATTTAGAATTCCCTGTGTTGTATGAGCAGCTACCTCCTTCTACTTGGCACACCTTAGCTTCAAAAGATTCAGAGTTAGATCAAGTTTGGATGCTTTTAAAAATCTTAGCCTGAACTGTGGATTTAAAATCTCTACTCTTAGGAAGCACCAAGAAAGGCCATATTTAATTCTGAATGCCCAGGTTCATGACCAAGTCAGAAAGCCTCTGTGTAGGTCTTTGCCTCTCATAAAGGAAGAATAAACAGTGCTTGGCACAAAGGGTTTGACTGGGGCTTTTTGGTGTTTTTAAAAACAAAAAAACCTGAACTGACCTACCAAAATAAAACCAAACTTCAAAAAGCCAACCAGGCTTATACATTCCTTCATATTTTGCACTTTAAATCAATACAGAAGCTCTCTTCCCTTCTCATTTCTTCTTCAACCAAGGACAGAAAATGGAATAACATCCAACAATTGCCAACATGTTCAGAAACCTGTGTACTTACAGATTGCTACTTTAGATAATCAACAGAATGCAATGACAGAGCAGCAGACAGACAGATAAGAAAAGGATGCAGGTGAGGTTATTCCCACAGCACTACATGTGGGAAGCAGCTGGCAACACTCTGTCTCCCAGCCATGGAGGGGCCCAGGGCAGCAGCAAACTCTACAGCTCAGGTTCCCACACCCACAGTTCACCTGCCACACACCTGAGTGCCCAGGGCCTGAATATCATGCTCAAACGTTGTGTGCATTCTCTGTAGTGTTTCCACTGTGTTTTGGTCTCTACCAAGCTCCTCGGGCAGTTTCTTATGTTTGTCTTGGATACGTCCTAAGATCTCCTTGGCATCATGGTAAAATTTGTGCAGTTCATACGAGGCTGCAAGGATTTGCGTTCTCGTGTCAATGAGCTCCAGGAGATCCGCCCAGGCCTCATTGAGTCCGTCCTTCCACTCGGCGATGGTGGCGGCGTCCGAGTGGCCGGAGTTGATGAGATCATCAGCCATGTGGTTGACAGTATCCACCCGCTCCTGCCCGATGTTCCCGGTGTCCCGGGCAAATTCCCGGAACCGCTCCTGCAGCATCTGCAAGGCACAGAAAGAGGCTCATGCAGCACTGTGGCTACAGAGAGACCTGAGCAAGCCAAGCCATCCGCTGTGAGCAGCACCCAGAGGGGCCCCTTTAAGGACTCACCGTGACATGTTCGTAGTCCTGGCCCAGCTCATGGGACCCCGCCACCACCTCCCTCTCGGCGATCCACTGCTCCAGGTCATCCACCTCGCGGTTGAGCTGGAACAGCCGGTGCCTCTCGTCCAGCTTGCCCCTCCTCTCCTCAGCGAGGTCCTTCAGGCCCGCATAGAGCTTGTCCACCTTGGACTGGCGCATGCTGATGCGCTCGCTGGAAAACCAAACAGCACTGAGTCTGCATTGCCTTTGCAAGCAAAACCAAATGGGGAAAACTGCAAGGAATAAAAGTCACTCAGGGTATTTAATCCACAGAATGCACATCTATTGCAGGCAGGAATTTGACTCGGTCACACTGGATGGATCCTCTGCTGACAGAGGTGAAAGCAATTGCTAGGAAGCTTGTCTGTCCTGCACTGTAAACCCCTGGCTTTCTAGAGGGGAGCTAGAATCCAGCTGTCCATTTGTCTGGACACAGATCACACCAGAATCTTCTCCCAAAGCTACAGGCAGGATCTGAGCTGCTGAGGCAGAGAGCAGTTCCTTTTCAGTTAAATTCTGCTTCAGAGCTCAGCAGCACTTATGGGATTCTTACACCTTAAAGCTCAGCATTTGCACTAGGGATTAATATTTCTACTTGCTGTATCTTTGGCTCTATTTCATCTGAGCCATACAGTGCTGTCAAAGTGCCTTCCATCTGCCTTGTAAAGCTGATGATGTTATTGCAGTACTCAGCTCAGCTAGGAAATCCGCTCTCATCAGGAATGATCATGACCACAAGGGAGTGCTTTAGAGTTAAATAACAACCTTCCACTGCAGGCAGAGTGTGTCTGCCCTAAACCAGTGCCACCTTCCAGCCTGTGCAGGCTGAGCAGTTAAATACATCAGTCTCAGAGTGGAATCAGCCTTGCAGCTGAAGCCAGTGGAGAATTCTGTCTGCTGAGCTGCACCTCTTACAGCAAAATGGTTCTTAAGCTTCCTGAGTTCTCCCCCAGGGAAAGCCATTTATGAAAGATGAGATAAATTTACCAAAAGTAAGATGTTAATGCGCCCATGTTTAAAGCATTTGATTCTAGGCTCTGATTCTGCTGGAATCTCAAAGAGAAGAGGCAGATCTTGGAGAGCACTGCAGAAGGATTAATGACAGTGACCTTCTCTGCTGGACATTAAAGTTGGTTGGAAGAGCAGGTCTGGACCTTGGCCTGAGGACTGCTATGCCTCTGTGAGGTTCAGCAGTGCTGGCAGACCTGACACGGCAGCCTGCACAGGGGACACAACAGACAGGTACTCCATGTGTCCAGAGCCACCAGAAATCAGCAGCTGCACATACTGACCCTGCCTCTGACCAAATCAGGGTGGTCCAACAGACACCTTGAATTGAGTGAGGCTGAACTCCTCTGCCTCTGCATGAGCCTCTGAGCTACTTACTCTCTGCTGTGGTCTTTGTATGTCAGAACCACCCAAAGAAGGGACTGAATTACTAAAAGAACTCATGATCCAATTAAAAATGGCAGTTAATACCTTTCTGGGTGATTATCTGCCACCAAAGTTCTGCTGGTCTTTGAAAGCTGGTGCACAGTTTCAGCATAATCTTCTACAGCTTGTTCCAAAATCTGGTGTTTCTTCAGCATGGACACTGCACTCTGTTCATCCTGTAAGTGTGACAGAAAATGACAGGAAGAACTAGAAGGAGCTGCTCCCAAGTACTGTGTGAAGACAAGTCCTTCTGCCAATGGTATAGAACAGTTGATGTCACAGCAAATGGTACCCTCAGAAAGCAAAATAATGAGTGAAAGAGACAATGCATCAACCCCTCTGGGGCGCAGAACAAAATTACATCAGCTGGACATTGAGCATGTTGAGTTTCCTCCTCTATGAAGCTTTTTATGTGTTTCCACAACACTGATGCAGGGCTCAGAAACATGGAACAGATTAAGACACACCACTCATCAGGCATCTCAACAACAGCATGGGGCGAAGAAAAGAAATCCTACACAGTCCATGCCAACGGATTCTCCACCAAAGTGTCTGGAGAGGTTCCAATCAAAACTTTTTATGGACTGTTAGAGCTAAGAAAAACAGCCCCCTACTCTCAGTGTTAACTGATATTGTCAATAAATCTTTTCAATACAATATTTTGCATAGTGAGCTATTTGCAATAGATAAAAAAGAAAACAAGCCATTTTTAACTGGAGACTGAACACGTGTGGAATGTGTTCTCCTGATACAAAGCTGAGCTTTATTTTACCAGGGCAGGAAACATGGTGCATTTATGTCAATAACAAACAAGCTCCAGCACTAACACCTCCTTGGAAAACAGGAGTGTACATTCTCTTTGGTATGGTCTGAAGCTGGGAGTCAAAGCTGATGGTCTCTGGGAGTCAAGGCTGGTGACAGTGGTTGCAGCTGACTGACCACCAGGCCCCGTTTCAAAGCCAGCTGCATTGTGCTGTCATTCAAACCCAACAGAAAACTGGACCTAACTGGACCACACTGGCAATCCTGACCTTGCAGTGAAGGCAGGCACAGAGTTGCCCCTCTGCAGTGAGAGGATGCTTCCCTGGTTCCATACAGCACAGCCTATCCTGCACACTATCAGACATGTCAGAACAGATCGAAGCCATGATCACTTGAGGCTTCACCAGAAAATTAAATTTGTTTATGTTACCATTCCACAGAGCCACATTAAATTATGTCACCTGCCTCCCTCCAGTAAAGCAATTAAGGCCAAAATCGTGTCACCGTGGAGCTGCTCACCTTGGCTTTCTCTTCTGACATCATGTAGAGCTCCTGCTCACTCATCCAGGCCTCAGCCTCGGCTGCATCGAAGTAATACTGTTGAGCCCTGTGAGACTCCTCCAGGCGCTTGTGGCGCTTCTCTGTCTCCTCGATGAGGAGGTTCCACAACTGCTTCAAGTCTGCAAGTCTCTGCTGAATGACTTCAGCATTGGGGCTGCTGTCTGTGATAATGTTCTGACTCCTCTCGAAAATGTCATCGATACGAGGCTGGTGGCCCTGGATTTCTTTCTGAAGGGTCTACATGGGAGAAAATTGACTGATGAGACAATGCACAAATGAAAAGGAACTACAAGTCAGAGGTCTTAACTCCAGAGGGGCAGCAAAACACACACCATCAGCTCATGTGGACAACTTGGGGCTCTGCCACCACCTGTGGTCACACCACAGCACCCATTGTTTTACCCCGAACATTTCCTTCTGGAATTAGTCATCACTAAGGAGAAATAGCAGGTACGGAGCTCTAACAGCACCTACTCACCTGGTTTTTCTTTATTAGTAGCTGCACAGTCTGGAGGTTGTGTCCATGATCAGTAGATGTAGCTATGGGCATCCTCTCTCCAACCCACAACTGAAAGAGAGAGGAGTACACATGATTTCAAGCAACCCCAGACACAGTTGGGGCAGCAGAGAGAGAGGCTGGTGCACAAAAGCTGTATTCCAACAGTAGTAGCACATTTAAGCAGCAGTATTCCAACATTTTCCTATTGGCTGGGGAATGGGATTTCTTTGATACTCACAATTTCATCTTCCACATCCCGGTTGAACTGGTGGATCTCTTTGGAGGCCAGCAGGTTGGCCTTTCTCTCATTCAAAGGCTCCAGCAGCTCCAAGAATTTCTTCTCTACAGTAAGGCGTTTGCCATCAACTTCATCTGTGCTCTTGCCCTCTTGGCTCAAAGCCCTTGCCTGGCTTTGCAGCTCCTCTATCTCCTTCTTACGGACATCCATTTGATTCTCCAGCATCTAAACAGAAACATGACAAAAAGGTCCTGAAAACCAGGATGAAAGCTGTTCATACAATTAGGGCACATCAACAGCTTCCTCAGAAGAACAACAGATGCTGGTCAGTGAGAATTTACCATGTTAATAATTATTGTCTGATTAGTTGCTGGATGAATTTCTTGTTTTTCTTAAAGGTACATGAAAGAATAGGAAGAAAGAAAAGCAGTTCTTTCTTCTCTAAACTGAAAGTCTGCCCTGCCTGTTCCTTTGAGTGCAGGTATCTGCTGCCTGCCCGCTGCACCCCATGCTCTGTTTACCTGCTGCTTCTTCAACAGGATGTTGACACTGGTGAGATCTTTTCCATAGTCATCCGACTGGATCTGGCTCTCCAAACCATTCAGCCACTTATCCAGGTCTGCACAGCTCTGGGTAAAAAGCTCTGCCTTGTTTGCATCGAAGAGACGTTGAGCCTTGGTCTGGGTGGTGGATTCAAGCTCGTCCCACATTTGGTGGAGACCCGTCAGCTTCTCCTTCACCACAGCCTCAGTCTCTGGTTTCTCTGCAATGAGCTGCATTCCCTCCTGCAAAGCAAAGAGCAACCAATTGGTACCTCCTCGGGAGCACTCACAGCCCGTTAGGGCAATTATCCTGATTAATAAGCACTCAGGATTCCTCATCTGCTGGCAGCATCAACCACTCATTTTCCATCTCCAATTATCCAGTGACTCCTTCCAGAACATCAGCTCCCAGGTCCCTCTGCTGCCTGGAAGAGGGTTTTGTAGCGATGGGAAGGTCGAGCAATGCCTCCTTTCTCTTCTCCATGGCACATGTTCCCTGAAGGGAGCTCCTGGGGCCATGGCTCAGGCAGGATGGAGCAGGGAGCTGGAGCTGCACACACTGTGTTTCCTGAGGCCCCATCACCAGAGAACCATGAACGCACAGCATAATGCTGGGAGAGTTCGAGAAAAATTGTCTTTATTCTAATTATCCCTATCCATCCCTTCAGCTGGGTGCAGATGGGAACGCTGCCCCCAAGCCAGCACGTTCCATATCAATGTTAATCTAGGGACTGTCACAACTCTATACACAACCCTGGTCCTTTGCTGCAATCTGATTTTTCAGAGGCAAAGGAGAAGGATGTATTAGCATCACTAAAAAGGAACTTCCAGTACTAAGAACAGCCTTCTAATTACACCATTAAAGGGTATTGCTATTTGTAGACCACAGAAGAACCTCTAATGGGATATGGAGTGCCAAAGTGGGAGAGGAAATGTGCAATTAAGCTAACTTACACTGAACAAAAACCCACTGTCAGAGCTAAAGAGGAGACTCCTCACTGCTCCAGATCTGCACAGGAGAAATAGCGGGGGGAAAGTACAGCTCATCACAGCATATTAAGGCTTCAAATAACTTGATACAGAGCTGTGAATCTTAATTAATCACAAAATTGAATATTCTTTACCTCATGCCCTAATTTTGCATGGGGAAAGGCAGCTTGGTTATAGTTCTGAATGAATGAAAGCCAGCTTAGCAGCAGCCAGCTTAGCAGCAGAAGAATAAACTTGGCTATTCGCTATATTCTGTTATTTCCCAGGAAGTGCTTCCACTTTATTGGCTCAAATTTCAACATTTGCCCCACTTTACCCTTTGGGTATGAAATTTAGGCTGTGCCTTCCTTCTGGCAGACAGGAAAGACTAGACAAAACTAAATGGGCACCTTAGCCAATGTCTGAGTGAAAGTCTTGGATAAAAGACTTTTAACATCAGTGAGGAATAAAATGGGTTGGATGGAGACACAATGTATCAGAAATCTCCTTTAGCCTCAGCTGTGGGGTGATTTAAGGACTAGTTCTGCAGAGGAGCAGATCCTATCTCTGTGCACAACCACCCTGGACAAAGATAAGGGCATTTTTTGGATGTTCTTTACTTACCTTTTCAATCTTCTCCAGCCACTCTTTGTTGGATGCAAGCTCTGCCATGAATGCCTGATGCTTCAGCCACTTGCTGTGCAGGTTCCTCGCCTCATCATAGGACATATCCTGGGCTGTGAGCATCTTCTCATTGATCCAGAGGGAGAGCTGGAAAGGAAAACACATGGGGGTGTGAGGAAACATTCCTGGTGTGAAATAATGCAAAATGCCTCCAGATCAAAGATAAAGAGATGCCTCTACAGAAGAGTTGTGTGAAATTCAGACTGCTCTTACTCAGGGATTTACTCAGGGTTCAGTCAAGGATCTGCCTCTTTAACAGTTCCATTCTAACATCCATCTCCAATACATAAATAACCCTCGATTCAAGCAGAAAGGAATCACCTCTGTGATAAGCAAAATCAAACACACAAGTCCCACCCAGTTCAACAGCAAGAGAAACAGGGACACGTGTCCTACTTATTCGTCAGAGGGTTTTATGAAGATTGTTAGAGATGGTTTTGTACCATTAATTCGCAGTACATTTGTATCGTTTCCCCTCAGTCTTTCCTTTGTATAGGTTTACATAAGTAATTTGTTTATTTATCCAATCTTCAGGAGTGTTTTGGTACTGGAGACTTTCCTTTCCCCATTATATAAAATCCAAGACTGTTTTCTGTCTGATTTTCAGCAAATACAAAGGCACTGGGGACAATTTCCATATAACCACTAGAGAAAACCAATACTTTAAGAGACAGTTGATTTACCAAGTGCAAATGGAATGTGAAAATGATCCTAGGAGCCAACATCACATTTCCTCCCAGGGTGAGTCTGGCTGCTTCATCTGTTCCTGAGGTGTGGATAAAAACCACATTCACAGCAATGTTTATAGAATTTGAAAAGGTCCATTTTCTGCGTATTTAGAATGGAAAATGTCAAAACAAATCTCAGGCTGGTTTCTAGAACAGCACCTGGGTGAGCAAGCAGCCCAAAAAGGAGAGGAACAGAGGCCTCTGCTGTGTGCTCAGGACACAAGGCAACAAATTCCATCGATCGCTCATAAGCCTCCTTTCAACTGCCCCTTAAAATTTCAATTGTCCCTTAAATGCACTCCTCCTCAAAAAGGGAAAACTTATAAGAGCAATCAGAGAAACTTCTCATTGGATCATCCCATCAAGTCTAAACAGAAAAAATGCTCATGTTAGTGAAGAGTTCTGTAGGCAGAAGTTTACACTAGAACAGGCTACTGTGCTGCTGAACAGTCAAAGGCTACATGGAGGTTAGGATATAACCCAGAATTAGTGGTTTTACTCCTGCCTTTCTGGGGAGGAGACAGCTGCTCTGCTCTGCAAATTGCACTGCTTGGCTTTCACTGTTTGCTTTTACTCAGCCACAGCATTTAGGCTCCTGGGGATTTAAAAGTGCTTCCCAAGGAGAGGCTGGATCATTCCTGCTACCAGCTGGCGGAAGGCAAGACAGGGACAACATGTGGTTCACAGCCATGGCCTGTTGGGATAAACCCCTCAAAGCACAAAAATGCAGAGAAAGTATTTAAGGGCTCACTGCTAAAATCTGGGTTTTGCAACCACTACAGGCACAAAAAGTCAGTACCTTGAGTGTGAAAGTAGATTTTCAAAAAAATCCCCAGTTCCTAAATTGCCTCAAGATGACACTTGGAGTACTTATTTCTCCAGAAGTTGTTAAGGTCAGGAAAGGAGGAGGCTTCCTCCCATCCTTTGTACCTGTACACATGACCCTGTTCCTGCTCTTGGCTGCCAATCTGCTGCGCCAACCCATCAGGAAGGAAGGGAAACAGAGATAAACTCTTGTGAGCCTGGGACAGCAGCAAGGCAAGGGAAAAGGGCTCCAAGTGCTGCTGCACTTCCCAGACTGTGCCAGGAGCCAAGCTGCCAGCCCATCCTGCGGGGAGGCTCACATGACCAATCCTGCCACTCTGGGAGAGAAACTTTGGAGTGCAGAGTCTTGCCAAGAGCTTTCACCATGTCCCTGGAGAAATGAGCTCAGACAGTGCTGGGACTTATAAGCACTCAGAGGGAAGGTCAGCTGTAAACTCCTCGAAGGTGAGCTGAGAAACAGCAGGAAATCAAAGAAAACTAAATGGCAAAATTTATCACATCTCCTTCACTCAGGATTTTCTGCTGTCACTGTTTCACTCACTCGGCAAATTTATTCAACACATTCATATTGTTGAATGCAAGAAACAGAGGGAAAACATTGCCCCAGGACTAACCTGTGACAGTGTTTCTGACTCCTCACAACAACAAAATCTGCTGTTTTCCCTCACCTGTGACCCCAGAGGGGAGTTTATTACTGCTGGGCTGCTGTGAGGAGAACAATCCTGCTGCTCCGAAGTGCCACTGACCCTCCTCCCTGGCTCTGCAGGAAGGAGCAAGGGGCAGGAGGCCACACTCTCAAACACCTCAGCACGGGGTGACAGTGACAATGTGGCTGCCTTGGGAAGGGAAGGGCTGAAGAAAACACTCTGCCTTTCCTCAGGTTACACACAGATGGGAAACTGTCTCCAAGGCAGGACCGGGCAGGAAGGCCAAAGGATCATTGCTGGGTGAAATGGGGCCTGGCTCAAAGCTGTTCCCTAACAATTTCCAACTTCACAGGCAGTGCTAAGGAAAAAGCCAAGGGGGAGGTGTTGCCTTGGTTCCTTTCCACCCCCAGGACGGTGCTGTTCAATCACAAACCCTCCAGCCCAATTGAGGTGTCAGCAGGCCCCACACTGATGTAAATTTTAAGTTTTCTCAGGAAACAGCCCTTCAATTATCACAAAAACTAATGTCCTCTCAAAGAGGATTGGAGAAATCCCTGACATTTGGGTAATTGTAAGTTTGTCTTTGAACCGTGCAGTCAAGACATCCATGCTTTAGTGGCTGGAGAGAAACAAGGGAGAGGAAAGGCATTCAGGCAGCCAACACTAGAGCTTTTATGCTTTCCTTTTTCTTCCAGTGATATAGGGGAAAAAACAGATCCTAGGGAACACACCCACACTGACACTGAGGCCAAGAGAGCCCCAAGAGCCAGGGGATCTTTGGACCGGAGCTGTCACAGAGGAAGGAAGAAGCTGCTGCTAATAACAGCAGAATTTTTGCTAATCTGTTGTGTTTTAACTACCAAGGAAGGAGCAATTGAACGCAAGCTCACAGGCAGCTTATGCAATGTTGGGAAACAGATGGAATCCAGGCAACCAAGCAGCAAATATCACTTGCCCAGTTTATGATCAAAACCTAACAGGCAAAGCTCTTTATTATCTGCCAGTACTCCATGAAATAACCTGAAAATTACTTGATTACTTCCTTGTGCAAGGAATAAGAGTATTCCAAACTTTAAAATGTTGTCTTCAGTGTAAACAGTCTATGTAAGTGATTAGAAAATCTGGAAAGAATTTCTTTTTTCAAATGTTATAGTACTTAACAATTTTAAACACACGTAAACTATCAGGTAAATCACACATAAATGACACAGCTTAATCTTGCTCCTTTTTTATTCTTCTGACAAATGTTTGCTAGAAATCACTTGAAATCCCCTGCACCAGGCCACATACATCTGTACAGCTGTAGACAAAACTCTTAGTAAGTGCACTGCTAAACCCACTGCATTCCACATGGTTATAACTAATACCACAGCAGAAAATCTTCACTGCTTTTGACAGTTTTTTATGTCTTTAGCTTATATGACAAAAGAAAATCTGGTTCATGAAAAAAGAAAAAACATTATTTTTTGCAGTGGTGTGGTCAGGAGTTTTTTTATGTTTACTCCACACTAAATACTACTGGATGACTAAGTGTTCCAGTCCTCATAAAATATGAAGTAAGAATGTTCTTCTGCAGGATGCAGCTTTCAACAGTAAAAGTGAAAGGGCATGATTTACCTCTTGGCAATCCTGAAGAAACTTTTGGAGATCCCTGTTATCTTTCAGTCTCATCAGAAGTTCACTGGCTGCTTCACGGTTCTTCCTATGTCTGGTCAGAAAAAAAAAAAAAAATAGAAAAAGGAAATGAAATAGGCATTTCATGAAAAACTGTCACTGTTGGTTTCTGGAACCTCTTTGGAATCCAGGTGCTTGTAAGTTTGTGGTGTGTGTCCTTTGCTGCCTTTCAAAAGACATTTTGGAGTCTGTTATTTAATGGGCTCACTGAAGTTCAGCGTCTCCTTGTTTTTGTGACCCATTAAATACACAGAGAACATTCTGAAGTCAGCAGGGTTTCACAGCATGTTATGGACAGAATTTGCCCCACTCATTTCAAGCCCACAGGAAAGTTCAGGTTGTTTGCCAAAAAACATAAGAAAACTGCAAATTGCAACAGTAAGATGACATTGTGTGGCCCTTGCAGGGTGCACCTGCCAGAATGCTCTTTGTAAAACACCTTCAGCACCTCCTTGTCCTGCACAAAGCTGAGCTGGGCCACAGAACCTTCCCAAGGCTGTGTTTAACCACGTGCAGCACTCCTGTGTGGTTCTGCACACAGAAGTTTTATGCACTTGGAACATATTTTTCAGAGTGTTTTAGAGCAGCCAGAAGAGAAGGAAAGGGTAATCCAGAAGCCCTAATTTGATTCATCACTGTTTGCCCCTTGAAGGATTGAGTCATGCTGGCAGTCCCAAAGGTTGTGGTGGGTCCTTCAAATGGAATGGGGCTGATTCCCAAAGTACCTCTAGGCATGTTTTTAAAAAGGCTTAATTTGGAGTAGTTATCCCTGCCCTCCCATCCTTTCATTATTTATGAGGCAATTTACAAGGAAGAGACAGAGTAAAGAAGAGAATTTTTATTTACTGCTCATTGTGCTAGGCTTGTTCTTATTGCACTGTACAGGGCTTTAAAGTGAAATATTGCTGCCATTTTTAGAAAGATAAATATGGATTGAGAGTTGGAAATTATTTTAAAGGGTGGCAATTTATAAGATGAGCTCAGGACAAGCTGGCAAAAGCTAAATAAATCCATGTTAGTGGAGATCTCCAGAGACTCGTGATACTCCAGAAGACCATAAATTACATGTTGATGACAACTGGATTATGACACCACTTTTCTTGATCTGCAGTAGGTTACCACAGCAAGCTCTCTGGCATCAACTTAGTGACTTCAGAAACACAAGGAATACTTGGATATACTTTTTCTATAAAAGCAAAAGGTCTGTAGGCAGAGGAATAGGAGAAAACCCTTTACATGACAACAATTTGCTTCTCTTTGGCCTCAACAGCTGCCTTCAATCAACCAGGCAAGCAGCATCTCTATAGGTGTAGTCAAGAAAATGATTTATAGATTGCATGGCAAGGAAGACTCGTGGAACCATCAAAGCAAGAGCCTGGAGTCCAAGCCCAGGTGAGACTGAAGTTTTGACAGAGGGAACACAAAGGAAAAGACACAAACTGTGCCTTAGGAAAAACCTCTCTAATGAGGCAAACATCCCTGGGTTTGATTCCACTCTTTCTTGGCTGGCTTTTATATGCCTGGGCAAACACACTACATTACTCAGGTTGTTAAAATGAAGCAAAGAACTGCTTGGGTGATTTTATCAGACTGATTTCAGAGATTTAAGGCTAGATTACATTACAGACTGATGTATTCTGGAAAGGACACGAGTTATGAAGTTTAAAAGAGAACTTTCATGGCACTTGAATATATTTAAGATAAGTACAGAAGTTCTTATGTTGAGAAAACCCAAATTTTAAAAAAACTAATAAAAATATCTCCCATGGAGTGTTGGAAATACTGACTAGAAGGACTTTGAAGGAAACCATGCAGGGATATCATCAAACAGATGATGCCATAGCATAACAAATATGATCTCTGATGCTTAGAGCTATGTAATTGTAAAAGGTTGTTTTGTTCAAGATGACCTGGAGTGAGACTGGACAATGAGTTTTCTCTGAAGAACAGGGCTGAACCATAACAAAGTAGAAGCATTTTGAGGATGGGCACCGCTGGAACAGACAGGAATTCCTGTGTTTTCATGACTGACGTTTTTTTACGGGAATAAAGGATTTTAAGAAGTTATTTAGTCTGTTCTGCTCCAGACTAGCTATACCTAAATATTATTAACTCCTTGTTCAAATATCCCTAAACTCTTTTAAAGAATTCACACTTAAGGTTGTCAATGACTGCTTCTTACTAATTTGCTAGAACAGTTTGTGGAAGAAGAATAGTTTGCTCTGCAGACTCCAGTTATTTAGAATGGCTTTGAATTCTATATCACACATATGACTTACACCATAAGAGTAAGATCTGTTCAGCACAAAAAGGTGTTTGACACAAATTAATCCAGAATTTGCCCAGTGTCCCCAGGCTGACTCCCAGAGGCCCCTGAGAATGCTGACAGTGCTGAAAACTGACAAAACCACTTGTGGTTTAACTGTAAGGCTGTGGGTCTCAAAGCCTGTGCAGAAATAATAAATCTTACATGTGGTGTGAATGCAGCTGCCTGCTAGGAATCCTGAGATATATGAAAGGCAATTTTAGCTTCTTTCATTGCTCCAGCAAACGAGGCATTCTCCCTTCTGAATGGGCAAGAACAAAACTTACTTCTGTTCTCTGTTGAGCAGAAAACTGCACAAATACAAAAGTTGATGTAAAGCAGGCTCAGATCACAACTTGTGCCAGATCTGCCACTGTCTTTAGACTAAATCCCCCTTGCAGAATCAGAGGCCATGAGGAGGCACATGGAGAGGGGCAGTTCCCCAACACTCTTCCAAGAGAAAATGGAGGAGAAAATGCGTCAGAGCAGCAGAACTCACCCAAGCAGGGACAGCTGTGCAGGGAGACCAGCTTCTTCCCCATCTGGAAAAGCTAGTTGGTGATAGCTTGATTCAAACCCACCTTCTCCTTCCTTCACCCTTACTCCATGTCCTTATGCCCATTCATTCTTGCTTGTGAACTGCTCTAAAAGGTTGTGCTGAAGTGTTTCTTTCCTATTGCACTTTTCTCCCACTTGTGCCATCCCTATTGAGATGGGAACCATCCCAGGGCAGGGCCTGTCTGCTGCACCAGGGCCAGTGGGGCCTTCTCAGGAACAGCTCGAAAGTACAACTGCAAAACCCACTCTGAACAATACCAGAAACTACAAAGAGCTCCCTATGGGAAGTTTGGAGCCACTGCACATATTTGTGCTTGTTTGTTTTGGTCCTTTGTTAGACATCCAGGAGGAGCTCAGCTGGGAGAGCCACTTTTTGTGAAAGCAAAGAGGCTTCCTTTGCTACCCCTCCCAGTGCACGAAGCCCCAAGGCTTTGTTCTGGAGGCTTATCATCCCCCCAGACTCAGGGAGCAATCACACGGATTTCCTGGATAGCAGCGCACCGGATGGTTTTTGCAGCGCTTGGCATAAATAGCTTTGGAATTGAGGAAATGCTCAGTCCCAGTAGGAACTCCAGCACACGTCCCCCGGGCAGGACAGCAGGGACAAGGCCCAGAGGAGCAGCTGCACTAGGGTGACAGCCACCAGAGCCTCTGCAGAGCACACAGGACATGGGCTGAAGCTGTTTCCCACTCCAGCCACTTCAGACAGGGCAGCAAGATGCAGCTGGCCATTTGCTATGATATCCTTGGATGCTTTCTTCTTACTAAAAGCTGCAGAGAGAGGACACCTGACCAGAAGGCTGGGATCAAGCTCTCCTGCTTTCCTAAGTGAATGGGAAAACTTAGAGTAGAGGGCCCTTAGAGAAGGTAAACAAGGAAAATCACTGTCCTAGTTGTCCCCTTGATTGCTTTCACATAATGTTCTCTTCCTAGCCTTTGCAGATTCTCACTGGGATCTAGAGCCAAGTTGGTTAGAGAGAGAATGAAACTTTGGGGTACCCTGGGAGTTCAGCTGTCAAAGGCCCTCATCAAGCTCTGGGAACAGGAAGAGCTGCCTTTACTGAAGCCATGAGGCATGGCTAAAGTGGGTGCACACAGAGTGGGACATCTCTGCCCAAATAGGAAAGGTACAACATTTTCTGAACTACTTCAGTTCAGTTTCTCCTTGGAGATGAAGGCATGTGGAGAACCTTGAGCTTACCAGCTGTAGGGGGATGGAAGTCTGATGGGAGGGTCATCAGTGACATTTCACAGCTCACTGCTGTGTTCTGAGAGTCACAGTGCCTTGAAAGGCTCCACTGTTATCCAAACCAAAAGCAGAAAGAACAACAGCCATCAAAACTGAACACTTGGGTTTCAAAGAAAAAGAAACTTTTAATGTTCTATAGCATCTGTGCCACAGCCAGAGAGAGAAAGCAAAGGACTTGTTCTAGGATGAAAGTCACACTTGTACCAGTGCTTCCTAATCTGATCTCAGAGGGGCCAGACAAGCTGGAAGAGGTGATCAAAGTAGAGTGGGTGGGGTGGATGCAATGCCAATTACACCCTTGAAAAGCCACATTCCTTCTCCATAGGAAGGACAGGAATAGTTATTGTAATTACACCAGTTCTGGGGCAGCAGAGGAAACTGAGACTTGTGGAACCAGACACAGCCAACTGCTACAGCTCCCACCAGAGCATCAAGTCTGTTCATACTCCAAGAATGACACGGCAACACTCAAACAGCCAAATTCTGGGTAGCGAGCTAGAATTTTTCCCTCTAGGAAGTGGGAGAGATATTGTTTAACTAAGATCAGCCTGGCGCATTCTTGAAACATGACAGTTCCTGTTTTTCCACGAGACAAAGAAAACAGTCTGGAACAGACATTTTCTAAGCTGTTATTTTGCCTTTGAATCCTGGTAACAGGGCATCTCTCAGAGAATAAAATTAAAGCAGGAACAGCTACATTGTACCATTGTTCTGCCCTTACCTGTCATCAATAGAGTCCACTTTCTCCTGGATTTTATCAGAGTTAATGTTCCCATCACTAACGAGCCTCCTGCCCGTCTCCACAACTGCATTGATCTTTTCTTCATTGGCATCCATGGTGGTCATGAAATCCTCCTGCTTTTTAATAGCAGCTTCTGCTCCTTCCAAGGTAGTTGGCATCTCTGTGTGTGCCAGAACATACTCCTGGGATTAAAGAAATCAGAGAGAAAATTGTTACACTCTGGTTATGCTACTGCTTCAACAACAGATATTTCCCAAGAACAGTTCGAAGTAAAATAGTTAGAAAAGGGAAAATTTTCTGCTTGTGGCTCTCCTGCCAATAGACTTTGTCTGTTAATTGCTTGCAGTACACAGTGCCAACCTGTAGAAATGAAGTCAGGTATATCTTGACCACTTGCCTGGTTATTAAGGAAAGCTTCTGCTTGCTTGGTATCTCTGAGAAACAGCTGGTAGGCATGAGACTGGGAAAGGAGATTTTGCCTGTTCTCCCACATTTTGTGAAGCTCATTCCATCCGGTGTCCAAAGCCTGTAGACGCTGGCGTAGGAACATGTACTGAGCATCAGTTTGCCCCTGTGTCACCATCTCACCCATGTCCCTCATCTTCTGATAATCTTCCTCGTAGTTGTTGATTTCATTCTTGATATTCTCGTGCTGAGTGAGCAGCTTCTCAGCCTCTGTCAGGGTGTTGGGCATATCTTCAGAGGCAATTGCAGTCTGTGTTCTGGAGAGCCAGGACTGGAAGTCATCCAGATCTCTCAGGAATTGCTGAAGCTTGCTGGCCTCTCCCAGGGACTCTTCCCGGTTCTTCAGGGTGGTCTTCATTTCTTCCCACACATCATTGATCTCTGCAAGCCGTGAAAGGATGGCTTGTGCCTGGTCAGGATGCTCTGATTCCAGCTTCTCTGCCTCCTTTTGCAGGTCACTGAGCTTGGCTTCGATGGCCACCAGGTCCCGTTCCATGCCCGTCAGCTTCCTCTGCAAGGCCATCACTCCAGCCAGGTCGTTACCCAGGTCTTGTGTGGATTCAATCACTTTGGTCTTTTCCCTGATCCAGGATTTGGTTTCATTACATTCAAGATGGTAGTTCTGGATACTCAGAGCAGAGAGTAGAGCATCCTTCTTCCTATCTACCAGTTCTCTGAACTGGCTCCACCTGAAATGTGTGAGGAGAGGAGAGCAGAGAAATTGAGATTTGTGGGAAAAAGATGTGGCAGCATTGCAGCTGCTCTCACCAGCTTGGTAAACCCAGCTACTCAGGGTTTTCTCAGTCCTTCCCACACCATCAGCATCTCTAGCAAAGCAATCATTAACCCAGATATGGTGTGTATTAGAATGTGACAAGTACCAGCACACTGAGTATAATTTTTCCTCAAGTGAAAAATTGGCAGTTACATCAACTTTTCACACTCCCTTGGTTTATTCTGAAGCTAAAAAATGAGGGAGTATACACAAAACTATATTGATTTCTTTTTTATCATAGTAATTATTACAGTCAATTTCCAGCTCTCAAATCAAGGTACTGACACACTCAGGGCCTGATTAAGTCAAAAGCAAAACTCCATTTGATAATTAAGTATTTGAAAGGCACAACTCTTTCCTCTTGAAGTTTTAAAGGCCTACCTTGAAGATACTTCAGGTAACAGCACCAGAATATCATAAAAAAGCCTATTTAAAAAAAACAAATGACCCCACCATACTTGTTCCAGCTGGTGTGATGTTCCTGAGCACGAGGTTTTCACTTACCTTGTGTTGAGTTTATCTTGCTGTGCTTTGATCTTCTCCCCGGGGTGGCCACTATGCATCAGCTGCCTGGCAATCTGGTTCACCACAGCCACACGGGATGCCTGGTTGTTCATTTCTGGCTCCAAGCTTTCAAACCTGGAGTGGGGGAAAACAACAAACACAAGGTCCCCCAGGCATTAGAGAATCTGAGCCACAAGCAAGCTAAGAAAGGTAGCTGGGGTAAAACACTCCCATCCAGTATTCCCCAAACTTCCAGGTAAAGGCATTCTCACCTGTGCTGGATCACTTCCAGGTCCTCCAGCTTCTCTGGAATCTGCATGTTATTCAGCCACTTCTCCTTTTCATCAATCCAAAGCTCACAAGCGTCCGCCTCACTGAACATCTTATAGAGAGCAAGGGTATCCTGCAGGGCCTGTTTACGCAGCCGGGTCAGCTCAGCAACCTCTTTGTATCTCTCCTCGATTCCGGACAACCTGCCTTGCACATCTGGAGACTCCGCGTGCTCCTGTGGCAGGGCCTTGGCCTGCTCGTGAAGAGAGTCGATGGTCGGCCGGTAGCTCGCAATCTCTTCAGCCACATCTTTGTGTTTCTTGACCAAGGACTGAGTGGAATATTCATCATGGCCAACATCATTGCTGGAGACAATCTTGAGGATGTCCAACATCCACGCATCAATATCGTCAGCATCAGCCTGGAACTGGTGAAGGAGAGAGGCTTCCTCCAGACGCTTCTTCCTAATGGCAGATAACTGCTCCAGGTTAGCCCACTGCTCCCGGATATCCTTAATTCTTTCTCTGATCTTCTCAGACCCAAAATGCTCTTCCGCGATCATGTCTTCACCTTCTTTTATCGCCTGCTGAAAGTGGCCACTGCGGCCACTCATCTCGTCCTCAAACGCCTTGTGTTTACTCAAGAGTCGGACAACACTGGTTAGGTCCTTCCCATAGTCATCAGATGACAGTATCTGCTCCTTCTCCCTGATCCAGCCTTCCTCTTCAGCCATTTCCCAGAAGAATTTCCAGAGGCGCCGCGACTCCTCGAGGCGTGCGCGGCGCTCGGCAGCGAGCTGGCAGAGCTCCTGGTAGCAGAACTCCATGTGAGCCACACGGTCCCTGATCACCTGTGGGTCACAGGGCTTGTAACCTGCTCAGACAGAGAACGTGTGTTACCACCACGGCTCGCTCACGCCCATCCCCACAGCTGGGGCATACGCAGAGCTCTGAATTCCTGCGTGTTCCGGCTACAAGTTTTACATGAAAGAATCCACAGTTAGTCTAAGGAAAGTGAGTGGAAGTGTTCAAGCTCCACCACACAATAACACAGATCAGAAAATACTATTCTTTCCAGAAGACAAAAAACAAATCCCAAAAGTTAAGATATTCATAACTGTTTCCATTGAGACAGAATTCACTGAATTCAGATTCATACACAACTGCACAAAATGGACGTCATTTACTCTAGTTAACAACACTAGGTTCTAGGGAATTGCTTCCTTTTAGGAAAAATGGGGACACCATCAGACTGGGTCCAACAATCTGTGTAAATGTTTGCATTAGGAACACAGCATGGGGAACCACGGTGACCTCTACAAAGCCACAGCAGCTGCTGGTGAGGAGCATGACTTCCCATGCAAGGCACAATGCCACACTCAATTCCTGAGCAGGTTCCTGGACAAATGAATCATTGACATGGTGCATATAGAAGGAACAAATGGAGCTGTATTCTCTCATTCTGGTGGGGAATTTAGCTAACCTATCTTGCAGAACCAATGAGTTTCACAGATAACCTCATAGGTAATTAAGACAAAAGGGGTATGTTGGGTGCTGGTTACCTTCTCCATCGGTGGCAAACTTCTGAGCAGAGGCATTGACCCCTCTCACTCTCTCAGCCTGAATAGCAATGTCAGCTTCCACCAGAGCGTGTTTCTGCAGCAGGTCTTCAACTCCCAACAAGTGTTTGCCATAGTCTTGGGACAGCAAAAGCACCTGAACAAAATGAGAAAGACTAGTAAAACAAGCTGAAGGCCATAAGCTGTTTGCTTCTTTGGGACTCCAGGCACTGTTATCTGTTGGTATATTAGGTCAGGACTCCAGGCCTATTAGGACAGAAATTCCAAATGTAGAGACAAGATTGATACAAATTTGAGCCAGTATTTTTGAAATCATTGGCAACCATGAAAAACTTGACTGCCCTGTAATGAATTTTCAGTCTAGGATGCTGAGACGCTGAGTTAGTTCAGCAGGGCCAAGGAGCGGCACTCAGCCCAGGTGCTATGAGCTCCTGCTGAGTGACACACAGCCTTCTCTCCTCCAACAGCTTCCAGGTTCTGCTGGCTGATGGACAAGTCATGGTCCTTTCCCTCCCCTGATCCCAGGAGAACAGACAGGGAGAAATGCAAGCTTTTTAAAGCAGAGAGGTGAAGAGGTGACTTGCTCCCCATGTAAATCACGACAGAGAGAGATTATTTAATTCCCTTTCACCAAATCTGTCATCTTTACCCAAGCACTGTGAAAGCACCCAAGCACCCAAAACTTCTGGGCTCTATGAGACAGACATGAAGCTGGAAAGTAGCTTTTTATAGGAGTGAACTTGTTCCTTTTCCTTACTTGTTTTTAATCTTTATTGTTAACAAATCATAAGGAATTTGTTCACTGCTCTTGAATGTGGATCTTCTGGATCTGTCCACTAAACCAGAGGGGCAAAATCAATCTTAAAACTTGACAGAGAAGGACATGTACACCTCAGGAATATTTGGTCTGCGTTCTCAAAGGACTTCCACCCACCTTCATCTCATCCATCCAGTCCATAATGTACAGCATTTCCTGGAAAATCTTCTGCAACCCAAGGTTCATCTCCAGCCGCTGTCTCCGTGCCCGGAGCAGCTCCAGGAGATACTCCCACAGGCGGATAACATTGTCCTTCCTCGCAGTGATGCGTTTGATGTCATGGTAGTTTTCAGTCTCGAGCTCCTTCGCCACCGCCACCACGGCCTGAACCCGCTCCTCATATGCCGCAATGTCCGTCTCGATGGCCTCGTGCTTCTTTGTGGCAGCCTCCACTGCTGGGAGGTCAAAGCCAAAATTGTCCTGCAAAGGCAGAGGCACTTCTTCAGGAATGGCTCCTGAGGACAAAAGTCTCACTGCTCAAGCTCTGCTGTCAGTTCTGACTTGGCAAAACACACTTGTTAGTAAATCTGGGACCTCAAAATGCTCTCAAGAGTCTTCTTTAATAAAATAAGAGGAGATGCCTCTGGTAATAAAGAACCACGGATAAAGTCAGAGATATTATTCACTGCCTTTGGGGGAAGAATCACGTGGCCATCAAGATTAGGCTGGGGCTAATCTAATATTATAATTCTAATATTAAACAATAAAATTAACTCCTGGGCTAATTTCACTGAACTCACCAAAATATTCAGATAAAGAAAATCTTGACTGTGGGTAGTTATTTCCTCATCAAATCTCCTGACCACAGACTGGTAGGTTCAAGGAAGGGAATCCCAAATGTATAAGAGAGAGGATGTACAGTACATACACATATAGAGTAACTAAATACAATAAATAAATATGCACATACATAGATGTAGTAAAATATGAGGCACAGAGGAGAAAATGTTCTCCTTGCAAGAACTGCATCCTGTAATTAGTCATGGGAACCATTTTAGTCACCCAGACAATTTCTGAGAGCAGCACCTGAGAAACGAGACGTTGATTTTCACTCAGCCAAGTTTCTCTCATAGCTGCCTTGCGATCGAATCTCCGTGCAAGTTGTTCCAGTTTCTCTTGTCTGATGAGCTCATTTCGCAGTGCCAGTTCTCTTTCATGTTCAGCTTTTTCCAGTCTTTCCCAGGCCTGAAGACATGGAGGAAAAACACATGGCTTCTAAACAACACATTCTTACAAGATTATGATAAATCCCATCTCCTTTGCATGAAATCAGGGCTGAAGTCACTACAGGCAACTTTCACCAAACTAGTTCAATTATTTACAAGCCCATAAATCCAGTTTGCACTGGCTGGCCCTACACCTTGTTTGCTAATATAAACACATGACTTAAAATCTGTTCTCAATTTAGTCAGTCATTTTCTGAGCAAGCTGTTTATCTCAGATGCATTTTCTCTCGTCCTTTGTTACCCCCCTTCCCCACAAAGCCTAAGGAAACCACCTGGCTTGAATGTGTAAGAAAATGTTTGTTTAAAAAAATAAAATCTTCTGACTGCTACTCCCAAACAGGCAGATTATATCTTCCTCCTTTAGGAAGTGGGAATTAGAGAAATCAACATACAATTGTTGTTCTTTATTACACTTTGGAAAAGAAAACAACTGCAGAATTTAGTTATTACTGGTCCTTACAAGTCCTTTTTTCCCCTGAGCCAGAAGTTATTCAAATGCATGATGATAATATTACAAAAATCAGAAGTCTTAGAAGTATGATGGAAGTCAGCTAATCACCTTTTAGATCTTCTTACAGACAACAAAAATACCCTCAATTAAACACAAACTAAATCTAAATCCGAACAGAGGTGAAACTGCCTGAAACATGACTATTCTGGGCATTCCTCCTGCAACCAGGAGAGCTGAACAGTTTGCTGCTCCCTGGGATGAGGCCACAGACACCCATAACAGCTGGTCCAGGAATGCCAAGCATGATCAAACCCAAAGGAGGAAGCTGCCAGGCTGAAGCTGTTTATTATCCTTGGAAGAGCCTGTCAGCTCTGCAGTGCCCAGCCCTGCCCTGCCAGCTGCAGCACTAGAGAACAAACTGCAGGATCCCAGATGCAGTGACAATGCCCAGGCAGGGCACTGGGAGGTGAAGGGGAGGGCACAGCACCTACTGCTGCTGCCTTCTGTCACTTCTCTCCAACAGCCAGGACCATGAGGGGCAAGGCAGAGCTGGCAGCCCCAGGGGCAGAAGCTCCTACAGATGCTGAGGACACCCAGGGCCTGGCTCAGGGTAGTAAGTCCAAGCCATAGTAAAAGGTCACCCCACCTTACCCATCCCTTACAGCTCCCACATCAAGGCTGGAGATCAAAAATGGTTTTTTGCCCAGTTTTCTGAGAGAAAACAGCAACATCCTGAGTCACAGGGGAGGAGCTGCTCAGTTTACCTTGTTAATGTCAGAGATGAGTTTGCCCTCCCTCGGCATGTACACTTTCTGATTGTTGGCTCTCATTTTGCTTTGGATGGTAAAAAGCAGCACTTCCAGGTTTCCTTTTTCTGTAAATCTAAACAAAATTTTGCAAGAGAATTGAGTTACAATCAAGCTCCCATTACTGCTAAGGTATAATCACAGAATCATGGATTGACAGAATGGTTTGGGTTGGAAAGGACCTTAAAGCCCATCCAGTTACACCCCCTGCCAGGGCAAGGACACCTTCCACTATCCCAGGTTGCTCCCAGCCCTGTCCCACCCGGTCTGCAACACTTCCAGGGATGGGGCAGCCACAGCTTCTCTGGGTAACCTGTGCCAGGGCCTTACCACCCTCACAGGGAAGCACTTCTATAAAACATGGAATATAGTTGACCACAAAAAACTATAATAAAGCACTTGTTTAAAATGTTGACATGGTGAATGGGGCACTCACATAAACACCTCCATCTTGTGTGGAAGCTGGGAGCAATGGAAATAGCCCACACTTCCCCTGGAGCCAGTTGGGGCAGACAGCAAAAGCAACTTCACAGAAGTCAGCTGTCTGAGTGTTTGGATTTAAACCCCTCAGGGGACAGGAAAAGGCTTTTTTTTTAATTCTAATACGTGCACTGTCCTAGTTTACTCCATCAACACAAGAAATGGAAGTTTTATTTAAAGCCCTCTGCAGTCAATAAACTCTTCCCACTGTTTTCCCTGTGTTCTACGCCTGGGAAATAAACAAACTCCATGGTCATGAGGGAATAGTCTGCAATTTTAGAAGAAGTCTGGATCCTGTGCAATGTTTCAGGTTGTGATTATTATCCATTAGAACTCATATTAGACAAAAATAATAAACAGATTTGATATCACGATGCTAAAAGAGGCTTTCCAGAAATAAGCTGCCCAGTTTTGCTTGTATCAGTTTGAGTAAGCAGAGCTGTTTGACAAAGCCAGACACGCTTCCTCTTCATGTTGGATAAGCAGTAGGGATCTTTTAATAGCAGCATTTTGGTATTATCCGCTGCTATTAAAAGCACGAGTGGTGACATTACTGTACTACCACAGTATGCTATTACCACTCATATGATAAGACAGGCATCCCAGGGCAGGGACAGCTTCCAGAACACCCAGATCCTGGGGGAGACACACTTTTCTCGTTGCAGTTGTTATTATCTGCACACTGAACAGCACAAAGCAAACGGGCCCCAAGTAACATCAACAAGTACAAATCAGGAATATGAGAGCTGGGCTTGCTCAGGAAAATAAATTCTAAAGCCACAATTAAAATTACTTGGATGTCTTTGGTTGTTTTTTTTTTTAAATCAATGAAGGACTAAGCCAACAAGACCACTAGCTGTTGTGTTAAGCTGAGATTAAACTCACTTGGGTGGTTTCTCCACTGTGCGGTAAGTGTTGAATGCCTGCAGCTGCTGCTGCACCCCAACAAGGGAGTTGGCAAATTTGCGATTGTTGAGGATGATAATGGTTTGCTCAATCCACTCCAGCAGGTCAGAAGCCAAGGACTCGTATTTTTCTATCATTTTCTCTGTTTCAATGGCATTGTCAAGCACCTGCAACAGCAGCACCACACATATGAGTCACAAGGGCAGTGCTCTTCAGTCATTTAAATCCAACAAGCCACATGAAAGAAACTGCTGAGAGACTTAAGTTGTGAATCAGAGTACTAACTGCTGGGATCCCTGAGGAATGAGAGTTTGGCATTTTTCAGCACTAAATTCCCAAGATCCCACAGCAATAGGGGGGCAGAGCTGAAGCTCATACAAGGATTCATGTTCAGTCTGTCAGCTGTAAGGACAGGGGCAATGTCGCCAAAGGACGGAGAATGACTGCACATGTTTTAAATGAGGGACTTTTCCAGAGGAGACAGAGGGCCCAGAGGGTGAGGAGAAGTTAATGAGAAAGGAAAAGTAGCAATGATGCCAAATTAACAAGCAAAAATAAAACACCAGCCAAGTGTTTTCTAATGTGAGGCAGCTGGAAATTAACTACTCCTCCTAGTCACATGGGAATAGTTAACATTCAGAACATGTTCAAAGGCAAAAAAAAAAAAAAAAAAAAATTACCAGAGTGGACTCTTAAAAAATTAATACCCAAGAGGAAAAAGAAGATCAGAAATATTTCACCTGCTTTGTAACAATTTATAATTTAAATGGGCAGACCTTTCCAATACGTTTTCCTTCAACAGCCAAAGCTTTCATCTTGGAGAAGTAGTGGTAATATGTCACCACATAAGTGATGATTGACTTTTCATCAGGGTGATCAACACTGATATCTGCAAACCAAACAAGAGTTATCTCAGCATGCTGAGGCTGCAAGGGTTATACTAACAGAGCTCAGAGTGCACCAAGGATGCATTTGGGAGTCAGAAATGGGTTCAGTGGCAGTTCAGCCCCTAAGGTTGGTGTCCTAATAAAAAGTAAATTGAGCAGCTTTGCACTGGTTCTGGCAGTGGTGTCGACTGGGGCTAAAGCTTGGGGCCTTTGGGCTTTACAGTCAAGTTCCAGACTTTGCCACAGCTTGTGCATGGCCAAATAACTCCTCTGGTGTCTGTATGAGTTGGCAGAACTACTGTTAATTGACAACCTCAGTGCTGTGTCAGCATTTGGAGAAAGAATTCAAACCTATGTCTGTCCAGGTGACTCTGAGAGATACAGGTGGAAAACAAAATATTTCCTCTCCTGCAGTAGTTCTGAGGCACTGGAAAACAAGCAAGAAAAAACTTGCCCAAACACATCACTCCTGGGCTGTGACACAAAAGGCTCTTGCCCCAGCACTGGGAGCACATACACTCCCACTGAAGCACAGGCCGAAGCTCCTCTGCTTCTCTTCCTTCTCAAAAGGAAACCTCTGACTGGAATGACTTTATGGACACATGGCCAGGCCAACAAACTTGTCAGATGCCAGTAAATAAACACAGGATTAAGGGCTCTTGTGCTACTGCTGCTCAGTTTGCTGCTGGAGACATCTCACATTCTCTCCCTCCCTCTCTGCCTGTATCACCAGATGAATCAGCAGCATCCAGCTGCTCTTGGACACAAAAAGCTGTCACAGAGGTGTGCTTTGACATGGAGGGGTGGGAGGAAAGAGCCCTTAAGTGCTGAAACTGCTGGAATTCTTACCCTCAGGGTCCAGGAGTTTGGTAAGACCAAGGTGCTGCTCTGCAAGATTAAAAGCATTCTGCAGATTGTAGTGTGCATTTGATTTCTTCAGCTTGTCAAAATCAATCAGATCAGGCCTAGACAGGATGGAAAACTCTTTAGATTTCTCAAATCACAGTGCAGCCACCCTCAAATGAACTAAAATCTCCACCCCTTAGAAAACCCGGCCAAGGTTTCACATGCCCTGTGCATTTCCCAGCAGTGTTAAAGGAATGAAGCAATGCCCAGCACATAGCATGGCAGGACCTGGCCATGGGAGAGAACAGGGGAGAGCTTAACAGCAGGGAAGGTGACCCTGGAGAAGAGAAGAACAAAGTTCTGGTCATGAGTCTCTCCTCGTGCCCATGGAAGTGTGCTATCCATCCGGATAACTCTGCCTGAGCTTGCCATGAGCAGTATTCCCAGCCATGGCAGCCTGGCACCACATCTGGCCATCCTTGGGCAGGGATTTCCTTTCCCTCCAGGCTGGTCTGGGTGTACTTCCCCACTCCTGTCCCCAAATTCCAGACCTGGGCATGGCTTACTCACTGAGGTACAAGAACCAAACCAAACCCAAATAATCACAGGTGTAATTTATTCCTTTCAAACCAAACACAGCCTGTTTTGACTTGTGGTGTGAGAAGCTGGTGCCCAGCTGAGCTCACAATGACCACAAGAGCTGTAAAGCTCAAAACAAGGCAAGTTGCTGTAAAACTCTCAGCAACTCCTCAACTTCCTGCCCTTCACAGATTTTTAAAATCAAGCTGCAAAGTAGCTGCAAAACCAGGGCAGACATTGAGCCACATGTACCTGTGCTTATGGATCAGTGCATTGAACGCCATCCCATCCCTCCAGCTCGTTGTAAAGTTGTGGATATTGACATTGGGGTACCTGCAAACAAAAACAAGGAGAGTGCAATCAATACAGCACCCTCAGTGCAGCTCTACACACTCTGGCAACAAAAACCAGAGCAGGGAGATATTAAGTCATTATTTTTTTCAGAATAGGGTGAAAAAGAGTCAGCATATTACTATATATATTCATGGATTATCAGATTAGTGTATCACCCAGCATTAACATCATAAATTCAGACTTTTCTGACTTCAACTAAACATCAGCTCACTTGTCTTGAATTCCCTCTCTCTGAATCCACTTAAGAAGAGATACTTTTCCCATTTAAAACTATTTCAACAAAAACTCAAAATGCTGTAAGAACTTTGGAGATAATCACTTAATCCACACTCACCCAGCTGTTTTCATCTGGCACCACAAAAGCAAAGCATCTTTAGCAGATTTCTTCTCCTTGTTGTCCTCAGTTTCAACGCTGATATCTTGGATCTAAAAGCAACATAGAAAATTTTAATATTTCTCTGAGAAAACACATTGTCTTTTTGGAAAAAATGAAAGGAACACTAGGAAATACCAAAATTAATGCTATTAAATGTTTATTACTATGCTATTTGTTATGAATTATGTATTTATTATACAGATGTATTATTCTTTCTGCAAAAGGACTTCCCAGCCTTTTTTAACTGAGGGCAAAGACCAATATGTAACTTGCTGGAAAACAAGAAATATCAAGCTTTAGCTGGGACACTAATGTAATTCCTGTGGGCACTTTAATACATGTCAGTGCCAAGCCAGCCAGATTATGCATAACCAGCATGGAGATGGAGAGCAACTCAGGGCAGCATTTCCTCCTGAATTTAGTGTAGAGACTAGAGCTTCACATATATTAGTGATTTAGAAATAAAGCCATATGAATTTCCCCACAGGAAACTCCCACCACAGGTCAGCAGCACCACAGAGACTGATTTATCCTGACAGGTGTCCAAGCACTTCTCCCTCCCAGCAGCTGGGAGCACCTGGGAGCACTCTGCTCCTAAAATACACAGTGTGACAAACAGGTGTGGAAAGCTCATCCATGTGTCTGTGTGTGCACACAACTCTACCTGGAATCTCAGAATAATAGTCCAAATAAGGCCAAGTGTCAGCCTGTGATTCCCATCCACAATATCATGAGAGCCCATGTTTTCTAGGTGCACTCGTTGCTCTTTCAGGAACTGGAGGGCTTTATCCACATTCTCCAGGCAATGGATGCGCATCCTTCCTTTAGTTGGTTTAGGCTAGAAGGTAAAAGGAAGAATAGAAACATTTATTACTGTAGATGGGAGGGGGGAAAATAAGAGCTTGTGAAGTCTTCAGTCCTAGCCAGTGCATCACCAGTCCCAGGCAGCTACACTGCATTTGTTCCTCAAATTCCAGGGACAAAACCACCCCTTGCATCTTCGAGCCCGTTATCACCAGGATAATGGAAGCAGCATAAAAAAGCATGATGCCAAACCCATGGTGAAAAAACCAATATCCTGGACCTGAGCTGGACACATGGCCCTAATTTCATTTGCTTTTCAAAGGATTTTTCCTGCTTACTTCCCTCATGTTTCCTCTTTACGATATTCACTCACAAGCTCAGATTTGAATTGTGAGCTAGTCAGTAAATCTCCTCCAGAAGGAAGGAGCATGGCTTTTCTTTGGCCAGTAAATTGGATAAAGAGTAAGAAAATAACAGAGATTGATTACAAATTTTTCTTCACAGGAAAAAATTACTAATTAAAAATCAGCTACACCAACATAACACAGTTATATGAAGGCCCAGTGTAACTGCAAAACTACAATAAATGTGTTATCAGCATGCAGAATTCTGCTGTAAAACTGAATAAAATTAAAGGAACTTTGTTGTTAAGACAAGGATTATAGTTGAATAGCCTGTTCAGTGTTCACTGGGGATGTCACCAAAGGTATTCAGCCAAATGACTAATTGTCATAATTTCCTTGTTTTCTGCAGTGAATGTAATTAACTGGCCATGGAAATAGCTCAGGCAATGTCCTTGCCCCAGCCTGCACTCAAGGGGAAGAGTTTTGGCCAGTGCCATGGTACAGTCCCTGGAAACACAGCCTGTACCACAGGGGATGGTGGACAGGGACGCTGTGCAGGAAGATGCCCTTTGGGACACACAAACCCTGAGGCCAGAGGCTTCAGCCTCAGTCAGCCTGGATCTGTTCTCTTCCTGAGGCCGGGGAATGATGCTGGGTCAACCCACAGCTCCCAGCAAGGGGGAGAATTTCCAGGAGCTCCCCCACTGCTCTGGAGTATAAAAGTCTCTCCAAAGAGGCCCTAATTGCATGTACAGCCTGTGTACATCTCTCCATCCCAAATACTGCCACTGCAAAGAGTCACAGTCGGAGCAGAAGGAGGAGGGAGCTGCACTGTTGGCTGAGGCCCACCAGAGATTCCTCACCCAGCAGGGACAATCTGGGATCCAGCCTTTAGCTGGCACCATCAATCATCAAGAGTGTAGAAATCTGGACCTAAGGCTTGAGTGAACCTTGCAAAACACAGGTAGGAGGCAGTTCCGGGGCAGGAGGGAAGGCAGAGGCCTGGCTGCACCTCCAGCTCCAGCCCACAGTTCCTCTCAGTCCAAGGCTACATCTGGAGCCCTGAAGCAGCTTCCCAGGCCTGCTCACCTGCACAAGGATGTTCCCAAAGCTCAGGAGTGACTGTGACTCTGGCCATTTCTCAGCAGCAGTGGCAGACCCCAACCTGTCCCCTCTGTCTTAACACAGCCCTTCCCACTGCCTGAAGCAGTACTTGCATCACCTCTATTGCCTCAAAGTACTGAGCAGAAAAGGATTCATAAAGCTCTTTTAGTGCTCTCAGAAGCTCCAGCACCATGGTTACAGAGCCAAAACCATTCACCAGAGATGTTTTATGTAGAGGAAGAGGCGTCTGAGTCTGGTTTGTGCAAGGTTTGGCTGTGCTTGCCACATGCCCCTGCACAGCCTCGGGATGAGGCATAGTGAGACATATCTTGCACAGTTATTGGGCTAACACAGATCCAGACACTGAATAAAGGGAAAGCAAGTACCAAACCCAGTCTTCACATGCACATTACAGGAAAATTGGTTCTATATTAAAACCCTTTCTGTTTTCCAAGGGAAAACATGACAGAATTCACTACAGAGAATGTGCTTAAGTGGTTTGACCTTTGAGCATCCAGGAATTTTGAGGAATTTACTAATCCTTAATTTAGTTATGGAAGAAACTGAGCTAAATGCTTAATCTTAGGCTGAAAACAATTCCCAGATTTATTTTTCTGTTTGGGAGAAGCTGGTTAACAGTGTGTGCAAACCAAATTACAACTGTCCTTTCATGCTGGCTGGATTCTTTCCACTGGGCTCAGTGAGAGCATTGCATGCTATCAGTTTCTTTCCAAACACTGCTGTGCAGAGGATATTATGCTGTAAGGTCTGGACTAAACACTAGGATTAGGAATCAAACTGAGCAAGGTCAGGAAGATGTTGATGTTGCTGTTATTTGATGCTCTCATTCTGAATTTCTCCAACACACCTCCAAGGACTGTGGGTTTTCATCAACAAAAATCACAACAGGTTTTGGAAAATGCAGGGGCTTGTGCAACTGAAGTGAGAGGGCAAAGAGCAGCCCTGCTTCCCTGATTGGCATCCAAAATCCTGGACTCTGCTCCACAGGCTCCAGCTCCAGAATCTGAACCCCAGTTTCAAAAGAGAGGAGACCACTCTTGTTTGTTCCACTGCATGAGTAAACACACCATGTTTATCGGATACTCATCTATGCTAGTTTCTGCTTTCTTACCATTTGATGTTTCTTGTCTTGATTTTAAGCTTTCTGTGTAAGATCTGCCTTCAAATTTCCCTGGGGCACCATGGAGATGTCAGAACCTACCTAATATTGACTAAAATAAATTCCAAAACACTGAAGAACATCAGCAAGTGGACGCTGCATGGCAATCCTTCTGGAATATTTTTGGTGTGTGTAAGATCTTCCTGGAATACTTCTGGTGTGTGTAATTGTCTCAAGGTTTAGTGCATTGCGTTTACTCTTGTTTGCAGAGGAAGGTGTGGTGGAATGCACTGTTCAAATAGAACCTGCTGTCCTCCAGCCTCAGATAAGGAAGTTACAAAAAGAATGTGTGGTGGTGCAGGCAGCTGCCAGTGCCAGACACAATGATGCAAGTGCAGCTCCACGGAGGCTCCTGCCTTCTCCCCACCCCGCAGCTGCCTCAGGCCTGTTTGCGTTTTCCAAAACCTGGAGTGAAAAATGTAAATGAATGGCACAGCCACAGTCATGGGACTGCGCTGAGCTTCCTATTTGCTGCTCAAAGTCAAATCTTGGCAGGCAGACAGGCAGACTTAACCAGAGGTGGCACAGTTGGTGTGTCTCAGCCCTCAAATAATGGGGCATGTTGGTCTCAACTGTTCCTGTGTGAGGAATACCTGCCAGCTGCAGTAAGCATGTCAAACCCAACTGTTGCTGAGGTAATGGTCTGGCAGAGACAGAGAGAGGCTCTGAGCAAACTGCAGCTGAACACTAGGATTTGTTACCCCATCCACACAGGCACTTCTGTGCACATCCTAACTCCCTCACGCTTCCAGATGCACTCAGCTCCTCTCCTGCCTCCCCACACACACACTACACTGGGCCATATGTTTCACTCATTAACCAGAGTCTTAAGCCATGGAGCTCCACTAATAGAAGAGCTTGATGACAAGTGATTACCCAGCCCTGCTGCAGCCTTGGGTCTTAGCTAAAGACTCGTATTTCTTTGAAAAGATTGCTCTAAATTAGGCAGTTAAGAGTATCGACATCATTTAAGGAACTGAAGGAGAAGCTGATACCCGGTCATTTCCTGGCACCCAGTTTTCCTCTTGTGCAGCAGCATTTTCCACTACAAGGACTTTCTTACTCACCACTCCTTCTGCTGGTACCAAGGGGCTGCCTCATCACACCCAAAGAAAGAATTTAACCCATTTATTTAAATTGATTTTAGATATTCCCGTAACCAAATAAAATCCAAGCCTTATCTATCCAAGTGAAATCAAGTACACTCATTGCTCAGCAGTGGAGTGTAATGAACACCACACCTCCAGCTGCTCCCAGGGTGGCATGGCCCTCTCTGACTGTCGTTCTGCACAACCCTGGCACACTCTGGGAAGCGAGCAGGGATGTGCCAGGCCTGCACGCCTGCATCAGTGCAGGGTTTGTTAGCAGAGAAACGGGCCACTGCCCACAGGGCCCAGGAATGTCCCCCAGCATATCTAACTCACCACCACCGAGGGATCTAAGGGGCTCAGGAACATTTTGTACCCTGTGCCTGTCAGATTTGGAAGCAGGGAACATGCTGCTGGAAGCACTCAGCATGTTACTAGCAAGGAACCTTTGAAGAAGGCTTCCTTTGATTCCCACTGAAGCCAGTAGGAAAGCATTTTAATGGTGTCTGGACTCAGCTGAAGCAATAGACCTCTTTTTTTTTTCCTTTAATATATAAAAAGACATTTTCAGTGCTGAATCCTCAACACTCAGATTTCCTATACTGCAGTCAAGCCAAAGATTCACAAAACCCCACCCAAACCAAACCCAGCCACCTCCCAATGGATATTGATAAGTACTTACAAGTCTCTCTCCTGAAAGCACTTCCAGGAGTTTGATGAGCATCCTCCCATCTCGAAGGTCAGTGTACAGGTCTGTAATTCGGCAGGACACACGAGCCAAGTGGGAATTCACCCACTTTGTGAAGGTCTTCTTCTGAACTGCCTCACGTTCATCTGTGGGGAAAACAACATAACGTTACTCAAAGTAAACCCCAGCTCATGTTTCTATGTAAAAATGCAATGCTCAAACATTTAAGATTAAATAAAATGTATGGCTTGTCTTTTTGGGAGAATCATTGATGAAATTAGGACTTTTCATTGAAAACCCACCATTCTTCACCTGCTGAGTTCACCTGCTCTGGAATACACACACAAATCTGCAACAGATCCCTCAAAATACCACAAGTCATTTTGGATTAAGACAAGTATGATAGAGAGCAGAGACCAAAGCTTCCCACTGACTTTTTTCCCTTCTCATGACAATATTTATTTGCAGATTCAACATTTATAACTGTATTTACACAATGTCAACATGAATTTTTCCATAACTGCATGCCTGATGTAGACAAGCATTTATATCAAGCCACAGAAAAATAGATTCTTTCCACCTTCCCTTTCCGGAGTCTTTCACAACTGTTTATAGAGGAAAACATTGGCTGTAAGAGCACTCTTACTGCACAGGCTCACTGTAGTCCATATTAATTCACAAACTCCTACCCAGCTATCTGCCAAGCCCAGAGTTCTCAGACAGAAAACATTATACATCTCTGTGGTTACATTTTTTTGCCAAGGGCTTTGGATGAAGCCCTTCCTTGTTAGCCAAAGTCATTTCACTGAGCTGGGAAATACTACAGACCAAATTTGTCAAAATACAGGTGCTCTGAATTGGACTCTGAAAGCCACAGTTAGACAGATGAATAGAAGTGCTCTGCTTTCCCAGGCAGAAGATTCCAAACCTCCCATCAGTCTCTATAAAGTTATTGGCATATGCAGGAACAGGATGTGAAGACAGATTAATCCTAAACTACAGTGTCCCCAGCTCTGAAAGCTCCAAGAATGTTGCTTGAAATACAGAGAACATTCCAGATCTGACTGCCCAGGGATTTGGTAGATGCTGTCCTTCCAAAGAAAGGATGTCCTCCCTTCCTGGCAGTGCAGCATGTTGGGGGCATGGCCCCAGCACGTTCACAACCAGTCACTGCCTCCAGGACCTTGGGGACAGCAGCAAAAATTTGATCATGGTGATGTGGGATGACAAAGATACTGAGAGTGAAGAGAACAGAAAGCTGGGGACCAAGAAAAATAAGAAAAGACAGTAAGAAGAGAAATCAGATAACAGAATGGTGGTGAGTGGGAGGAAGAGCAGACCTGCACTGAGTGGTGGTTTGCAAAACTGCACACACTCCACCCTATGATTTCAGTTCCTCCCACTTATTTCTGAACTTGTCCTTCCTACCCATGTAGTTGGACATGACTAAATCTACTGCCCTGAAACTGCCCCATTTTTGATAGCTCTTACCTACTTGAAAGGTGTGAAATTACAAATATGGCTTGGAAAAATGTCAAAGCTGGGGTTAGTGACAAAACAATGTGCTTTGGGTGAACTGACAGTTTGCATTTTTGTGTTTGCCCTCACTCCGTATGGAGCAGAGGATCCCTGTGATAGAGGAAGAGAAAAGGAAATCAGCAGGAACTGCAGCTAGTGTCTACTAGCTTTAAGTATATTTTTATTAACTATTTATAGCAAGTGCCTGAGAATGCTGTATCTGCATATCTATTTGTCTAGTAATCCATGCCTTTATTTGAAGTATTTTTTTGAAATGAGTCACAGAAGAGAAACCTTTCAATAGTTGGTGCTTTTTAAAGAAAATTCCAAGAGAAATTATGTCTCCTTTCACCAGCTTGAATAAGCCCCAAAACACCTCAGCAAGTTTGTCTATTTAATCACTGTAGTCTCTACACAGAAGCACAACATTCAGTGATCCCTGTGCTTACATTCATTTCAAAGAGAAATGCCTATGTACAGGACATAAAATATAAAATAGAGTTGGATATACAAATTATTATGCAAAATAAAAAGAACTATCAAATACCTTCTTAAAGCCAACCATTAAAAAATATTTGGTAAAAAATTATGGTTATCAATAATCCTCCCGATTTGGGGTCACAGTGAAAGTAAAGAGTGGGAAAAGAACGTCCATGTGGGTTTAGTAAAAGGAGATGAAGAGTCAGGGCGTAATTTTAAACAGATGAAAGACATGATGTGGGAAATGCAGTGACACATCAAATCATGTTGTGAAACCTTTGGATCCATGGTATTAACTGACACCAGCTTGAGATCTTCTGGTGTTGAAAGCAAGCCAATGAAGCTGACAGAGCAAGCAGCCCTTCCAGGACAGGGAAGACAGGTCTTTCCTGGGGACAGCGTCCATGTGGCTCTGAGGCTACTTTCCCAAAAGGTTTTCCCACTCCAACACTTTCAGTGGCCCCAAAGGAGGACAAAGTGCATTTTTCAGGCAGTGGGGACTCAGGGAAAAAACCCTGAGAAAGTTGGACTCACTTCTTTTCTTGAGTGTTGCCTCAGCATCCTGAAGCACAGTGAAGTATCAGGGAGGGAGAGGATGGGAGTCCAGCCTGGCTGGAGGCCCTCTGTGCTGGGGGAGGTGATAGTGGTGCCGTTAGGAGTGTTTTCTTTACTCTAGAGTTCAAAGCCAGTCGCTGCCTCTCCCCTTCTGCTTTCCCGTTTCCTCAGCCTTGCTTTCAGTGGCCTCGATTTCCTGTTTACAGCGAGAGGCTGCAGGGCCCGGTTGGTTTCTCTGACTCCCCACCTCCACCTCCGCCCCAGCTCGCTCTTGCCTGAGCTCCTCTCACCTGATCCCCACCCATCCTCTGTGGAATCGGCCTCCTCCCTGCTGGCCTCACCACTTAAAAATAGTGTGAAAGTCTCTACTGGGACCACAGCTGTGCTGGTTCCAGTGCTAACTCCTGGTGCTGAGCCTACAGTCAGCTTTTCACATGAGGTCCAGCAACTTCAGTGCTGGAGCTATTCATGGCTTTTCACTTTCTTTCCATCTCTCCTCTGATTTACAGCAAGCAGGGCCCAAAGCAGGGAGTGCAGCCCCATGGGAAAACCCTGTGGCACCATACAAGGCCCAGGCCCCACATGTCACTGCCAACTTTTGGGAACAACCAGCAACTTATGTCAGAAAAATGCCATTAGAGAGACACAGCAGCTCTTTCAGGCTCCTAATGGGGCAGTCACCCAGGAAGGCCAGGCTTTATCCCGTGCTTGGCACAGGCGGAGCACAGCTCTAATTTCTCACTGACCCTCTCAGCCAGAGAAGCCCCTGAAGGGAGAAGGCACAGCCCTTCTTACCCCACATCACTTCACTCCTCTTGCATTCCCACAATGTGGGAAAGCAAACCAAGCCCATTTGGAAAGTGGTGTGATTTGGGTTGGTCATGTTAAAACCTCTCCTGATTATTTCTACATGGTGTTTCACAATGACAGCAGGTTTTTGCAATGCTTTTATCAACCCTTTCTACACTAATAAACTATTTTTCTGCTCTGGGGTTTCAGGCTAAAACATACACAGAATTAAAGCCATGGAATTTTGGTTGTATGATTCAGATAAAGAAAGATATGTACAGAAATGTGGTGCTTAGAGTCCTGACAATTTGGTTAAGCAAACAATGCAACTGTGACTCTCCTAATGTACAAAAACCTCCACAGTAAGGGCCAGGTGCATCCACGAGTGGTGACTCCAGGGATTTAACATGAGCCATGGGCCCTGAGTGCTATTTACAAACCTCAAGTGATGGTTTTGACAAATGTCCTTCACATTTTCAAAAACAGTTATGGATTTTGAAGATTAATTAAAACGAGAGGATATGGGTGGAGCTCCAAGTGTCCTACAGCTTGTGAAAACACTTGTTTCCCAAGGGTAAAGAGAAATGAGCAACATGCAAAACATGCACAGCAGGAAAACGGAAGCCGCTCTCAGAGCAGTATCGATAATAGAGAATCCAACTTATCTTGAAGCAGCACTGGGAAGGAAATTTCCTTTATGCGGAAGGCCCCATGACAATGCTACCACCAGACAGGGGCTTGCAAACTCCAGAACTGTGATTGTGATGCATCAAGGACTGGCTTTGTTTAGGAGTTTAGTAAATAAACTAGAGTTGGTACACTGAAAGCATAAACTGAGCTGGACAGAAGCACAAGCAGGCATCTAATCCCTTCCATGCTTGAGGGGAGACCATTCTTCCTCCACTAATTTGTTGACAAAAAATCTGACAAAAATGTAGTCCACTTTCTGAAAGCTCAGAGCTCAGTTACCGAGTCCCCAGTGTGGGACAGTGGGAGGAGGCTCACATACACCACCCCCCTTGTCACACGCTCAGCTCTGCTGGGTGGACTCAATAGGGCTGTGCCAGAATAATGGTGAATTTGTTTTAATAACTGCCCTGGGAAAGGCAGGGCTACAGGAGCTGTCTGACACCAACGTGGGCCCCGTGACCCTGTGTACTCCCACATGCCAGCGGGCCTTATGGGCCCCAGGGCCTTTGTGTGCAGCAGCACTGACCGCAGCCGTGGCAAAGGTTACCTGTGTGGCCACCTGCCTGCTAAAAACAGCTTCCAGACACCCTGATTGCTTCCATACTGGTCAAACCACATTTCCAAGAAACTGACCTTGAATTCCTTTCAAATGGAGTGGCAAATCTGTTTGGGCCAGCCCTGCACACGTAAAATGACTTTGGGTGTGTGACAGCTCTCACCAGCTCCTGGGCAGGGGCAAAAGCCTCCACACAGCAAAGAGGGTGCTCCCAAAGAAGCCCAAACAGTGAAACTGGAGCACATAAAGGAGAGCTGAAAGGAGCAGTCTGGGACTGCTGCTGGTTTCTTGGCCCCTCAGGACAGCCCAGCCATCAGTGGCACCAACAGCCTTCCTGCCGAGCCCAACCCAAGGGCAGCTGCTCTTGGCACTGGCACTGTTGATGGATCCCTGCAATACCTCAAGGAAGACAAATTAGAGATGACTTTTAATCTCTAACTCCAAAAGCTTCATCTCCAGCAGATTCCCATCTTATACTTCCATGCCTGGAATTTCTCCAGTTTAAAATTATTACTTTTTTCACTATAGCATCCAGTGTGTGCCCTACATGAAGCACTGCTACATCTACTGACTCAGAGATCAGCTGAGCGCTGCTCTAAGCACACCACTTCTGCTGATATCCATGACCCACAGCTTCCCAGATTTTCCCAGATCATATCCTCATTTAACAGAGCACAGAGAAAACAGAGCTTCCTTTCACAGGACAATATCCCCATTGCTGTTGATGTTCAAGGTACAGGATATCACCTATGTTTTTTCACAGATGCAAGGATGTGGAGTGAAATAGCCAGTAATATTCACAGCTTCACAAATTCCAGCTGTGCTTAGAGGTTTTTCAGTTGAGAAAGATGCACAAGGGAAGGGCAGATCAGCTACTGGGACCAGAATGTGGTGATCAAATAAGATTTTATCAGTAAACAACATGAACAGATGTGCTGTGATAACCTTCATTGTTTGTTGGAGTAAGCAAAGAGAGAAAGAGAACATGAAATAACTGTAACATGGGTCCAGACTCTGGTATTCCAGGCAGGCTTGGATGGAACAACCTGACCCTGAGGCCCACAGAGCCCTCAGCAGGTGTAACACAGCTCCTTTGGTCACCACTCCAGCAGCACCTTGACAAACAGCGTTGGTGGCCCCTGCTCCTTAGATTCCCTGTCCAAATCAAGGGCTGTGTGCTCAGAGAAAGCTGGGGACTGCCAGGAGCCCTGGGCTGTGTCTCAGGCTGGGGTAGGAGGCTGAGCCTGGGTTTGTGTGCTCCTCACAGCCCAGCAGGACCCCATCCTGGGGTGAGACCCTCTGTGGGACTGCAGCTTGTGAGGTGTGTAGCTATGCAAAGCACTGAACGGATGAACCACTAAATATAGCCCAGAGGGTAAAATGCACTTCAGTGTATCCACCGAGGATCAGCTGAGGAGAGAAACACCTGGCTTGAGTAAACACTCCCAAAATGATGGCCTTTCCACATGGTCCTACACATGCTGCATCAGTCCTTGGGCATCAGGAAGCCCAGAGAACAATGCATAAACATGAACAGCCAGGCACAGAGAGTCTAAATGGAAATATATTGGAATTGACCTATAGGGAAGAAAATCAAGGCAGGAGGAAAGATCACTATTAGCTATTACTAGAGAAAAGGAAATTTTCTCTTAACATTCAAGTTTCTCTTAATATTCAGGTGTCCTATAGCAATAAACTGAGCAGTGGATGTTGCTTTTCTCCAGCTGCAGATGACAGATTAGCACTGAAAATTTGGATTGATAAAAATGGAAGAAACAGAGCTTAATGTAGAGAACACAAGTCTATAGTACATACCTGCAGGGATAAGGAAGAAACTAGAACAAAACCTGCAGGAATTCGAATTTACACGAGATACAGAGAACAAGATACACATGGCTCCTTAGAAAAATGCATCTCCTTCACTTTAATCTTGCTGACAGTTTACCATGGATGAATGGGAGTGAAGCAGCTGATCATTCTCATGCAAATAGGATGCATTTGTTAATGGTTATTTTATGGCACAAAGTAATCTGTGGGGTGACTTCCAATCCAAACTGGTGAGATCACACCAAAGCTTTTACTGCTCCAGCATGACTTAAACAAGAACTTGAATGCAAATGTTAAAGATGACAAAGCAACGAGGGGATTTTGTTCGTGCTGTGTTTAGCTGGTGATTTCATTAGGAGCAAAATCTTTGCTGCTTTCCCGACTCTGCTACATGGAAACAATTGTGGAGAAATCAGGGGTGTGTTCAGCAATCCTTTTGCTTTTACTAGGAAACACCAGCCAGCTGCTAAATCCTATTAAATATCTACCCTTCCCTAGTAAATGTTACAGCATGTGACCACTTTCACTGCTGAAAATGCTCTGGAAAAGAAAAAAGGGAAAGCTACATAATGCAGCATGTGGAACAAACAATTCTGCTGCTTTCTCTCTTTGATGGCATTAAACCTCCCTCACACAATGACATGATGCACAGAACAATGTCCGGGAGCCAGCCAAGCATTAGGGGGTGTGGAAGGGCAGGTCCCTTCATTGTCTTTATTTTTACACAGAGTTTATGGCATTTTGGTGTCAGCAACACAAAAATAAACCTTCCACAAGCCAGACGCAGATTCATGTACAGCAATGACTGTGTTCATCTGCAAAAAGTTACTGTAAAGCCTCCCACAGCAAATAAGCATAAAAGTCACCTGGGTTTAACAGATTAAACTGGTGGAAGAACTCAGCTTTTGATTTATACTTTTTGTTTCAACTCAAAATATGAAAATGACATACTTAAGCAGATTTAGAGGAGCAGGTGCCCAGCTCTCCCTGCATTGGTGATGGCTGTGTGAACTGCTGGTTTAACTTCAGGGGATTGGAACACGAACCTGAGTAACCATCTCTGACAACATGCCCAGCTCCCTCTGTGGAGAACACCCATCACAGGGCCCATTACAAAAACAGCAATGAGTCAGCTGCTCTTCTGGTTCTCCAGGAACCCCACTGACTGCTTGTTCTTCTGTATGAAATGCAAAGCAGCTACAGAAACACCTCCTTTCTAGTGGGGGATTCAAATGGTTTAACACTTCTGGGGGCTGCTCTTGGACATACCTACACCCATGTTCAGATTCAACCAGCACCACCTACCCTGGGTTGCACACGACCACTGAACAAAATGATCACAAGGACCAAGGCCTGGACCCCAAACTGTATCACAGAATCACAGACTGATTTGGGCTGGACAGGACCTTAAATATAATACAGCTCCACCTCTCAGCAGTGAGCCACACTTTCCACAAGGCCAGGTTGCTCAGAGCTCCATCCAGCCCAGCCTTAAACATATCCAGGGATGGGGCAGCCACAGCTGCTCTGGGCAACCTGTGCCAGGGCCTCACCACCCTTGTAGGAAAGAATTTCCTCCCAATATTCCATCTAACCCTTCAGTCTGTTTGATGCCATCTCCCCTTATCCTGTCACTCCAGACTCTTGTAAATAGTCTCTCTCCATCTTTCTTGTACCTTCTTCAGGCACTGTCAGGCCACAGTCAGGTCACTCTGAAGCTTCTTTTCCTCAAGCTGAACAATCCCAATTCTCTCAGCCTTTCCTGAAGGAGAGGTGCTCCATCTCTCTAACCATCTTGGTGGCCTCCTCTGGGCCTCTCTTCCTCCTTTCTGAAGACAGATGTTACAAAACTATATCTGCAGTGAAATAGCAGAAGTACAGATGAATAAAGGAGTAACTTTTCAGCCTCATGACATGCAGTGTTCAAATGGGCCTCCTTTAAAAAGCAGCATGGAAAATGTCTCAGTGCTGTTGGCATTTTACACAAAAGGACACAAACCCCTCATGGCTGATTTGATGTCTGTGCTTGTTGCCACTTTTCCCTTTTGTGTAAGAAACAAATCACTTCATCAAAGGAGCATGGAAAAAGCCTCTGCCTGTCCCAGGACACTGACTACAAAATTCCCACAGAAGAACAATGAAAACTTGAGCTCACTGCACTGTTTCAAGTACACACAATCTCGGGGGGATCTTGGCAATCTCCTTTAAAACACATTATATGCATAATGCAGGGAAGTGCCAGGGGATTTTTGAGGGGGACAAAAACATCTTTCTGTACTTGTCCAAACTACTCTTTGATTTGCAGTGCTGAATGAGGATGAGGGCAAGGCTTGGCATGGGCAAGGAACACGCCAGGTACTTCCCTACATCAGATCCATCTTATTTCTTTCTGTGTTCTGCAAACCCAGCAGAATAAGAGTTTTTACAGCAGATTCCCACTTGTCTACAGGAAGCAAAGCAAGGGTAGGAAGAAGGAGCTGGAGGGTTTTATTATTTTTCTTGTTCTCTTTTCAGCATTCCTCCCTCTTCTCAGCACTTCGGGAAATGCAGCTGCTCTCACACAAGACTACTGGCACTGCTATTCCCACAATGCAATTCCTACTGGTCCTGTGTGCTCAGCTTTGTTAGCCAGGGATTAGGAAATACAGAATTGTAACTGACATCAACCAGGGATGAGTCAGAGACAGATGAGCATCAGGACTCAGCACTCCCCATGAGGACAGCAAAGTGCATGGTGAATCCTGTATCTCCAGAGCAAACCCTGGCACTGTGGACGACCACTTCCAGTGGCACATGCCACCCTGGAGGGAGGAGACCTGCCAGGATACAAGGCTGGGGAGAGCCAAGCAAGGGCAATCCCAGTGGGGTATCCAGAGGAAAGCTGTCACTGTGAGGGTGCTGGGACACTACCTCCATCACAGGCTGTAGGAACTCCATTCCATCCTTAGGGAGATTCAGAACTTAGGAGGACAAATCCCTGAGCAACCTGATTACCATGCCCCTGCCTTGAGCAGGTGTGCTGGACCAAATAAACTCCTCTTCCAACCTGAAGTATTTTGTGATGCTATGAATTCCAGCAAGCTTAAACAAGAATAGGCCAGAAGACTGCACTGCTAGTATTCCTGTGGAATCCCACTGAGGGATTTCAGAGGGCTGTGGGATCTCTTCTTTCATGAGGCACAAGTCGAGACATTATATGGAGAGCAAAGTCAAAGCTGTAGTATGTTTTGACCATGCTTCTATAAAAACTCACTGCAATCAGAATGAAGAAGAGGTGAAAGAAAGCCAAACCTTTGTTGGTTTCATGTTAAATCTAATTCCACATTAATGACAGAGAAGCATGAATAGAAAATAAAGAAATCTACAACGACTGCATTTAATCCTTTCAAAATATTAAATCTCTGCGCTAAGAGATGTTATCATTATAATTAATTGCTGCTAAATTATAATTTTCATTATCATAGAAATATTTTAAATGGAAAAACATGTATTTAAATAACCACTGTGTTGATCAGGGATTAATAAGACCTGAATTCATAGCCTTGCTGAACAATGCGTTTAGTTCCTGCAGTTTCCATGGCCACACAATAATTTACTACTGTTAATTGAGTGCCATATTGTAGAGTCAGATGCACTACACTGTGCTGACAGGATGCTGAATAAAAGCAGCAGCACCACAGGTAAACCAGACCACAGCCCAGCAACATAAATTCCAAAGGTGGAAACTAAATGAGTAACAGCAACAAAAATACTGTGGGTTACAATAAAAATCATGTGTATAACTGAAGGAACCTTGACATTTATAAAATGCCATTATTTCTAAAAAGGGAGTTTTAAAAATGCATTGATTTTAATGAGATTGGAGACAAACTGCTAATAAGAAGCATTAGAGGAAAAATCCCTAATCTTCTCTGGCTCTAATCTGCAAACCCATCATGCAGAGCTCCCAAAAAAGTCCTGGAGTTGGTGTCTTTTGAGATTGACACCTTCACCTGTTTGCTTGCTTAAGAAAAGCTCCAGAAAACTGAACCATGATCTCAACTTGAACACACATTCCAACTAGGTACTCTGTATAGTAAAGGAGTTCTCTAAGAAATACATGTGGCAATTAAAATTAACAAGAATTCTTTCTTTTCATGCCACACCTTCCTTATTGAGACTTCTGAGGCACAAACAAGTTACACATGCATTCTAGTCCCTCACCTCAAAATTTTCTTACTTGCCTGTTTGAATCTGATCCAAAGGTCATTTACTGATCTGCTTTTATGGGACCATGTGGCATGTTTAAGCAAAATCATTTCAGCCTTTGGAATTATGAAAGAGTGGGGAAAAGAGATCCTTTTCCAGCGCAGTATTTCCTGTCCAGGTAATAACTTTCAAAGCAGTACCAGAAAAAAAACCCCTTTGTTTGAAACTCGCGAGTGTCTCTCTGACATTTAAAAGGTGATGCAAATTTGAAGAAATTAGGGTAAAATTATACTTTGAATACCTTAAATGTGTATCTTCATCCAGAAACATCACTTGTTTCTTGTTTTTCTAGTCTTAAAAGTGGACTTGTGAGTTCTACTGATTGTGCAAGGCCTTGACTGCAACAATTGGAAGGCCCTACATAGGGACAAAGGTGTGGCTCCTGTGGAAGGGATCCAGGAAAGCTCCCAAGTATTTACCTTGACTTTCTTTCATTTTTAGCACAATGAGAAAATTGTTAAAGCACTCAAAGACTCCTGATCACAGCCATTTCACTGATGCCTCCTTAGCCATGTTGCACATCGTCTCCATATTCTGGGCTTTTCCCCCTCAAAATATGAATCAGTGATGTGGTGTTTTCTTTAAAAACCCCCCAAAAAACACAATAAAGCCCCAAACAGACTAGGAGGTAATGGCAATTAATAAAGGAAAAGCAATTTCTGAAAGTTCAGTGTCTAATTATCGCTCCCAGTTGTCTGTTAGTGTAACAGCAATGTCATTAGAGCATAGCTCAGGTGTTGGTTAAGCACAGAACTATTGCACATTTACACAGACTATTTGTGCCTGCACCCATCTTACACACCTCCAGATCACACGGATACAGGGATGCACAAGCATGAGAACACACTGTGGCATCTCACACTCATTTGTGTGTTCCTGAAGCCTCAGTCACAACTCACTAATTTTCAGGTTTCCAAACTTACACACATTTCATACATTTCAGCCTAACTCAGACACACCAGATGTTTATGCAAAAGAAAAAGTCCCATGAATACACTCCTGAATGTGAAGGCCAAGGTGACCTGCAGCTGATGCCAGGGAAATGTTTCTAAACTTGGCAACAGGGGCTAAACCAGAAGGGAGAGCTGAATTGTACAGCACAGAAAACGAAAGGTGTTCTGGCATTAGGTGGCTCACACAGGTACACCTGAAACCTGCCAGGAACTGGATGGGATGGGCCATGCTCATGAGGCTGGAGGAGAGGGAAAAGACAGCCACAAACCTAGCACGCTGAAACAAGCACTGCAGAGATCACACCACCCTGCCCAGCCATTTCAGTCATTTGGGAAAAACAAGGGGAAGTCCCCTTGGAGCTGCTGTTTTATTCCATGCTTGTCCCAGCCCTGCTATACCCAGCCTGGGGAGCAGCTCTGCTGGCGCCAGGGCAGAGCTCCAATCCATCCCTGCAGGGGATGGCACTGCCAGGATGTGCTGCATGGTTAAAGGTTTTACATATTAGTTGTCCTTAAGTGTTGTTTGCTCTCCAGGACAACTTGTGACTGCTTTTATTTAGGAAAAAAGTATGTGCAGTGAGCTATTAGCTGGAACACAGCTGGCGCCAGGCACTGAGGACACAGGAGCATCTTTCAAGTGGTGCAGAGCATCATTAGCCTCTGTGCTGGCAAACACCAGTGCAAGTCAACTGTTAAGAGCAAAGGCTCCAGTAAATAAGGTTTATATCACAGGAATTTTATTATATACCCTACCAGACATATTTATTTTGGAGGAGAAGCAGAGAGAGAAGCATTTAGTAATGTATCAGCAGCAGGGGATTTATGAAAAAAATGTTCCATAACTTCCACATCTCGCCCTGTGAGTTCCTCTCATAAGGACTTAGGCCACAGCTAAGAGCAACCAGGTCCAGATGCAAGCAGCACTTAATCTGCTGTTAAAGCCTGACAGATTATCAGTGCACCTGCACAAGTGACAGTGGCCAGGACATCTCCCAGTTGGGAAACAGTCTGCAGGCACTGCCAGTTTTCTGAAGAGACTTCTTTGAGCTAGAAGTGACACACTCTGTTCCTGATCCCAGGGGAGGCAGCAAGGATGAAACTCACCTTACACCCCACAGGGTGGACAAAGACATGGGGAGGAGGAACACGAGACACCCAGCACTCAAAGGTAAAGATAACCCAAATTATTGAACTTCCTGTGACGAGGACAACAGAAAGGTCAAAAGTTCAGAACACCACCAATATTTGATGTTTCCAGACACCTCCCCTATTTATTCAGAGCCTGCCTTAAGTGCAATTCTGTAATGGCTCTTACTCATGTCAGCCTGCAATCACAGTACAGACACATCTGTGATTTCACAGCAGTCTCTCCCATTATATTGCCAGGCAATCTGAACTGACAGAGGAACACACCCTGAAAAATGCAGCCGTTGCACTATCAAGGTCTAGCTTCCCTCCAATAACTGTGGAAAGATACTAAAGTAGATGTAGAATTAATTATTACCCAAAGCAAACCATAGTTCGTTGACTACAGATGGGATGGTCAGGTTTTCACTTCTCTTTTTTCCTGGAACCAAATCATAATCAGATCATATTGTCAAAAACTAGAAACACTTCCTGGACAAAATGAACATTAAGAACTGGACTTCAGAGGCTTTTTGAAAGGACAAGGCAGAACCCAATATATGGTATTAGCACGGACAAGCTGAAACCAAGGGGGAGCTGTTATTGAGAAAAGTGTAGGAATAAGAGTGGATTTGAGAGACAAAATCCCTCAGCAGTGTGTTGTTTTTGCAGTTCCTTTTAATGGGGCTACATTGGTTTAGACTATCTGAGAAGTGGGTGCTGCACATTGGCTGATTTTCTGCAGTTTGCCAAGACATTAAATGAAATTTAGGTATCTTTACTAAACCATAGGGTTTCATTCCAAGAAAAATCCAGGCAGTCAGTGTTTATTCTGTTCAGATAAACTCTTAAATCTCTTTGTAACCACATGTTGTTTTGCTTAATCTTTGAAGGCATAAGGTCACCCTTTGCTTGTGATTAGAGTACTGTGGCCACACAGATCATGTTTGTACCTTGCCACTGCACTTTTTTCACTGACCCTTTAGCGAGCAACTCTCCAGCTCCTCAACCTGAAAACAGTCCAAACAGAACGAAAACAGGCAAGAGAACTTAAAGCCACTAATCTCAAAACCAAGCCAGTCCTAAGACGCACATGGCCAGCCATTCTGGCAATATTGTAAGCAGAGATGTTTGCAATCTCTGCAAGGACACCAAATATGCTTTCTGTACAATGCCATTTGGGATGATACTGCTCTTTTTTCCTAATATAAATAATACATAAGAATCATACTTGCAACCACCTCCCAAACAGTTTAGCAAAAATCAGTGCAGGATTGTGCATGCTACTGATTCCCACCAAAGAGCAAACTGACCCTGTCCAGTGTCACTATGTCACGTATGTGTAACTGGGTTTGTTCTTTCAAGTTCCGTCTTATATTTCTATGAACAAAACAAACTTGACCGAACATGGAATTATCAGCACTTCCAGTTATCCCACGAAAAGGCCACTTGGTAATGCCAGCTCTTTCACAAGCCCTTTGAAAAGGAGGAGCGTGGCCCCCGGACCATGTCCCAGTGGCTGCCTGCATGTCTGCCGGACTGTGCTGTTCCCTGCACACTGAAGGGCCCTTCTCTGTAAGCTCCTTTCTTGGGAACAGAGGGGCATTGAGCAGGGCTACAAGGCTGGTTAATATTAGTTTGGCTACAGCAGTGCTCTCCCAACAAAGGAGGCTCTCAGCCCAGGATACCCTCGCTCCAGCAGCAAGTGCACAAGGGCTTTTGTGTGAGCGTGGGCTCTCCTGGCCACTGTGACCTCGGGCTCCGCATCACAAGCCACAAGCATGAGTGCTCCCCATCCCTCTGGGCCTTTCCCATCCCTCTGGGCCTTTCTCTTCTGACAGAAGTGCAAGGACTCAGCTCGATGCATTTTCAGGAGCAGTGAGCAATTTTGGGCTCACGTGCTCTCCTTGATTGCACGAGGCTCTCTGTGTGGACAGGAGGGCCACCGTGACTCTGGGTCCCAACAGGGGCACGACGTGTTCAAGGTGCAGCTGGGAGTGAGGCCCTGCTCCCCACAGCACCCCTGCGCTCTCGGGTTCCCCTCTGCTTCTGCACGCCAGGCCACAACCTCTTTCCTGTTGCACTGAATTTCAGAGCTGCTGGAATGCAGAGTAGTCCATGAGCTTCTTACCCTCTCCACAAATGACCCTTTACTTTGAAAGGACGCATTTTGAGTGGGAGGGGAGTCGTTTACTAATACTTATTAAACAACTTTTAATCTCTGATGAAGTGTCACTTCACTCGGACAATCACACTGGGATAAAGGCCATTACCTGCCAGGCCCAGAAATAAACATCCAAATGGAATTTCAGATTTCATTTCTTGTGGGAGGAGCAAAGCAGGTTCTCGACCACCTAATTTATTATATTCTACCTCCTTCACCACAGCTTTGAAAGTCAACAGAGACTAATTTCCAATATTTGGTGTAAGAGTTTTCCCAAGTCGATCTATTCAATGAAGATAATTTATTTTCACATGAGGAAAAGATGTCATTGTCATACCCTGCTACTTAATTGCTGATACTTAATACTTCTCAATTCAACTTAAATAGGAACAAAAATACCTTCAGAGATGTTAGTAATAAAATACTCATGAAATCCAGACTGAGCAGAAGGGGTACAGTTACCAAACCCCACACCCTGTGCTGAGATCTCACAGAAGAGTTTAGTAGAGGGAAGAGAGAGTGGGGATTTTGTGAACCACATAATTCGATTTTCTTCACCATTTCTACTAAGCTTAGATAGCAGCTCATACACTTTAATAGTCAAAGCATGCATGCAACAGAAAATAGAGAGATGAAAGAAACTAAGGAAAAAGAGGAAATCACAAACCCAAATTGGGAAAGAGCTCAGGAATGGAAGAGAACCATCGTTCTGTTGTTCTATCACCACTTTCATCTCTGTCTGTAGGCTTGTTTTATTGCTCCACTTTCCACACAACTTAATGGCAAAACCCACAATCCATTTGAATAGGGCTTTTGGATAGGAAAAATATTTGGAATAGGAGCCTATCCTCCCAGGTGATTACAACATGCCCATGAAACACTGGGATGGTCTGTGACACAGAGCTTCTTGGAGACATGGAATGCAGAAACACCCAAGGGCTGATTCCTGTGCTGCATTCCCAGATCCATGAGCTGTGGAGATTTACACCAGTTGAGCACTACACAAATCATTTTACTCTGGCTATGTATCTCCTGCAGGGTATTCAAAACACCCCACTGTCCCATGTGAAAATATCTGCTGACAAGCTTTTTTTTCTTCATTGTAGAGCCACAAAAAGTGCTCCAGAACTTCCCTTTTTAAATCAAAATTAAGCTAGAGCACCTTGAGATTCCTGATTGTTTTTAAATTAGTTTCCTTACACACACAGTTTAAAAACCAAAGGTTACAAACATACTCTGAATGAAAACCGAAGAGAACAGACTACAAAAAACCTGAGCCAACAGCTTGGAGTTGTAAATGTTCACAGTTATTTCAGTGAGAAGCCAAATCCAATTTAAATGTTTACTTTTGACCTGTATCAACACTGACCACATGAGCAGAAATACCTTACACTTAGCTCCTTTAATATGCCTTCTCTATCTCCATAAGCACCAAACCCCATGAGCAGAAAAGGAAAATTTTTGCCTAAGAACTGAGTCAGGATTTGGATATGTTTGCAGGGATCTTTGCACTGGAAGGAACAGGGGCCCATCTATCACAGAAATGCACATTTAAGTCTGTTTGGGATCCCTTTAAAACTCCTTGCAAATCTGACAGGGCTTCCAACCGTGCAGCTTGTGCTCAGGTGTTCACCCAAACCAGAAGACTGAAGTATGCTGTGTACACATTCAAGCTTTGGAGTGTTGCAGACGCCAGAAAATCAAGCAAAATTTGCCACATGAACAGGAATTTCCACCTTTGGTGGATCTGAGAACATGGGGTGAGGGGGTAACCCAGATATCCGTTTAACCCAGACACATTTCATGCAGAATGAAATTCAGCCTCCCTGCGTTTCAGCTTTAACAGAAATTACCATGACAAGAAATGCCAGTGACCCATTTGGTAGACAAAGTAGGGTGTCCCAGGTCAGTAATCAGCGCCTGGAGCTATGCAGGTCACTGCTCCCAGGAGACTCAAAGCCTTGGCAAGGTAAATCTCCCAACCAGGAAGGCGACTGCTGAAACTGGCTGCTCAAAGGGCACCCACGGGAGGAACTCCAAGGATCCGGGTGTCACAGAAGCGTCTCTGGCCTAGTGCAGGATAGCACCCCGAGTCCTGCAAACTGCTTTGCCGGCACCAAGAGCTCCCTGTTTAACCTTGAGCATAGACAGGGATTTGGGGGAAGATTTTCTTGCAGCAAAAGCTGTGGGAAAGCCCTGCTTGAGAACAGAAAACCAAGAAAATCTTCCTGCTGTAATGGATGGAAACCGGCCTACACATATAGTCACACATGATCAAGCTGATTACCAGTGACCACTTAAAGACTGAAGTGGTGTGTGTCTCTTTTTATGCCAAAACTCCTTGGGTCATTGCAGATCAAAGGATTCCAAGCCAAGGAGCTCCCTTTGAGAGCTGAAAGAGCTGAAAAGCTCTTTTATCAGAGAGAGGGGCTTCACCCCAAACACCAAAACACAGTTGCATTGCATTGCCTTTCCTGGTGCAGGTAGTGCTGTGCAGCCATAGCCAGCCTTGTATCCCCATGAAAGAGTTTAGAACTGATCTTAAACAACTCTGATGGGAAACGCAGCTCACCTTTCCCACAGCTTATTCCAGTGTACGGTTTTTCAAACATACTGTTTCTAACACAGCTCAAAATAAAAGGCACTTCCTCTCATGCAGCCTGAGCACCAAAATACACCAGGCTCCCACTAAAATGCCCAGTGTCCAGCCTGAAAGGCAGCATTACAAAAATGCCCAAACCTGAAATGCCTCACACAGCAGGACACATGGCAGAGCTCCTTTGAAAGCTGGCTTTCCTCTGGGACTTATCAGTAGTGCTGATCTAGCTCACCCCCACCCCTCAAGATTTCACATTTGTAATTACTACTGGAAATCTCACACCTCGAGCAAAGCCCCGGAGCTGAGACCCAACTTCGCAATGACAGGGCAGGAGCTGATAGAGTCACCAAGCTCCCGAATGCCAGAGATGTTAATAAATACCGCTGTCCTGCTAACCGGGTGGGAAAGAGCCCCCGAAGCAGTGATGATAGCTGCTTCCCTGTGTGCCCTTCCCGCTGGAAGGTGATACAGCTGCAGGGATCTCCTTCCAAATTCCTGACTTGCATTAACCTCTTCCTGCCAGCTCCTATACCCGTGCCCAGCCAATCCACAGGATCCTGCCACATTAACATAGCACGGGTGACAGCCTTCATTTAATAGCAACAACGTATCTGGTTTGATTTGCATTTAATTCCTCAATGTACCAGGACAAACTTTCTCCACTGACAGAATCTGCACAAGCTCCATGGCAACGTGTTTCCCACAAACAAGTTTTGGGGTTCTGTCTTTACTTGCAGTGAGCAATTGCAGCCGTGCAACTTGATCCCTTTCTACTGCACAAGTGGCCATGAGAACCAAAACTCCACACCTAGGTTTAAGATGATAGCAACCACTGATAGTATCGCTCACTTATCATTCCAGGACCAGGTGAACTAAGCATAGTAGGAACTAACTGAAACTTAATAAAGGAAACACAGCTTGCTAAAATGTATTTCTCCGCACACCTGTGCTGACATTCTCACGAGCACAAGGATTGGGTATGCTAAACTCCTGGATTATCATACACTGGACTTCAGGCCTTCTTTTGACACAAAGACAGTCTTGATTCATTCCTAGCAATGCCTTCTGCCACATCCTGCTTCACTTTAGCCCATCAAGGCAAACAGGAGCTGGAATCCCCTGCCAGGTGATTCCAGGTGCAGAAGGAGCCAGTCTGGTCCCTTCAGTGCAGTCCCACAACCTACACTGGCTTCACAGCCCAGCAGGACTGGGCTGGAAAATCTGCTTTAATTACTCCACAACCACGAGTTTCCTTACAATCATCACTTCAAGGCATTTAAAATAGGTGAAACATAGGAATGCCTATGGAATCATGTATGATGTGAATTACCTATGTTCATAGCATTTTGGGGCAGAATTAGGCTGGCTCCTCTCCTCATGTGAAACTGGCAGTGTCAAACCTCATATATTGTCTATCTTAGGAAAGAGGAGATCAGAGAGAGTTGTCTTCTACTCATAGCTGATTCAGACTTCTCTTTGTACAGGGCCTGAGCACTTGCTCTGTGTTATTTTAGACAAAACAACATACTCCCAAGTGCTTTTTTTTTGAAGAAAACTCAACATTCACTAGATCTAAACAGTACCTTGCTATAATCTAGTGCAAAGCTGGGGATTCACATAATAACTGTAGGAACTGTGAAGAGAAGAGGGGTGTGTGAAGGACATGAGCAGAAGTTAGGAGTAATCTGTGTGGTGCCAACGCTGGTGCTGCTCCAGAGAGGCCTCCTACCAGAAGTAGGAGGGGTGAAACAATTATGAAGGAATATTTGATTATTTGAAATGCATCTGCTCTTACTTGTTTGTACACCTCCATTGTGAAAGAGATAAAACTGGTGATAAATCTGTAGTTTTAAAAAATTACATATATTCAGTTCATCTTCGCTGGGCTTGAGCCTTGCCCAGTGCCACAGAACACTCCTTGTTCACACCAAGAGCCTTCCAGCAAGAATCCCCTGAAAATCTTACAACCCCAAAACAATGGCTTTGTAGACATTCCTCAAGCAAAGGGCCACTAATCCAAGGAAAGACCTCGTGTGTGTCAGCAGAGTTAAGCCACTCCCTTTCCATCACACACGATATTTTGTAGGGTTATTTAGCATTTCAGGGAGTATCTGGTGCATAATTTACAACATTGCCTGCACCTAAGTTCCACCCTGAACAAGATCCCTGGCAGTACTCATTTTCAAGCCTGTGATGTGAGTAAACATCCACTGGATGGTCTGCTGCAAAACTGCACAGAATTTACTGCACTTTATCTCTTCTGCTGGAGGAAATTGCAGTACTTTAGGGAGAGCACTGGATCTTTTTTTAACCTCTTTTTTAAAAAGTCAACTCGGTGCATTCCACTGAAGGGAAAACTCACTTTCTGTGCCTTCAACAATGCGGTCTGCTTTCCTCTTTCAGTGTGATGTAAACACACAGATAATGGATTCCTGAAGCAGTGACCCTGAAAATGATAAAATCTGCCTTCTTTAGACTGCTAACTAAACCAGCAAAGAAAGAGGCATGAGCCAGGTTTTTCTTCATGCCACAAACTTAGTTCTTTCCAACACAAGTACCACAGCCTAAGATCTGACAGATGTCCAAGATAAAGCCTGTAACATATTCCCTCATGTGCAAGTTTGGAGCCTGGATTTTCCATGCCTTGTCCCAGGAATTTCCATGTTCCCAGGGTTTAGCATGCTGTCATTTTGCCTCATTACATGCAATATGCAGCCATTGCTGTGAGCAGTTTACAAGATAAACCAATGCTATGAATGCTATGAATGAAAGATTTTTTTTCCCTCCCTCCTTAAGCCAACAAATAGGAACATTCTTTGCACTAACCAGGCTCTTGCCCCCTCTCTCACAGGAACCACAGACCACACTTGCAGAACAGACCAGAGTAAATTGAGAAATATGCACAGAAGGGCAGCACTTCACTGTACTCAAGCTGCTCTGGGACTATCTCCAGAGTCACATGGATCTAGAGGAGGAGGAGGTTTGGTTTCAGTGAAGAATTCTTTTTTATTTTGCAACTGCAATCATTCATTCATTGTTGGGATGTGTCTTCCACAGAGAAACAGCAGAGCTTGTTTTACCCTGCCTGAGGCAGAGAGTTGCTGGGCACCATCCTCCCCCCTGCACTGAGGGTTTGCAGCCCAGGCCGAGGCCTACCCTCCTTGCAGAGAGCACACAGCACCCTCAAAAGAAATCTCTGGTTCTCACACAGACAGGGAATTTAACGGGAAAATATTAAAGGACATTCTCCCTGTCTAAAACTAAAGAAAACTGGGAATGTTAAAGTACACGAATGCTGCATCAGATATCTACAGCGTGAGCAAACGAACTCATTAGGGAATTATGCAACTGTTCTTCATTTGAAGAAGTGAAGCCACTCGCCTTTGCAGGAGGTACGCAGGGGTAGGAAAGGGCCCTGGCACTGCAAACTGCACCCAAACACAGCTAGGATTTATGACTGATGGCCAGTTTTAACTGTATTTTATTTAAGAATAAAATAAATAGAAGACTACTTCCACACTCTCCCCCTTATTGTTCTAAGAGACGTGGTCAAGCTTAGTCCTCATTGCAAGGCTGAGTGGCTCAGAGGCTGAACACACACCTTAACTCTGTGTAAGGCTCGGGACACCTTCGGAGTGAGAAAAGCCACAGAGTATCCTTTAAACGCACTCAGAGCTTTTATCCCACAGAACCACTTTCGTCCTCTCTCACTAACATTTTGGTGCACTGAGAATAAGCCCGGACTAACATGTTTACAAGGATCATAGCATGGCAACACCTCCAAAAAACCCGCACGGGCTTACCTTGTAACTGCTTGAATCGTCCTTCTAACTGGTTATAGTTATACGGCACCTGAGCTGCATATCCTGGGGACAACGGCCCGGGCATACTGGTTGATTTTTGTAATTCCATTTACAGGTAGCGCAGGGATACGATGAACTGCAGCATAAAGGAACCACAAGTTTCTTTACCACACATCCAGGTAAATCCCAGCTTCCTCCAGTAGTTTGGCGTCAGTCCCTAGCGAAAACGCTCCCCCCTGAGCCCTAAGTAAATAACAGCTTCGGTTCAAAATCCAGCAGTGTGGCTTGGCGGTAAGCTCTCTGTAATAGATTCAAACTTAAAGAACCAGGAGGGTGGTTTTGGGTTTGTTTTTTTTTTTTTCCCAGTTCCACAACAGGCAACTCTCAAGTGCTTGAATCTGGTTCAAATGCTCGTCTGGCTCTCGCGAAACCAAGTGAAATAAAAGCAAGCATGCGATTCAGGCCGAAGTAAAGGCAGCATGGAGCCACGCGCTGCCGCCCTGGCCGGCGCTCCCAGGAGCTGCGCACACCTCAGACCTTTCTGCTGGTTTGTAATATAAACAGCAGCCGCCCGGGAGCAGGCTGATGTCACTCGATTACCATACGGCACGGTGGAGGAAAGGAAGGCTGTACCAAGGGCGAAGGGGCGGCGGAGCAGGGGAAGAGCGGCCCGGCTCATGCAACGCCCCAGCGAGTCCTTCCGCCGCGCCCCGGAGCGGCTGCCCGCGGGGTCCCGGCCCCGCGCTGCCGGCACCGCCGCCGCGCACGGTGGTACCTTCCCGAGCGAAGCTGCTGGAATTACAACCTTTTGTTAGGAGCCTCATGTAACGGAAAAGTCTCAGATTACTATCACTTGAAAAGGAGGGCGCTTTTCTTTACTTATCTGCGGGGTTGTCGGCTTGCAGAAGCACCGCACGCACACAGAAGCGCTCATTCAGTATTTAGCACCAGCCGAGGAGGGGACGCGGGGAGATGTACGCTCCAGCACACCGGGAACAAACGGAAGCTTTGTCGAAAGGTTCTTTAAACAGCCAATTCCTGTCACTTCGGTTTATGTTACTTGACGATATTGAGGATTTTGACATGCCCTGTGCATGTGGCTCCTTGCCCAGTTATCAGTGTGTTGGGCATTACTGCGAGATTAATGAGCTGTGCGCTGAGGGGGAGGGCTCTAACGTAAATAAGGATGCCTCGCCGAGCTCTGACTGGCACCTCAATACCCTGCTGAAATACAAAAGTGCACAGCAGCAACAGCAGCTGGGCTTGGCCCTGGAAGTCAGTTCCTGCAGATGGTATTAGATACAGGATGTCAGTTTTCCCTCAGGGACATGAGCTTCCAGCCCTCACTTAGTTGTAAGTAAAATTAAAAGGTCAATTCCACATTCATAGTCTCAGTATATAACATTTGCCTGTTCATTTTTAAAACTGCTGATAATGTTCACACAAATGTTTTCTCTTTTCTTCTTCTCTTGTATTTCCAAATTCCTTTCCACTGGAATCCATGTTCTCTCCTCCTCCCACTCCATCCCTTCATTAAACATTTTAAAATGTTGCCTTTGTTTTGATACCATCATTTCACAAGGTTTAAGTCATATAGTAATTTCAGTGAGGACAATTTCTGTGGGAGAAGTTCAGCCCACTCTCCCGACTCACTGCAACCCAAGGTCCTGCTTGGTGCAAGGTGGAAATTCAACCAGCCATTACCAGCAAACCAGGAAATAAATGTGCACAAAGTCCAGTTTAGGAAGAAGTGATGGAAGTCGACACTTCTCAGCTGAAGCTGGGGTTTCCAAAAACACATGGACTGTTGAAAATGTCTAGCATACTGCTCCTGAGGTCATAAATGCATTTGAAATATTTATGGCTTTTAACTATACTGTTTTACTTAAAAGCACCGCCATAGCTCCAGTCTAGAGTTATATTGACACAGAAGGACTTTTTCTGGGGTATTTCAGTGCATCCTTTTACTTCGGTAGAGCTGTATTTACACTAGGCTCCTGGTCCTACAGCACACCTCAAGTAGAGCCTGAAACATTTCTGAAAGCTGTCCTTCACTCCCTTCATCACTACCCATACTTGGTCACAGAGGACTCCTCAGCTGCCCCAGACAGGTTTTGTAGTATCAGGGAGTAAAGTGGCTGTGTAGGAGACCAGACCCTGCAGGCTCATGCCCTAAAAACAAGTCTGGAAGGCATCAGGGGGACCTGAGGAAGCACCTGCAGTTGCAGCCCCAGCAGGCAGGATGCTGCTCTCCAGACAACAATGGGCTGATGTGGCTGGCTCCTGCTAAACACTCCCCTGATAATCTTTGTGCAGCCAGCTGTCCCTCCAGCACACAGGCACCCACACGCCAGCCCTGCCCATGGGGTTTCCAGGGAAGAAGGGCAGCACAAAATACCAAAGGCTCCCGAATTCCCAGGAGCAGAGCTGGGTAAGCTGAGCTGTTAACACAGCAAGGTGAACTCCGCCGAGCTGGAGGAGCACGTTTTGCCCAGCACACAAGTACAGGCGTATTTCCATCACAGATATTTCTCCTGCAGCTTCCTAACAACAGCAGCTTTTGCCTGCCATGCCTGACCTACGCTATAATTAAATGCAAACCCTTCCCCTCAAGAGCAGGCAGGCAGCCAGGTCCTACCTGCAGGCATATCAACTCATTCTGTCCCACCTTGAGCAAACAGGTGTTGCTATGTGAGCTCAGAAGATAAAACTAAAGTCCAAGTGGCTGATGGGGAAACTGGAGCATTTTTAACACCATGAAGGCCATAAGTCAGGAAGTTTTCCCCAGCTGAAAGCTTTCCCAAAACCTTTGGCAAGCAACGCACTAATGCACGTGGTCATTATTAAAAATATTAAAAAGTAAACTATTACAAACTAAAAATAATTATTTGGCTTTGGCCCATATAAAACACAGACTGGCCTTACCCACTTCATCATGAAACATTAACACCACACACACACAAATTTACATTTCAGCTTGTCCCCTGTGGGACAACTGAAGCTGGCAAGCTTCAAGAGATACTGAACAAAATTTGGGGGTTGATTATTTTTTGTCCTGGTCCCCTCTCTGTCTCTCCCAATTCTGGCCTGCCCAGTAGCACTAAACACTACCTTAAAGGGAGGGAACTGCAGCAGGTATGGAGCAACACAGGCTATACAGGGAGTAAGGGGGAAAGCTAAAGGAAAAGGGAAGAACCTGCACTTGAACTGAGTTTATTTTGTTCAAGGTTTGACAAATAGAGACACTAGACCCTGACATGTTGTCAGCAGCACTTGCTGTGAATATCTGACCTCATTTGAGCTGCCGTCCAGGTTGGCATTTGGGCTGAACAATGTGCCCCCCAGCAGCAGATGTGACAGACTTTGTTGATGACTGTTCAGCTCCTGGGGCTGGCTCTGGTGCCAGGCTCAGCTGCCAGGGCCTTCCTGCTGCTTTGCTGGGCACTGCTGTACATCTTGAAGGCTCTGCTGAACAAGTTGGTGGGAATTCAGTGGAAAGAGCAAAGCAAAATGGGGACATGTCTGTGTTTGTGAAATGCTACACTGTATGTAGCAAGGCAGCTTCCAAACGGGCATCCTGCCAGCTCCCCGTGTTTGTGAGTCACACCAAGCCTAATTCAGTCTGCTGTTGACTGCAAATGAGTGAACCTGAGCTGTTTTCTGCTGTGGCGATGCACCAGATCGATCACAAGGCTCTGCATGCACCAAGTCCTTTGTGACACCCCAGTTCTACTCATTTTCCCTGTTTATCTTTAATTGACTAAGCCCTTGACAACACTAATTAGATAATATGTTATGGAGAGGATTGAATGCTTTAAAGCCATAGATAGCTTTGGAGCACTGGGCCAAGTGCAACTTATCACACCAACACAGCTGGAAATTGTCCGTGGTATAATTCATTACTGATTGCAGCACTGGAGGAAAAGAAGGGCCAGATCATATTTTAAGCTTAGCATATTGAGGAGGGAGGGGCATGCTGGGGGTTTTTTTCACCCTCTAAATTTTGTTCTCAATTTTTTGCCCATAACTATGACATAACTTTTGCTGGGACAGTTTGAATTGTCCCTGTCTCATAGCACCTGCCAGGTGATGATGGCTTGTGTACTTGTTCAGAGTAAATAAAACACAAGTGATTATCCACTTAGCCATAATGCAGAGTGTCCTGGCTGACAGGATCAGAGTTTTGCAAAGCCTCAAGGAGAAGGAAAGGTTGATTACAGTATTATTATGAATGTACAAGTGATATTTAGAAACAGCTGCTAATCCCAGAACACAAAAGGGTCTCTCCTGGGCTCTGTCTTTACATGGTTCTCAAAAATGTTGCTGAAGCAAACAGGTTCTGATGCAAAGGAAAGAATATGGGTTTCTTAGGAAGACACTAATGTTAGATCCAGCAAAATTACCTTCAAATTCCTAATTATCAATGTTTCTAAGCCAGAGCTCTAAATAATTAGGAACCTGGTTAATCATCACCCATGTCTTTTCTCTTTACTCTTTCTTGCTCTTGTAAATTCTCTAGTTGGAGGCTAACTAGAAAAAAAATTACAAGATAAAAAGGATGATTTATTAAACTAAAATGCCAGAGAAATCACGTAACATTTTGATCCTCTCCTGAAGGTGAGTAAAGTTGCTACACATCCCCTAAGTGCTACAATTACGAACTGAAAACTCATTATCACTCTTGCCTCCATCCTCATAGTAAAAACAGGACCTTGCCTTATATATTGGAGCAAGGAGAGATAGGTTTTGCTGGAGATTGTTCTAGAACTTAATAGAAAATTGTTATTTTTACTCTATTTGACAATTTGCATAACATGAATCCTGAAAAGTTAGCTGGTTTCCCTCCAGTTTTTATCTAAGATGCTGGAAGCAGGGAGCGGCAGCCCACACACCAAGCAGAAATGAGCTGCCAAGCTCATCATCTCTGCTGCAGGTTGGAGAAAACAGAACCCTTCAGTTTGTAACCTGCCATGTCCTGCAACATTTGGTAACTCTCAACAAGCAGGCGAAATGAATACAAGCAAACCAAGAGCTCTCCTCTTCAGTTAGATTTCCATTGCAGAAAGCATCTCAATGTTTCTGTTTAAATGGGATTTTAGATCAGTGGCAACTACCCTGTCATGGGGTCCTCCCACTCTCTTCCAGATACATTCTCCCAGACCGATGTGGGCATTGGAGAGCCAATGCAACCCAAAGGCAAGGAAAAGAGACCCATTTAGAAGTAGGAGACAAAGATTTTTATTATAGAAGGGTCTGTAATGTTTTCCTTTTTCCACATCCAGGCTGGCATTTCAGCAGGTCTGCTCCAAGTCCCAGGTAGAAACCAGCTTTGGGCTCCAGGTGAATCTCTAGGTTGTGACATCTGAGACCAAAACCTTTGGGAATTTTCTCACAAACCAGGCCAGAATATCAATTTATTACTGAAACTGGGTCAGTTCCACCTGGTTTCGGGTTTCAGTTTACACAAGTCCCAGATTAACAGGAAAGTTGACATGACTTTTGTAACAGCATGTCCTTGCTAACTGCAGGAGTCAAACACCTGCCAGGAAGGCCAGCAGGGAAGAGCTATAGGCGGCACTTGTGGAACTTTTTGGAAGAAATGACTGTTTCTGTTGGTCTGCATTCCAACCTGTACTGCCTCCTGTACTCCATAAACTCACCAACACAGGGAAGTCAGCCCTGAAAAGCTGTAACTACATTCCCAGGTTTTATTTGTTGTGCATGAAATGCACTTGGCTTGCTCCCTAACATAGATGGACAGCCCTTATAAAGCCTGTTCAAATCAAGCACACTGCAGAGGTACACACTTAACACACTCAGTGGCTATGAAATTTTGTCATGAAAACACTTCTTCATTTTCATGCAGAAAATCCTTTTTTATGGGTTTTGATTTGCTTTTTCAGAAGCTGGGATTATTGTCATTGCCTCTCCCTCCTTTCTGTTCCACCTGAATTGCACCTATGTTTATATGTATGGGAGAGAGACAGAGAAATGCCCACCCTCCTTTTTCTTCCTTTTGCACAATCTTCTTTTTCTTTTCAGTCTGACCAGGGATACAGAAGATGCACTGTTGCTACACCACAATCACTCATGCATGACTATTCAGTGTCCTGCTATTCTTGAACAAAATGGAAATTGGGTGAAAACAAGCAGCAAAATACACTGATCTTTTACAAATCTCCACAAGCCAGAGTATGTCCCCATCTGGAAACTGCCTCTCCCCACAAAAAAGCTTTTTGATCAATTGACAAGTATTAACTGTGTCCAACTCATGAAGTTATTATTCCAGAGCAACCAACTTCATTTTTATATGACGTATTGAAAAAATAATACGTTGTACAAGTGATTGTACAAACACTGTCACTTGACACCCCTCTGCCTTCAAGGCTTAATAAAGGAAGAAAAACTTGAAAAAATCCTCATACAACATACACAGACAAAGTGGTTGGCAAAAAAACCAGTAGCGATTGCCTTGCTCACTAAAAGAGCTCAAAACTGTTAGGGAGAATGCCAGAAACTAAAGAAGTGTTTTCATCATCCTCTACGTGGCTGGTTCTCATCCCTATTCCTGTTCATTTTGCTTCTTCCCCATCAAGGAAATTCATCTCCAGGCAATCTGGGTTTATATCTCTCCAGGATATTACCTCAAGATAAGAATCAAAGCTCTGATCAGAGGGAATGATTTCATCACTAATTCTTCCCCATTAGAAGAGCTCCAAGATTAACAGAAATTAGTAAACATGTTTGAATACTGCACTGAATTTCACTTTGCAGTGTGCTCTGTTAGACATTTTTCATACCTCAGGGAGTGCTTTCAGGCAGTATCCCAGCAACAAATAGAAGGAAAAAATGCAAGGCACATTGCAGATTTGGCTGACTAAATAACATAAATAACAGAAACATTGCTAGTTAGATGCTAAAGACATGAGACGAGAACGTTCTTTTCTGCGTACGCAATTTTTGTGGAAAGACTTCTTTTGAATTACAGACTCATTACTAGGTTTTGAAATTCATCCACAGCTAAGCTCATCCCTGAGAGAAGTCATCATTAAATATATATATATATAGTCAATATTGGCATGTAGTTTCTATAAAGAAGAAATCCCTTCCATTAAGATTATTCAGTAAATTATCTAAAAACAATCTAATTATCTCAATGAAGGGTCTCATGGTTTCTCTGTATTAAATATCCCTAAAATATTGACTCCAGCGGAAAGAACATTTGTAGCCTTTTCAGTCTTCAGGTCTCCCATGAAGGCCCACCTCTGGTCAGGTTTCCACCTGGTGTAAGACAGTATGGCCTCAGAAAAGGCAGGGGAGAATACCGTTTATACCAGGTAACAATCTGGCTGGGAGGTCTCCTCTAAATTGTCAACTTCAGCATATTATCCCAGGCTTAAGACTGTGCCTGGCTCAGCTCTCACTGACTCCATGGAGGGTGCCTCCAGAGAGCATTTTTCCTTTCCCAGAGCAGCTGCTGCAGCCAGAGCTCTTTATCCCCCGTTCACAACTCCTGCCCTGCTGATGCTGAACACTCCCTCCCACTCAGCTCAGTGTTTTGGGGCAGTCAAAAGCACATCCCCTGGTGCTCTTACTCTTCACTGAAGCCATGGGGATGAATGGATGAGGAAAACTGGAGTAGACAGGAGTGCATTGTGCTGTGCTGCTCTGGGAATGAAGGCACAGCTCCCACCTAAAATCACTGTGAGTAAGGGAGCTCACTCTGCAAGTCAGTGTAGCACCACAGTATTGAAATGCCCAGGTACGACCATGCAGATTGACCTGCTACAGGATTATCCTCATGGACATTTCACGGGTAATGTCCCAAAGGCAAATACACCTACGCACACAGAGTCAGCACACATACATCAGCTTTCCATTGGCTTCCTCTGGGTACAGATGGCTTTTTATATTTAAGCTTAGCTGGAGCACAGAATTCTCTTGTACCTTATTTTGTTAACTTACTGCATTGCTGTCAAAGCACAGAGTCCTCTATGCATAAAGACTGGCGTATGCCTGGAACTCTCCTCAAGGAACTGTGAGAAGCAGATATGGGCCTGTATTCCAGCCCAGGAACGTAATGCACGAGAATTCAAAGATGCAGGGATCAATCAACACAGGCTCACGTTAGCAAAATGCTGGGCTCTTCTGCATACGTGTCCAGCTCAACAGTGCTTGGTCCTGAAAGGATTTCAGTGGAGACGTAAAATGACGGCAGCACTCAGACTTTCCAGAGTGGAGCTGCCAGAACTGCTCCTATCCTGCTCTGTCCCCAAAGAAACAAAAAGCCTATTTTTTCCAGCCCCAGTTCATCCTGCCTGAACAATGCGTGCCAGATTACAGTCACTCACCAGGATGCAACCACTGTCATGCACCACTCAGTTACTAAGTACTCATAAATCCTGTCCATGGAGCAGACATGCAGACACAGTTCCAGACAATTCCTAAGGTACATTCAGCAGGACTTCTTTTCAGCAGCTTGGCTCTGTACTCAAGAGGCTACATGGGACCAGGGATCTAACCAGACTACCAAGAACCTGATTTATAGCTCCTTGTAATTTGCAACATGACTTTTATTCTGAAGAGAGAGAGGGCAAACCCCCAAACTATGCCCAACTGAAACCAAAAATCACATTGTTACAGCAGCAAGATACAAATTACCTGTGTACCAAGCTACATTTTTGATCATCGAATACATTGTTTGCTTCTATTTGCAAGTTATTTTGTTTCACAGACATACTGGCCCTTCTTTTTGGGTCAGTCTGCTGAAAATCTTTAAAAATAAACCCACTAAGATCAAAGTATTACTTATCCTCTGGTTTTTGCTATCTGCTTTGGAAACAGTTCTCCATGGCAACTTTAAAAGCCAATACATTAATGCACAGTGACAGATGGGCTGAGCTTTTTCTTCCTTTGTGATAAGAGCACAGTGTGCATCAGGAGTCCCAGTCAGCACCACAGGTGACATGTGGCAGTACAGCAGCCTCTCTGCTGCCCTGCTCCTTCCCTTTATGCCTGCGTGACACGCCACACACCAAATGACACTCCTGCTCCTAACACCCGCCCCTGAGAATTCAGGGAAGGTTAGAAACGTCAGAAGAAATTGCTCCAGAAGTAAAATCCAGAAGGAAAGCATAGGGCGAGGCCAACATTTGGAAAAGCTTTTGTTGAAGTAATTCCGTCAACTTTTATCTGGGCAAAACAGATTTTTTCCAAAATAAGCCCTTTCATGCTCATCTGGGTATAGCATTAGGCCTGTAGCTCTAAACAAACCCAGGGGCTGATAATCAGCTCTGCCACACCAGTGCAGATTTCACTACTCTAAGGTTTTTATTTCTGTTTAGTCTGAAGTGAATCTTTCACATGCCCTTTCAAGTCAATTTACAAACATCACTATAATGCTGAGCTCTCCTTCCTTACCACTTGCTGCTATTAAAATTAGTGACTGATTTGTAAGTCCTGGATAGTTTAGGTGCAGGATACTCAGGAAACACCCTGCAAGAGCTTATTCTCAGTATGCTCTTTCAAAGCCAAGAATAAATCCAAAGATTATTCTCTTAAGCTCTAAATCATTGTACTTTGCCCTTTTTTATTGGTTTGACACCTGAAACTTCATTCTGTATGCTCAGAGTGAAACAGAAATTTTTCTATGAGAGAGATGCTCAACAGCAGGGCTAGACAGGTGTGTGATACCTGGAGAGCTGAATCTTCCTTTTCACTCCTATGTGGGGTTGTTTTGCTGACTTTTGCACTGGAGCTGTGGGGGGAATGGCTCAAATATCAGGGCCATAAGGGGCTAATTAGCCCCACATAAGGTACATAGAACTTTCCTACTGGAAGTTTTTTCTATTTTTTTTAATGTTATGAAATGGCTATTCCACTATATTAAAAAGAAAATTTTTCAATAGTGTAACTTCAGGAACAATTTCAATGCTTTTTCCCCTCTTGCTGCTGGGAGAATTTAAGTTACTGGCATGAATGACAAGCCTGTTTTGGGCAACTAAAGAAAGCTGCACAACATACACAGCCTCCTGGCTTGTCCTGTAAGGCTCATGGACACCACATCGTGCAACACCAGTGTGCAGAGTGCCCCGACCTACACACGGCCACTTGGGTGAAACTGGAAAAGGAATGCACTCCTTCCCACACTAGGAAACTCCTCTCATTTCATAAACTTTGAAACTGGTTTTAATTCATGGGCCAGAGAGCTGAGTCACAGACCTTCTGGTCACTTGGATGAACCCAGAGGATAAAAGGGCAAAACGCAAATGAGCAGAAAAGCGAGTAACTTTAGCCCAGTTTAATATTGATTTAGCCAACTGAAGAAATGGAAAGTTCTGAAAGTGACAACTCTCACACTACCTGAAAACAGCACCTGAGTTGGCAAGCATGGCACACCTGAACCTCACAGCCCAAAGGCTGAGTGTCAAAAATTCTGCTGAACAACTGAACTGTTTTTTAAGGTTTTTGCAAGAGCTTCATGCACCAAGGAGCTGCACAACAAATCCTGTTAGCTAATGGTCCTGGATAGAGGAAATCCAACCCTTGAGGATTTGTGAATGAAGAATCTTCCACAAACATGATATCTTTTTGGCTCCTACAGAGCAGGTAGAATTACTTGGTCTTCCAGCAAGACCTTCCAAAGAACCACCGAGAACAAGGACAGGTGAAAGATGATTTCCTACAGTGGGATACCTTACTTGGCGAAGAAGGGATCAGTTACCTTCTCATATCAGTTGCAGAGTGAGTTAGTTCAACATGAATGGCAACCAATCTGGTTGCATATCCCTCCAAATCTGGACTCTGATTGAAACTTGAGTTCCCAGAAGATTTGTTGGTTTTAAACCAAAATAACCCTTTGCATTCTGGTTTTCATGGTACACAGACCACTTTAATAACATCGATTATCAGCTGCTGTACTAACAACACTGGATTTCTATTATTATTACTATTATATCTACCTGCTTTACCTGAGCTTTCCTTCAGGACATTGTTCCAATCACAGATTATTCTGACCACCACCTCCTCCCTTTGCTGTTTAAACATTTCAACATCCTCATGGAATGTGGGGCCATCAGGATTCTTTCTGCAGTGAGTATCAGACTGGCTACAAACCACACTTCTTATTTCCTCACTCTTTACCTTACTTTACCTTAAAGGAAGTAAGTTTCACTTCAACTACAGTAAAGTAGAATGAACACGAGATGGAAGCTTGTGGAAGAGTATGGAAAGAAGATGCCTGCACCCACAGAGTACAGAGCCATTAGTCAGGCAGTGTAACATGCCTAGGGCTGCTCTACTTTGGAATACAGCGGCTTGCATCTTGGTGATGAAATTTAAGGAACCAGTGACCAGTGTGTTCTTTTGAAACCTTTCATACTGAGACAAGGGGATAATGATGCATAAGCATTTCACAGACTGCAAGACATTGATAGTCTTTTGTTGTACCTTGTCACTGACATATTGCAAGGGGACAGCCACAGGCAGTCTTGAGATACAAGCCATCCATGACCTCTGGAGAGGGAAATGTTATCATCAGAAGATGCCCAGTCCTGGAGATGTGGGAAGGTGCTCATGCCCACAAAGAGCCAGTGCTCACCCAAATCAAGCTGGAGTGTTGTTCAGTAAATCCAGACCCCAAAGGTGGCACACAACTACTTCTGCTTCAGAGAGCAGTGAAGTTCATCCAGAGGGAAGTGTTGGGTCAGTCAACAGCCAGTCAAACGCAGGGGTTGCAGAGCCCAGAAGGACCTCCTGACATACCCCAGCTGACTGTGTGTGCACTCGGCTTTCACCCCGTGGTCATTGTGCCCAGTCCTGTGACACGCAGCTGAATCAGAGAACATCTTTCCAGAAAGGGCCTGTCTCCACTGAAAGAGGACAATGACAGAGATTACTGCCAGCCCAGCTCCAGGCTGCAGCTGTTAAAAACCTGCCAGCGTCTTTCTGGGGAGATGCAAGGGAAGACTATCCATCAGACAGCATATCTGAAAACATATGTTGAACAGTGCCAAGAGCACCACAGTTCAGCCTTTAACCATAACCTTGGATTTGAAATGTAAACCTCTTCTCACTCCTCTCTCCCTGCACCATGATTAAGCTTTCAAGCAATGCTGCAGCAATGCAGGATGCAAAGGCAAGTTTTGGCAGCACACAGCATTCTCAGCACCAACAGCAGAGAATTACAGGTATGGAAATGTACCAAATTAAAATAACTATAAGTAATGATTATTCAGAAGAAAAATAAATACACCATACTGTGGGAAAATGTTTAAATACCTGAATCGAATCTTCAGCAAAATTATTTGCTTTGACATTGGTATGTGTTTTAGTCTAGCTAAATAATTCAAGTACTTTCCTTACATTACTTCTCCTTGAAATAAGAGTTTCGTGTTTATTATTCATTACTCAGGTGGGGAGCTCTGCATGCTATAAAAGTAAGTGGAACAAGCAGCTGCAGTAAGGTGAGATCTGGGACCCAAACATGGCTCATGAGCTTTGTACTAAAAGCATTTCCTACTCAAGGAATGGGATACAACCTACAACCACTAATGTGGCAGGAGTAAAACACAGTTTCCTCCTCAAACAAGAGTAAACTATTAAAATAAAGCAACCCAAGCTGAGATTCATTTTGTCTATCACCACAGGTATCAGCAAGCTGTTTCTCACTCCACTCAGCACAGCCCTGCCCAGGTAAAGTATTCACCCTGTCATTCTGAATGCACACTGTGATGGGAACTGCTGTAATTAAAGGCAGCAAAATATAACCCACGTCCCCTCTCTGTGAGCAGTTCCATTAAGTCAATAGCATTACTATCCCCAGAAGAGTTATGTGATCTGCTCTCTGCCCACCTGCATGAACCACTTAATTTCCCTGTTGCTGAGCTCCACACCTGATCCTGGCCTGATGTATCCCCATGGCCAGAGTGGAGAGCAGAAAGGGCATGCTGCACTCTGGACCCAGCCCCATTGGAATTACAAATGGAACAGGTGATACCTTTGTCTCAGTGCACCTGATTCAATAAACCTGTCTCAACACCTTATGAAGTGTTGGGTTTAAAACCATCCCTGGAGCTCAGATTTCACCAGCAGAATGCTCAGTATAGTTTTGAGCTGTTTTCTAAGTCTGTCCCACACTGCCAAGGCATTTTGTTCAGAGGTCAAAAATGTGGGCATGCTACCATAGAAGTCAGGAAATCATTTACAGAATGCGTAAAAATTGCTTTGCAGGGCAGTGACTCAGAGCTGAGAGGACACGACATAATCTCTTTTCTCTATAAACAAATATGGTTCATGTATGGCCTTTAATATGCAATAATCAAACATAATCTTGTTTCAATGAGAAAAGATTCAATCCAGTTTCATTTCTCTGCTGATGACAGTGGAATTCAGCAGAAGACAGCAAGTATTTCAGAAAGAATGTATAGTCCCATCAATCATTACTACATGACAACTACCTCCACCTACCAAATTCCTCCTTTCCAGGACTAACGAGATGTTTTGCACACTTCCAGATGGAGGTACTTTGAAGAGAGATTTGTTACCTATCTTTTTTTTCTTTTTTTTTCCAGATCTGAGGTCAGTGCTTACCAGCCAGGGCCTTGATGCGGGAGCGCTCAAACAGCCGAGCAGAACTGTTCTCATTGTCCCAGTCGTCGACATCCCAGCGGTTGTTGACATCGCTGTACTGCTGTTGGATTTCAATGTTGTCATAATCTGTCGCTACCGTTGTCGTCATCCTGAGTCTTCTCCTTAGCCTCTCCTCACCATCAGATTCTTCCTAAAACCCTCTGTCATGGAAAACACATAAAAATAATAATTTAGATTATCTAAATGATCACACATCTATTGGAAGAAAGCTCAGGGGTTCTGGTTTCAAGAATCAGGGACTTTAACTTGAAGACAAGCTCAAGAACAGGTGAGATACCAACCACTCCTTCAGAGAACAAATATTCCCCAAAAAAATTAAGTGCTTTATCAAAGCCAGAAGCTTTGCTGCATACACACATCCAGAACTGTCATGTTCAGCTCCACAAAGCAGAACATGGATGGAATAGCGCAGCAAAACACTTCCACTACTGTCAGTTTCAAAAGCAGACCACTGGCTTTAGAGATCTGTGAGTGTTGGCTAAACTATATGGAGCTGTGGATAACTCAGCTAAGAAAAACCTCAAGCACAAAGATGACCTCAATACCTTTACAAAATGGTGTGAATACTGATGGAAAAAAAATACAGATTCTCAAAAAGCCACATAAGCATTTGACAAGTAAAAGCCTTTCAACAAGTATCTGAAGAAATATTTCTGTCTCCACATGCAAATACTGACTTTGTGACTCGTCCTGGCAATTTATTTATGAACTAATCCAGATAAAACCAACTAAATGATGCATTACTTTGAACTCTCCACAGCAACAACATGGCACCCACCAACGCAACCCTTGGAGTGAGGTTCTCCTCTTTCAGGGTGCTGTTTGCATATTTATTCTGTTTTCTGATTAGGATTTCCATGTATTTATCAGTACTAGATATAAGAAAGGCAGATACCTCTGGAGAAGGAGGAGGTTGTTCACAGCCGTGAGCCCAGTGGGAACAGAGCTGCGTATCCCCTTCACCAGCCAGTGCTAGAGAGACCCTGAGAAGCACAGGGTGCTCCCCAGAGATACAGAAACACACAGTTCACCTTTGCAAAACGCAATAATTACCCGAAATACAGTTAAAATAATGGGCAAGGGGGAGCCGGGGGGGGCGCCCTTTTACCTAGGCGGGACGCGTGCTCCCCTCACGGCCCCCCCGCCTGGGGCCTCCCTTGTTTATTCTCTCTTTTACCGCACTTCTAAATTCAAAATAAAATTTTAAAAAATAAGTAGAATTAAAACAGCAGCCACACAGCCGCCCTCCCTGGCAGCCCGGAGCGCAGGGCGGGGCCGGGGCCGCCCCTCAGGCTGAGGCCGAGCCCGTCCTCGTGGCCGCCCCTCGCGGCCCTTCCTGCCCGCCGCGCTAGCGCCACCTGCCGGCCCGGCCCCTCGCGGCACCGGCATGTCGCGACATAAATCCACCTCGCGCGCGACAGACGGCGTGGCTGCCGTGCCTCACCAGCCGCGTAAATTCCCCATCCGGGCCCGGGATATCAGAGCAGGATGGCTGGCCCCCGTCCCCACCCCACGGCAGGTCCGTCCCGTGTTTCCGCGCGGACAAATTCCGGTGTCTGGCGCAGAAAAGGGAACGGAGCCGCGCTGGGGCGACTGTTACATAAGGAGCTATTACTGAGGGCTGAGTGCGAATGTTCAACCTTCACGAAAGGTGGGAAGGAATCGCTTTAGTCATGGGAAGCTGCCAAACAGAGCGAGGGAACGCGAGGAGAACTGGCTCTGGGGAAGGTCGCGGGGACGATGCTCCCGCGGCGCTTCCCGCAGGAGCTGGGGATGGATCAGTCGCTCCGGCCAGATCCTGCCGCTGGGGAACAAACAAAAGCATGGAGCAAAGACGGGGGAAAGGATTAAATCCCACTCGCCGCGTTTCTGCACAGAATTCCCCAGCTGATCCTCACTGAGCATCAGGCCTAGACAAAAACCTCCCACTGATCGCTGTACACAGGCTGAAATCAGGGTTAATTCCAATTAAATCCACAGAGCAGCCAGGGTATAAACAACGAGTGGGAACAAGCTGGTCGACAGCATCATTTTCCATCTTTTCTATATTCACCAGTGCTCAAGGAAGAACAGATGTGCCACTGGAAAAGCTGCAGCTCCAACCATAAAAATCAGTGACCCCAAAATCGGGATGCAGTGACGTGTAATTTAATATAGATGAAACAAGCCATGGGATTTGATTTATTTCTGTGTCACTGCTGTTTAGAAACACACACAACTCAATCCAGAATAAATTCAACTCTAACTTATGCTTTATCACTTCTCCCACCCTGAGCATTGCACAAGCAAAATCTATCCCAGATAAAGCTAAATTGAGCATGAAATGGCCTGTTATCCCACACCTATAGGGCTGGAAAACCCGCATCCTTGTTCTGATTCTAATAAAAGCAGCACCTCACTCCCTGACATCAGGCTCCCTTTACTGGGATGCAGCTCCCCGCTACAGGAACAGCGGAGTGGGGGAGCAGGAAAACACTGCACAGATAAAAATAAGCACCTTGCAGCAAGGCGAGGTGAGGACAACACAACGGAATCCTGATACCAGAGACAAACCCAGCCACAGAGAGCCACCGCCTTCAGCCGCTGCTGGAAAACAGCTTTTCTTGAGTCCTGCTGCAGCTCTGATCCAGCACAACCCACTGGTGCCTCCAGGAACAGGGAGGGAAGATAAACACGAGCTCTGGCAGAAAGCTGCAGGATCCTGACTGCAGAGATGGAGGTCCTGCAGCTGGGATTGAGCTACAGCAGCACATCTTGTGTCTGTGTTAAGGGCGTCCTGATCTGACATGAACAACCCCAGCGACTGCCCAGAGAGTAACAGGGGAAAATGGTCCTGCATTTTCCTGGAGCCCTTCACGTAGCCGAGTTCACTGTTGATGACCTTGAATATAATCCACCTGTGAAATCAGCCCTGTACTTGAAGGACCATGCTGAAAACCCTGTGTGTGTAAGTGTAGCACACACAGACATGTAACACACATATACTTACAGACGTAGTTTAAGCCTCTACATGAAGCACCTACCAACATCCACAGAGAGATCACCATGGAGCACAGGGACAGAGGGAAGCCCATTCTCCAGCAGGAGCAACCTTTGTCACTTACACATCCTGGCTTGGCTTTAAGCTGAGATACCCCTCTAATAAAGGAATTATGTTTTCTGCAGAGAGCCAGAGGCAACAGGAATTTCAGCTGCCAACATCCTGAGCAGCATCCTGCTCAAGCCAACCCACTCTCAGGACTGGATAAACACACTGGGAACAAGACATTTCAGAAATTGCAGGTCACAGTTCCTTTACTATTCACAATTCGGACTCGCTCTAGGATGTCATATAGCATTTAAAACCAGAGAAAGCAGGCACTGGGGTTTCTCAGTTAATCCACACCCACTTAAAGTCATCTGCCAGTGCTGCCTGCACCTGACTTGGAGATGTTAGCAGGCAGTTCTAGGGATAAGAAGGGACGGGGTGAACAAATAAACAGCATGGAACTACTCCAGACCTGAGTCCGTAGGGCCACCACGATGGGTCAAGAAAAATCTGTAAATTCACGAACTTCTTCCTCATTGATAAAATATAACTCTGTTGCCTTCTGCTATGGATACCATGCTGGACAGCCTCATGAGACAAAAGAGATCAAACCATTTAATTTCAAAGCATTCCTTAAAACCTATTGCATAATCTGAGGGCGGGGGGTTGGCATTATCTTCAAAAAGAAGAAATGCCTTGAAAAAAAAAATCAGCTACCAGGAAGACCATTTTCTCAGACAGTTTTCAAAGGCCACATCCAGGGCTCAGACCTTTTGTATTTACTTTCATAAATAGACCAGATTCTGTTCTGTTTGTTTCTCAGATAATAGAGAACAAACAGTTTTATTCAGCCCATCTGAAGAATGAATTAATTTTAAAAAAATTCATTGGCTACTCTTAAACGCAATCATGTAATTCACTAAACAGACTATGACTATAATCCCTGAAATTCTGCCATAACCACACATCTGGAATTACTTCCTAATAGTTACATTTATCTTTAAAGTCAACATTGTTTTTTCAAGAGTTGCTATTCTTCCAGGAAATATGCTAAGCTGTAGTTAGATTCATGTTACTCTAACTAAGGATTGTCAAGAGGTTTTTATGGCGTTGTGATTGAAGAAAATATAGTTTGAACAGCAATCCCCAAATGGTCTCATGGCTTATGTAAATAGGCTGTTCCCAGGCTAACACATAGCCCAACCTATTGCAGCTTTCCTGGCATTAAAGATAAATTGTAAATTCATCTCTAACTCCCACTGATTGTGTGACAGGATTGAAAAGGGGACACAGACATTCCCATCTCCAGGTCACCAGAGCACATGGGTCTGGTGACAAGCATGGACACAACTGCTGTGACAAAAAGAATAGTGTCTTGATCCCACAGATCAGATATGTACCTCCAAGAAACCAAAATTACACACTGCCTCCTTTCTGGTAGCCCTCTTAAACCAAAGCTGGACAAGCACAGAAAGCAATTCCATTATCCTCCTTGCAGGATACTTTCACTCCCAGTCATTCTCCCCTACTGATGCCTCAAACCATCTCACCAGTCCAGCTCTTCACTTCAGAGTGGTTATTATTACTAAAAAGAGGGAAATTTAGATAAAATGTAACCAAACTTTGCATTTATTCTGAGCACCATTCAGCTCCCTCCTAAAAGCAGCACAACACATTTAAATTTTTTTTAAATGTCATTTTAAGCCAATATTTAAACTGGAGAAGGGAAGTTCCTCTGAACTCTCAGGGTCCACCCACATCTTGTCACCCCAACAGGGTGAGATTCTCACCCTAAGCTTCAAAACACAGAAAAGTGGCCTGGTCAGAGTCAATAGGGGCACCTTGGGAGAGGCTCAGGGCTGGATGCTAAATGAACATACATATCAAACACCCCCACAGGTCAAACTCTGCAAGTATTTACAAAACATTCTGTAGAAACTCAAGAGTTGTACAGAACCTTTGGATTGAGAAACTGAAGTCCTGAGCATAAAGCTTAGAAAGACTGGAAAACACATGTCCCAATTCCAGCCATTTCTCAGCCTGAAGCCCAAGGAAGTGTTTCCAGGCTCTCTCCCTACTCAGGCCCTGTGTTGCTGAACTGCAGCACATTTCCAGCGACAGGAGCTCCCCTGTCCTGACAGAGCAGAGAGGGCAGCACGCTCACTTATGTTCTGGCTTGTTGTTTCAGCTGCTGAACCAATCCCAAAATAATAAAGGCAGTAACTCAGCAAGGCTGTAACTCCCTTGACCTCCAATATCCCCTCTCTCCCTCTCCCAATCCTATCTTTCCTTCCACAAACAGAACTATACTGTTTCTGCATTTTCCATCCCAAGAGTGCTCCATGTCTTTGTCTTTGCTTCCCAAGCCAACCCACTTTGTGGTGCTGACTCCTGTAGGAGGTGGAGCCCAACAGCCCAAAGCACCCTGAAAGGTCACAGCAAAGCGGGGACAGGCTGTGCTACCAAATGCCACAATCAGCGTGTGGGGCACTTCAGGAATGCACAAACAAGGCAAGACTGAAGCCTTTTTATTCCCAATACATGCTGGAAAAGCGTGCAAAGGTCACTAAAATCAGGCAGTCCATCCTTCACAAGGGAGGTCTGCTTCCCACATCTCAGATAACCCATCACTCTGAAGACCAGGCAGTTAAGAGTGGATTCCAGGCTCTTGTTTTCCTTCTGAGGCCCCCAGGATATCACGCTCTAGCTGGGAGATGGGTACATAATTAAATTAGCACTGAAACAACTTCAGAAAGTGTTTGTGCTGCTCCCTGAAAACAGACACAGCCCCGGTGTACTGGAGCCCCCAGTGCTGTCAGCAGGGGTGACTGGTGCACACCCAGCACCACATGCCCCACATGGGACAAGGGTTCCAACAACCAAGCACAGCCAAGGGCACCGAGAATGCTCTCAGAGAATGCACTCATTTTCAAAATGACTGAAAATAGGTTATTTAAAACCACAAATCTCTATTTCAAACCTTTCAGTTCCAGCACAGACCATTAAAACTTTCTGGTCCAATTCTCTCTACACTTGGAGCAACAAAGTTTCACCCAGTTTTTCATACATCAACCAGAAGACCTGGACTCCAACATTTTATCCTGAATAATTTAATTGATATATGTGGTCCAAATTTGCCCTCTGTGACCTGAGGTAGCTCCATCCAGCTGAGGTTACAACCCAAGATATGCCAACATTATTTGAAGAGCCTCCTTAAAACACCGAGAGGGTAGAAGGAAGCTTCATATGGATTTCATCCAAGGTCAGATACATAACAGAAGTTGTGGGGTGAGATTCTCTAGGCCTCTGTATTTCCCTGTGGAACATCCTAGAAGAGATAGTGCCTCTGAACCATCCTCTAAAGAAGGCCATGCCCCACCACCAACTACATACAAATCATGAACAGACTAAACCAGAAAAAAACCTGGACATTTTAGGTAGAAATTGGCTGTTTTGGAAAGAAGTGAACAAAGAAGAGTGCAAAGATGAAGCAGAACTGAACTTACCACACACAACACTTCAGGGCAGAGTGAGCACTGAATTCCTTCTGGGACTGCCCCTCCTTTTCCCCTCATCACTTGAAAAATGTAAAACACATTTTGCCAAGCTGTTGAAGGGAAGGCTCTGTCTCAGCCATCAGCAGATCCTGCACCCCTACCGAAAGGGAAAGTCTACGGGGATCCAGCAAGGCCTGGAGTTACACACAAAGCATGAACACCCACGAGGGCTGTGAGAATAAGTGAGAATAGAACTCCACATACTGGGCCTGGCTCAAAGAATGCTCAAATATCTGAACTCCTGATTTAGTTTTTAAGCAAAACACAAAGTACTCAGCTTCTTTCGTCATGTGTTTGTGGTTTTCCCTAAACAAGCACTGCTGGGCGAGGTCAGTAGTACTTAAGCAGTAAGAGCTTGGTTCAACTCCAATAAGTGCATCATGAGATAGTCCATGGCTGCTCCAGTGAGATCCATGAATTAAATACAGCTTTACTCCAACTCACAAACCACCTTGCATCCAACACATCCAAAAGAGATGTAACTCAGGACCCAAAAAATCTTATGAACCATCAGCTGGGCATTTTCTAAACCCACCATCCTGTTTTCCACTTCTAAGTAAGGCAGTAAAGAAATTCCCATAGATTTAAATTCATGCAGCTCTTGGTTATTCGCTTCTAAAAACCACTTTCATCATCCTCTTAGTCTTCCCTGTGTCAGTGAAAGACAGATCCTGAAATTATTAGAATATCTGGGAATGTCCTGCCATGCAAATGGCTTAGCTGGAAAAAACCTGGGGGACCAGCTCAGCTCACCAGTTTGTCTTTCCACCTCCATTCTTGCATTATTTATAATTTCTACATTCCTATTATTAGATTTCCCACCCATTTTCAGAAAGAGCTGCATTTTTGCGTAGGGTAACCCATCCAGAAGGTGCCTTTTCCAAAGCCCAGGCACAGGGAGGATGTTCCCATGGAGGAAAATTCAAGTGTTAGTTCATGACTTTTAATTGAATCTGCTCTTCAGACTTTGCGGACTTGTTCTGGTGCAAACGCAGCTGGTCACTTTGAAAAGTAAGAAATGAGCAGCAAACCAGGGATTATGTTCTGCTCAGGACTGGAATAGCATCCTGAATGTTGTGAGGGCTTTACAAGACAGCCAATACGTGCTGGTGCACCTGTGTGCTCTGATCTGTGGGGTCAGCAGCTGGCATGCCATTGCTTTTTCTGGGGAATATGACTGCCAGCAGGCCAAGAGCCCTTCAGCTCTTACAGCCCATGCACTTATTTCACTATAAATTCTTAGACAGGAGATTTTGACCATAGAATTGTCTGAACTTTTTGATAAATAAAGTAATAGCAAAAAATGTTCTGATGGTGGTAAATTAATATAAAGTGATTAAATATCTGAGTAGGATTAACAATATCTTGTCTGTATATACCACAAAGCGTGCTCTAGGTTGAACCCAAATTAAAGCCACAAGAGGAAATTAACTGGAGCTGGAATCAAAAAGGCTCCAGGTCAGCAGAGTCCCTTCTGGAACTATAAGAAGGACTTTTCTGATGTAAGCTTTCACTCAAGATAACCTTTACTCTGATCCACTCCTCAGCTTTAGCACGACTCAGCCATTTCATAGCTACCACAGAGGAGACCAGGACCTTGTTTCACCAAACCACCTTGTAAAGGTGTTAGAAGCCTCTGCATTTCACTCTTCGCCATCCTGATCACAGAGCAAGGCTAAGATCCACTTTTCAAACACCTCTAGGAAGTAATTGTGGATGGATTGGTGGAGGACACCAGGGACAACTTAACCGACAGGAAGGAAAACTGATGTATTTCACTACTTATCAACACATTTCCAAAGAAAGGACCCAAAAAATTCCTTCCACAGCCACTGAGCATTTAAAGGACAATATTTAGTATCATTCTGTTCTAGAAGCTATCTATGGGCTGACCTTCACCAAAAGAATGTGAAAATACAGGGCAATTGTCTACAGCTACTTTTCTTCAGCAGAACAAAACAAATTCTTCTTTAGTAGTTTTCAAGTGCTCACACAGAACAGAGTTGCAATAAAAACCAGGTGCCCTCGGAAAGGAGTTCCCCATTTTCTGGTCTCCACTCTCTCATGACCCAGCTTATGAGAAACAGAGCTCTGAGCTTTGAGAACCTGCTGTGTGTTAGAGAAGGACTGAAAGCGGAGATGCTCCCACTGCCTCCGGCCTGCCAGACAGTTGGCTCTCCTTTGGATGAGGGCACTGCTGTCAGTACAGGAAAAGCTTCACATCTTGACCCTCCCCATGACCGTCACTTGGCAGGAAGTCCCAGGCAATTTGAATCCCCTCGGTGACATCACTGTTTACATGGGCAGCAAACTGGCAGTGCCAGGTGGTACCCATCTGAGGGGCATCATGGAGACAGCATCTTCGTTTGCAACCTACAAGGAAACTTCTCTCAGGGAAAAAAGACAACTCGGACATCACTGGGATATTCAAGAAATGCTGTGATTGCCTCTGTGTGACTACATAATTTATCAAGATCAGTTTACATCTGTTGTATTAATTCAGATGAAGAGAGCTATAGCCAAGTTTCTGGGGGTGGGAGAGGGACCGGAGGCACTGTGCCATGGCTCCGGGACTGGAGTTTCTACCCCACTTCCCACTCCTAGCTAGGGGGTCTCACACAGAAACAATAGCCCTGGATTACATTTAGAAGGATAGTATCCCTGAGCCTGCCCTTGTTACAGTGCTGACTCCAGGCACTGACACACTTCCATCCGGAGCACATTCCTGCTCCTGCGGTCTGTCTCTGGAGCCGAGATGCGATAGCTGTGACCTCCTTACAGGAGGAGGGCTGCCAAATAAACAGGCTTGGCTTACCAGCCAGCCAACTGCTGTCTCCCCTGCCCTTCTATTTTCCCTCTCCACTTCCACACCGACCCTCCCGAAAGGTCCCAGCCCAATCAATGGGCGTTCAACCTGTGGATGAGTGGGAGTGAGCCAGAGCCTCTGCCCATCTTCCCTTCTCGGCATTACTGCGAGCTCCCGTTTCCTTCCCACAGGGAGGAGGCTGCGACGCCCACCTGGGTCATGCCGCAGTGCTGAGCCGAGGCACAGCCAGAACAAGATTCAGCCGTGGGAGGCTGAGCACACTGACGGGCTGGCAATCCTGGAATGTCCCTGAGGGAGAGGCACAAAACCAGGGAGTAATGTCAAGCTACCCTGGTCTACGCCTAGGCAAAACTCCTCCGTGTTGGAGGGTTTTATGTAAGGGCAGGGAAAGGCTCCTTCACTCCCAGCCAAGGAGCAGAAATTGAGGACAGGCTGTGCACAGGCACCTCCTCCCTGCACGGAGCTCTGGTCGGGGGAGGCTGCCTGGTGACAACTTCCAAGGGAGGAAGAATGAGACTGAGCTGCTTTGGCTCTGCCCCTAAACTGCAGAGCAGCGGTGGAAACCGCACCCAGGGAAACGCCCAGGGAGAAAAGGATGTTTTGTTGTGGAGGCTTTTGTTCTGGACTCTGTTTATTAGAGATATTTCACAGCTAGGCAGGCAGAGCAGGGCAGCAATTTAAAGGGCCAGCCTGGAGTAAATAACCAGCTAAGCAGACGGCAGGTTTGGAATCAGCAAACAAACAAACAACAAAACCCAGATTCTGGGGGCAAGAATGGAGAAGGATTTGTGAACTATCTCCAAAAGGCAACAGAGCTGAAGCAACAGCTGGTTTCAGCAGCTCGAGCACCAACCCAGGAAGGAGCAGCCCCGAGTCCAAACACACAGAGACTCTCATTAAGAGGAGACACAGACAGCACTAATTACCCCACAGCAATGCTGAGATGATCCACCTGCTCCCACACAGGTACTGGCTCCAGGTACCAGAGATTCCCGAGACCTCCCTCATTGAGTGATCTCTGCTATAGCCAGAGATGCTCAATCAGCTCCTGGGATCTGGACAAACAGCTGGCCTAGTAAAGAGGAATTTTAAAAAGAACTCTGATTCAGACAGTGTGGTGGTCCCAGAAGAGGCACATCAAAGCCTGCTCCAGAACAGGCACCTCCTTCAGATGCTGGAGCCCAAGTCACAGCCAGGATCATGCAAAGATTTGTCTCTTGCACTGGAATATGTTACAGGTACTATATGGATTCCAGTTGTTCTCTCTTGAATGACAATAAACCCAGACTAACCAACAGAATGGGATAATTTTTGCTTTGGGGAGATGAAGACAGTACTTGACTGTGGGTGAGGGAATACCAGCACTTCTCTGGATCAGAGCTGGTTGGAAAGTGAACTGAGAAATGGAGCAGTTTGATACTAAACACCCACTTGAAAACAGAGGTGTTAAGAATTGTCCTGCAGATCAGCACAGCCTGCAGCAGCAGTGCTGCATATCCACATCTTCCTCTAGAAAAACCAGAAACATGGCTGAAAGCAGTCTGGAAAAGGATCCCTCCCTAGGAAGAGGGAAATGTCAGATGTCACACAAGTAAATCACCAAGTCAGACAGTGTAAGGCACAATTCTATTAGGCCAACAAGATTCCTGGCTCAAGTAACCAAGCTCAGCTTGAGCCACTGCTTCCCAAAGAGCAGGAAATGTGTCTCATCCTCCCCAGGGGACACACAACACACAGTATCCGCTTCTTAGCAGGGGACTCAAGAGCACCACATCCAAACTGGTCTCCTCTTCTCTAAACTAAACGTTTAATAGGTTAGTGGGCACTGACCAGAGGAACACAGGTAAAACTAAGCCTGCTGCCTGCATTTGCCCACATGGAAGTTTTAAATGGACACCAGCTGTTAATTCTTTTCTACATTCTTCACATTCTTTTTGGCCAACTCCTGACATGAAACTTTTCCCCTCCAACTTTCATCTGATGCATAGATAAAATAGTCAGGCAAGGAAAAGAAATCTATCTCATTATTGCCTTCATTTAAATGCATGCTTGTAGGGCCTCAGTGCATCCCTGCCCTTTGAGATGGGTTAAAGAGCCTTAATGCCATCTAAATTAAGTCAATTTGTTATTCAGAACATTGTGAGCAAACAATTTGCATCCTGGGAGGAGAAAGCACATGGGCCAGAATGTAAAATCCTGGGAAATAAGATGATAGATGGGAAGAAAAAGCCCAAAAAAAGCTATGTCTTAAATTACTCCGGTCAGTATTTTGGTTCTTTGATGTTTCCACTATGGCTGAGTCTTTTTTTTTTTTTATAAATATTTTAGTGCACATCCTTGTGTGCTGATTCATGTGAGAGAAGAGATATTTATCATTTTATATATGATAGAGTGATGACTCTTTCCAGGTTTTCCATGTCAGTTCGCTAATCCTTGGAGTCTTGTCTTGCCCACCATCCCCAAGGTATTACTCCCAGTGAGTCCAGCAAGTCCAGCCAGAACACAAACCCCGGCCAGCCCTGATCCCTCCAGCTTGGACCTTGGCTACATAGCCAGCCAAAGGCCTTTTCCAGGAGCCAGGGCCAGGAGAAGGGCTCCTCAATTCCCAGGGGCCAAGAGAGGAGCCCAGAGTCCTCTGAAGCACGTGTTATTCACAGTTCTGGATTCTCCAAGTAAAACAGGCAAATAAACACACCAATGACATTGGCTCCTTCAAAGCATCCAACTATTGTTATTGGCATTTGGATCCAAACAGCTTCTGGCCACACATAGACACAGCCTGGCTTGCACAGAACCCGCCCTGCACACCCCAGAAAGGGGAATGGGTCCAAAGGCTTGATTGTCCTTTGCATTGACTTCCCAGGGCATTGTCACACCAAGGGCTCCAACCCAACTCCTGGAACAGGAGGAACCACAAGGAAATGCACTGGAACTGTGTGACCACTCCAGGAACAAAGCCTAAAACCTGCCCACAGATCCCACCGTCACAGCACTGAGGAAGAAGCTGCATAAGGCAGTGATATGTAAAATATCTGATTCTTGTTTCATTCTGATCTGAGGTTTTTGTCTGGGAAATGGATCCTCAGCTGGCACAGCCCCAGCCCAACAGCTGCATTGCTTTTCTACTTCCACAAACACTCGCAAAGTTCGCCAAAGCCCTGTTTGTGCTGGCAGCCAGCCAGCACTTTATTATTATGTACTATTAGTTCATAGTGAGAAATGTGCACTACAGGAAAAAAAAAAAGCCCCAAGAAGCTCAATAATTGGGTGCAGATGTTGAAGATTTATGAAGCTCTCCCCACTGGACAGGATCTTACAGATTGTGTCTATCACCTGTTTGCTTTTGGAGTTTTTAATAAGATAACTATGTGTACTATCCTGGAAAAATATTCCAGAATTCCTCCTTCAAAAACCAATGACTTTTGATCTCCATTTGTTTCCTCTCAGTAACAATCTCTCCTTAGAGTTCCATAAATGCCTCTTGATATTCATTTCATATTTAAATACAATCTGGGCTGTTGTTTTCATTACCCAGCAACTTTCAAATGCAGACAATTTCATTCTTACTTCGTGGCTCAGAAAATAAACCTGACACATCATGCCAAAACCCCAGCAGTTACAATCCATGATTAAATCTCTCAGTATTCAACATACCTGATAATCTTCACCTTTTTTCCTATTTTCTGGTAAACAACATCTGCTCAGCATTTTTGAGGACTGCTGCTTGCCCAATGCACAGAGACCAAATCTCACTCAGCTTAAGCTGCCTGCAAAAGTATCTCAGTTCCCATCCAGATTTCTGAACCTTGGTCCATTAAATAATTTCAGTGAAATATTTGAAATGTGCAAAGTTCTGCAACTGACAGCAAACACCACGAAAGTGAAAACACAAGGAAGTCACTGGCATTTTTCATAACTGACCTGTAATGGTTTTGCCATTTCAAATTACATCAGGAATGATTTCTTCCCACCAGCACAAAATGGCAAAACAAGGTGTATTTCCCTCGGAAATTGTTTTTCCAAGCATTTACAAAGGAGGATAAATTACCAAAAAAGGTTGTATCTCTGCAAACCAGCATGTGGGACCACCAAGTTTCTGCTCTGACACCCATCAAGGAGCACCCAGGCCCCCTCCCTCCTCGCCCAAGGCACACCTCAGTTTCGCGGGATAGCCTGACATTGCCCTTCACCTTTCCCAGAAGTCATAGCTGCTGATAAATTCTTCCTGAAAAATGATTTCATCCTTTCCAACAATGTGGGATCACAGCACAGATCCTGTAAAGGTCAGGACCTTATTACAGAATTAGACACTCAGGTCCCATCTGAAAAACAGTTAATCTGGTAAATTTGGAGGGTTGGAAACAAATCTATGGAGATTACATTTTTCCCATAGCTCTGAAATTGACTTTATCAGTCATAATTGTACTTTTACCTCAAAAAAAGTTCTGGTTTTTTTACTATTGTAAATGTTTAACTATTTGTGTTTACATGAGTTCATACAAGATGACTACAGCATCTACACTGAATGTGGGTAAAGAGACATTGATGAGAGCACACGGGTGGGGTGTGTCCACCTCCCTTTCCTGAAGGGAATTCAGATGGCAAAAAGCACCATTAGAAAAAGACAAGTAGAGAAAAGTAGAGAAAAACTCTACTTCACACCATATTCTGTCACAGCCACCAAGCCAACATCTGCCACAAAAGACAACTGCCCATTCTCTCTGATTTCCTGAGACACACTCTCTGCATTCAGGGCTTTCTATGGAAAGCCTCCACCTTTCCCTGAATTACAGAAGACTAAGGTCTGGAATTATCTTGGGTTATGGAAATATATGAAGTAACTCCCATACGGGAAGAAAGAGACATCCTTCACTTGCCGTGATCGCTTGCCTTGGATCCTGAACAGATGTGGCCTTATGTCAATATTATCTTATTTCATACAACTAAATGATTCTTTAATTTAATAAGAATTAAAACATTACCTAGGGAGAATAAGCATAACAGGGGTGATACGGTTATGAAGGAATGCTTGCAAACAAGTGGTAGAGCCTTCTTTGGCTTTTACTTTTTAAAACCTCAGATTCTCACAAATTTCGGATTTACACCTGCAGATATACAGTAAAAAAAACCAACCAAACAAACAAACAAACAAAACCAACCCAACAAAACCCAGAACAGCCCTGGAGCCATTTAGAAAGCGCTAATCCTGATCATTTTCCACCTAATGACTGTTTACTACACAGCCCTTTTAAATGCTTGGCAGCTCTCCAGATCTTCCTGCTTTTCCTTTTTCCCACACGTCCCTCCTGACAGCCATCTTGGGCGAGGACAAACCTCCGGAGGAGAAAGCTCTCCGCCGCCTTTTCAGCCTCTAAAAGCTCCGCTTCCCGGAGGAAATCCTGAGCCTTGTTTCACTTTCAAGGCAAAACGAAAATCCCCAAGGTTTCAAAGTCTCACCAAGTGAGAGCCAGGAGTAGAAAAATTAAAACCAACCAGAAAACTTGGGTGTTTTCAAGGATTTCAAAATCAACACTGGTTTTAAATGGAGAGTGACTGGTTTTGTGATTCTCTGACCCCCACTAGGAACAGATTTGAGCAGACCCACCCCACCACTTGTTTCAAATGCCATTCACTGTCACTTGGCATTTCAAGCTGGAACAATTATTTGTGGTCAGATGCTCTCCCTGCTCCTGACCAGCTGTGCTTTGATCTCCCCCTCATAGTTCCAAGGATCTGGAGGAGGCTCAGCTCCCCTCCCTACCAAAAATGCAGCGTAACAGTTCCTTGGGGAAAGCACAGCCTCACTGCAGCTCCCAGACCTCACACATGCCTGGGATGGGACCAGATGTCTCCTGGAGCCCTGACCACCATCCTCTCCATGGCTTCCACCCACATGCCAGACTCCAGAACCCCCGATGAAAGTGAGGAATGAGATGTAAAAGCACAATGGGACTTTTAACTAAAAGGATCAGGTCACGCTGCATCCATTCATGATGGGAATTGGGAGAAGACAGGACCTCAACACACAGATTTGAGTGAGGATGGTGGCTGCTCCAGGAATAAAGCAAAAGCATAACCAATCCATGCGCTACAATCAATATTTTAAATGAAATCAGTCCAGCCCATATTCAAATTAGGTCACCAGTAATTAAAGCATCCTTATTTGGAATGGTAAACCCAGAGAATGCCTGGATCAGAGCATTTCTCAAAGAGAATATATTAATGGGAGTGTTTGGAAATGCATGATGCACTCATAAGAGGCTTTAATATAAACCTCAGGATTACACTATGCCAGCTTTTCAATTATTATACTCTCCATGAAACACCAGGCGCTGGCAGCAAGAAGTTAAAGCAGACCTTGGAGTATGGCTTTGCCGTTTCTCTTCCAGAGGATCTCACTGTTGGTTCCTGCATCCGCACCACGTGCAGCTGAACAGAAGCGCTGAAGGTGGGATTTTAAATAAAACATCTCTATTAATGATGCCATCAATGCCAACACAACACACAAGGGGAAGCCTCATAACTTCACCAAGGACAGCAAAATCATCCCTGTAGTTTCTAGAATGATCTGCTTGGTTGACTCCATCTTAACACTCACCACATTCTAACTCAGCCATTTTAATTCCTGAGTGGCTGGAGTTTGCTTTCCCTTCACATGGCACTGCACAGCAGGCTAAGCTGTCTGGAGACCAGGGATCTCTCCATCTAAAGCATATGCAAGTGAAGGATGGAGACAAAAAAAAAACCTGAGTGAAGCTGAGGGGAGGTGGTGAGCAGCAGAGTGAGGTAATGTGACTGAATAAATAAAAATGCAGAATTTTTAGATTGTTCTTGTTCCAAACAGGCATCTCAGGAAAAGCTCCAACCTCTGGTTCTCTCCAGAGGGTAATGATGAATGCAGGCTGTGTCTGTGCTGCTTTAACAGCAGCCCCGGATAGAACTCTCCCATTCCCAAGTCGTAGGAGTGGGTTGGCACCCACTGGAGCCTGATGTGCAGACACACAGAGGCAGGGCAGGAGCAGCAGAGCTGAGCCTTTTCCATCAGAATCTGGGAACCACGTGTATGCGCCAGTCCAGCTCCCCCTAAGCATCCCTCCTGTGGGCCCACCTGCCCAGGAGCCCCTCTAGGATCTCTGGACCCAGCAAATGTCCCTATTCTCCAAAACCAGGCATCCCCTGTGCAGAAGAGGGAGTAAAACCCAAGTCATCACAACCCAAGCCATACATCCATGACCACAGCCCCCAGCTCTGCTCCCAAAGGAGCTTCCTTCTCTCTAATAGCAGCTCCCAGCATAGCAACCTCTGTAATCCAGAAGGACATAGGGCACTGCACCAACTTTGGAAAAACATCAAAAGAAAAGGTTAACTGCAAATCCCAGAGTTTATTTTTGCTCCAGTGCAGTGCGGTTCCTTGCACTCCCCCGGCATTTCCAACTCACACAGACTGGCACAACAGAGCAGGAAGGAAACCAAGTCCTTTTCAATATTCCTTTCTGACATTCCACCATGCTAATGCAAGTTCCAGGCAAACGGAACCTTCCCAGAGTAGCAGAAAACAAACAGAAAACAAGCTCTGGGCAATAGATGAACCTACAGGATCCACTTGGGTGCTTGTCCACCTGCAAGTACCTGAAGGATGATCCCTTCCCTCAGCTCTTCCACAGGAATTCCTGGAAAGGTGCTGGAGCTGTAAAATCCCTCTGGTTAACCATGACAAAAAGATATTTGTGCGGACTACCACATACTTGTTTACCAAGTACATTACAAAAACTTGCACCAAACACATTTGTTACCTGAGCTAAAAACATGAACAGTATTCCCCTGACCAGAAATTTTAATTTAATCTACTCAGAACAGCCTGTGGAAGGACAGACCCAAACAAGCCATATTTGACACAGATAGATTAGACAGATGGTACAGTGTGGTATAAAGGGGATTTGTGCTTGCTTGACTTTGGCATGGCTGAATTACTTATTAATTGCAGATGCACAAGAGTTGTACTGCGTATTTTACGAAGATTTAATGCCTATTAAAACTTCATACCATTCGAAGTTACCATAGGTTCTGTACAACAACAGAGGGGTTGTTTCGCAGCTCAGTTCGGCTGCACACTCTTCAGAGCCTATTGTGATGTATTTTGATATAAAGTAGGTATAAACAGCAAAATTACCAGTGCTATGCTATTACAGAAACTTTGAGCTACCTGTGAATTTAGGGAAATTAGCTGAAAGATGAATAGAAACCCTGATTTAAAATAAAACCTCTAAATTCCTGAAGGCTGCTGAAAATCTCAAACATCAAAAGGAAGGCACCTTCCTCTATATTCCTCTGTTCCCTTCCCTAGTGGCTGCTATTGGATTCTTCCAGGATCCTCGTGAAGCACAAGATTCAAAGATGTTGTTACAGGGAACACAGAGGGGGTGAAATTCAAAACTGGGGACCATTCAAGCCCAAGTTAATGCCAGGAGCCCACACATATGGTAGGAACAGCAACACTGATTTAAACCAGGCCATTTTCCCTACAGCTTATTACCCCTCAGGATCAGCATTTCTGGCACCTACAGACACCACCCCAGCCCCATCCAGCATTGGGATTCCACAGTCTGGAGCATGCTGGGGCTGGGTAGGTTTGTTGTCCTGAGAGCTGTAGCACAGCAAGGCACCTCTCCAAGCTGGCCAAACCCAGAACAAAGCAGGGTGTTGGGTTCCAGGCAGGAGGGGGACCTGGAGAGCAGGAAATTATGGAGAGCCTCAGACATTCTGTGCAGAGCAAAAGCTGCCAGCTCCCGCCTCCCCTCCAAGATGGACCCTGCCAGGCACCAGGGCTGGCTTTTCACAGGACAAAAATGACTCCTTACTCACAGCCTCCTCCCAGGCCCAAGCAGGCATCCATGACCTCATCTCCCACCGGCACAAGGGGAGGGTCTGGGCTCCTGTGTGGAAATGTCAGTCAGGAGTAACCTAACCACAGACAAATTATCAGCTAAAATAGAACAGCCATGCTCAACTGTCTGACAGGAGAGCCGGTGGTGCAGGGGAATAAATAAACCAGCAAGGGGACAGACTGTAGGTTTGGGGAAATGGATACTCACATTTTCACTTTACCTCTCTGATGTTAAACCTTTCCCTACTGATTCGTGACTCTGAGTGAGCACAAACAATGCATTAATTAACCACTTCTACTGAGGGGTTCGAATTTAGCCTCACTATCACTCCTTTTAGCAACAAAACTGGCAGAAAATACCAAAAGCAACGTTTTACCCCCAAAGTAACTACTTCTGTAACTCTATAGGACTCATTTGAGACAAAACAGCACCAAGATCCCAACCCAGAGCCACTTCGTTACCTGCAGCAAAATGCTGGAAGCTTCATTTTCACAGGTGTTGGACACCAACAACTCCCATCCAAAATAATTTGGTCTCCAATGCTCCAAGCCTGAGGCCAAACTCTGATCTCCCTCCTTTCATTATCCCAAGCAGTCAGCCTACAGCAGCTGTGTCTCTAGCACAGGGATTTCAGGATACCTCCCCCTGCCCAAGCTTTGGGAAGGCTCACAAGGTCAGAGCAGGGAAAACAGAGTCATCATCTGCTTTGCAAGTCCAGGGAATACTTTCCCACCAAACTTTCAATCAAGAAAAAAAATCACACCCATCAGTACATTAAATTCAGTGCAAGTGAAACAGGAAAGTGAACATGCCACAAAACATCCTGGGAGGAGCCCTTAGAGCAGCAGATGGTCACACGGCTATGCAGGAATTCTCTAGCCCTGGGAATGCTGTTATAGGGCTTTGTCTGGCCTTTATTTTTCCCCATTTAGGGCTTTTTTCCCCAAATCACAGGGCACTTGAACATATGTGAGCCCACATCCTACTCCCAGGAAGGCTCTCCCAGTCTGTGTCCTGGGAATTCTGGTCCCTACCTCAGCCCTCACTGCTTTACTCTGACAAATGGAGACATAGATAAATTTGCCTGCAGGTGTCCATGCCAAGATTAGAAGAAAGGAGGTTCTGAATCAGCAAAATTAGGGCCATGTTTGAAGCTCTGCAGCAATTACAGCTTGGATTTGCCTGCTCCTTGGGCAGATTTTCTTTCATCAAGACTAGCACGGCTCCCTCTCCTTTCTCCCACTTGGACCTGCTACTAAATTAATCAAGGATGGTTTATGAGCAAGTTGAGGACAAGAGATCTGCAATTCAGTCCTCCTGAGAACAGCCAGCCATAAGTCTAAACAGCTTCTTTTTCTTTCCTTTCCAGAGCAATGCTCAGCATTCTTCTTGACATAACTTTGAATTTTGCTCACCTTTCCAAAGCTGGTCTGGATTTTATCAATGAAAAGTGACTACTGAAGCCAAGGTCCCTTAACATATTCCAGGTACTTTTACTTTCATATCCTCCAAAAATTATCTGAGAAAACCCAAGACATGGCTGCAGTAATGTGGGCACAGGCTGGCAGGTTCATGAGGACACTGTAATTTGAAAATGAAAATAACTGAATAAAACTGAAGGAGACAAAAGATGTGGGGGTGCCAGACAGAAAGGTGAAGGTGATACCTGACAGGAAGCATCAAGATCACTTGATCACTGCCAGCAGTAGGCAGTGCCATCACAGCCATGGAAATGCACAACCTGCACACCTGGACCATCCAGAGCTGACTCTGCTCACCCATCTTCTTCATTCATAACTCAAATGTAACAGAGGAGAATAAAAATTAACTTATTTTGAAGGCGTGGTAACCTCTGTTATCTCCTGTGAGCCTGCTCTGCCCAGGAAACAATGCCAGTGTGAAGAATTTAATCCCTCCAGGATGTTACTGAATTAAAATAATGCACTTAACTGCTCACCAAGCACCAATATGGTGTGAGAAGTGCGTCAACATCTCTGTATGTAAAGTGGTTAATAGGACTCAGGTAAAGACATTAGGGGGGCACTGGTGCCCTGCAGGGCAGCTTCCTGCACAGCACACACAGACATTTCACCACACCAGCATTGCCTTCCAAAGACAAGCCGCTCAATTCTCCCTGGATTGCTAAAGCAAGGGGAACTAAAACTCATTTCTGTGCAGATCTGAGCTAAGACAGCTGCCCTGGGTGTGACAATAGGCACAAGTACCACACCTGAGGGACCTGATACAAATCTAAGCCCAGGAATCCTGGCTCCACTTACAGCAACAGGTGACCTGGACAAGGGAAAAATCATTGGCTGATCGAGAGACCCTGACCAGCAGCCAGAGGCCAGTGCAAACCAGGACTGAATCCTGGTGTGTGACTAGCCATGTCATGCCCTGTCCACAGCATGTTGTTTTTTTCTGGGTGTTTCATCTGTGACTGAAATTTGCGCCCTTTTGGGTTTCCAAGGTATGGGCTTTGTGACCAGAACAGGGTGGCTGGGTGCCAGAGGAAGTAGGAGAACACACAGGGACCTTCCCTTTCTTGGAGCACCTCCTAAAGGAGGGAAGAGCTTCAAAGACAGCTGCTGGGGCACAGAGGGGGAGTGTTAGGGCGCTGAAGTGCTGCAATCCCAAAGTGATTCCAGACACAGCGACGACACGGAGATTTATCAAGCTCTTCCCTCACTGCCAGCCTTCTGGCAGCCCATGTCCCCACAGCCAAAATGGCATTCCTGCTGGGGGAAATCCAGGACAAGCCTGTTAGGCTATTGATAATACTGTCAGAGAAAAGCATTCTGATTTTGCCCTGTGGGATCCACCTGCTCCAGGATTCTCTCCCAAGAAGGCTCCAGCTGTGATGGATGATCATCAGAGGGGTTTCCAGCTGAACACAACTGGTTGAATCCAACTTAAGCTGATAAATGTTAGTGCTGGTCTCCTCTCTACAGAAGGTGGAAAAAGGATCTCCTTTCCCTTGGAACTTCTAAGGCAAAGAGAGCAGTCCTGCCATCACTCACCTGGACCAACAGGATTATATGGTCAAATTAGATTTTCCTTCACCCTTATTTTTGGCTAAACAGTGTTTGCTGAAAGCCTTCCTGGGCTTCATTTCCATGAAAAAAGGTTGTTTGGTTCCTTCCTTGCCTCATAATATCATTAAGATGACTTTCAAGCCACATGATAAATCCATGTTTTCCCCATTAAATCTACAGTGGTCATTTCTGTTTGCTAGTCCTTTATTTCACCCTAGAGGAAACTCTTTTTTCCAATATGTCTTTTGTTGATAGGAAATGGAAGGAAATTATTTTGCTGAAATGGTATTTTATGATTAAATTTTGCATTTGTTAATGCACAAGAGCATTGGAAGGGGGAGAAACATAAACACCTGCCTTTCAATTTGTGCATTCTTAAAGCGTGTAGGCTGAGGATATCAGCACTTTGAGCACACATCCCAACTTGCCAAGCCCTTGATCTTCCCACTGAGCTCAATCCTCGGGATGCTCCCACCCTTGTAAGTGGCCTCCTAAGGGCAATTAGTGGCTTGCTGCAATTTGCAGTGCTCCTGCCACAGACATGGAGAAAGGGCTGTACCCACAGCCCTGAGAGAGAGGCCTCACACCCTCTGCTAGCTGTTTTCCAAATCCCTGTCTGGCAGCCACCAGGATCAGAGCCTCGATCTGATGAAACACCCCCAAGTTTTCTTGAGGTTTCTACTTAAATCCTCATTTTTCTTCTCGCTTTGTTTCCACTCTTATTTTCTCCATTTCATTTTGGCTACTCCTCACTTTCTTTTGATCCACTTCCGGCTCTCCCACTCACTTGTCCTCTGTGTTCAACAAAAACACCAGCAGATGAAGGGTGAAGAAACAGGGGTGAAGAAGCCTCAGCTCAACTCCCACATAGCTCCAGCCTCATGACTGAGCCTTTGACTCATTCAATATTCAACTCCTCAGCTGAGAATAAGGAAAGGATGTCTCTGTTCACAGCTATTTTTAACACTGCAGAGAAGGTTTAATATTTGAATATCAGAATCGTAATAGCATTTGCAAGAGGAATGGACTATTTTTAGCAAGGCATTGGCTTTATGGACACCTCACAATCACAGCACTGTAATAGAAAGAGGTGACCAAAGAGGAGTTGTGACAAAGCCCTATGCAAAGGCTTGTGCTTCCCATGCCATTTCGAATTCTGCATGGAAACAGAGCTGGGGAGACTTACCATAGTCTCCAACAGAAACCACCATGCACAAAGCACAAAATTACTAATTATGAAAGCTTTCCAACATCCAGCTGCTAAGCCCAGCCAGGTGTCACAGCTAACACCAGGACTGGGAGGTCAGTGCACACACACACACACACACACATCCCCCACCCTTTCTTCCCCATCCCTCAGCAGCCCTTGAAATTAAAAGCCATTAAAAAATCCTACATCCCAAACTCCCAGCTAAAATTAACCATAGGCTTGTATAAAAATTCCCTCAGCTGCATTTCTTCTGGCCTTTGCCGGTTTCTGTTTGCTGCAACACTCAAATTACAAAGCCTCCTCCCCCTTGTTGTTGACATCACAAGACAGCCCCTGGCCTTCCTTCTAAACCCAGCAACTCGGGAACAAGCCCATGAATTTGAGTTGTTTGGATTCCCCCACCACAAAATGCAACTTTTAAACAACCTACTTCCTAACACATCTAATGCTAATCCCATTCCAATCCATCCCATCCGACCCCATGGAGGATCCCCTGGCTCCCATGGCTACCACCTGCCAACATCAGGAACAGGTAAAACAAAATAACTCCATACCAACAGAGCCAGGAAAATTCCCCATTGTCCCTGAGGAGACCTGGGTTCTCTAGCAATAAATCTAGGAAAATGTACCAAGTGCCAGCCACCAAACACAGGGGCACATCATTTTCCCAAACATGTCACTTCTGGGAATTGCCTCATCAGTCCCTGTAGGAGAAACCTAAACCCCAGGTAAGGCTGACATGGTCATTCCACTGATGGAGGAGTTGTTACCAGTACTTCACAGTACTATATTATTATTATTATTATTATTATTACTATTACTATGATTATTATCTGCAGTTATTTTGGAGCCTCCCATCATAACACCCTGATTCCCAAACCACCACCCCAGGGAACAGGAAGCTCTCTATGGCAAGTCACATCCAAGACTTCTCCAAGCAGTAGCAAAAGGTTTTCCATGTGATTCTTGGGGAACAGATACCTGAGGATCTGTTCAAGGACCAAGTACTAGCACAAAACCCACTAGCACTTAGAGGCAGAATCCAGCATCCATCCAGCCACTATTCTGGACACACTCTGAGGTCCAACCATTAAGCCAACATGGCCACTACTGACCATGTCCTCAAGTGCCACATCCACATAGCTTTAAAATCCCTCCAGGGTAGCGCGCCAGGGCTGGACAACCCTTACCATGGAGAACTTTTCCCTAATATCCAACCTAAACTTCTCCTGGTAAAAACTGAGGCGGTTTCCTCTCTGCAGAGACATATGCAGGCAGCAGGTGATGTCAGTCAAAAGCAGAATGGGCAGATTTTTAAAGGGAACAAAGACTTACTGCTCCTGTTGACAGCCCAAATGGGAAATCTTAAATTTTACCTTAATCAAGGAAGGAAATTATGTACCAAACATTCCAGTCTGCTACTGTACGCTGAGATCAATTCAGAGAAAGAGGAATTGAGTGATATATTCCAATTATTACATAGGTAATTTCAGCGCTTTGTGTTTGGGGAAAACAAGATTATCATTTGGAACATCAAGACAAGAGATTTGGTCATTTGCAAGGCACAAAGCAAATTCAAAACCTGCTTTGTTGCTCTGGTAATATTTGCATAATAGGTATTTATATGTATGATGAGTGTAAGCACAGTTTCAGGACAGTTAGCCAAGGTGAGTCGCCCAGTTCTTTAATCCTCTAATAACATGCTTGGGATGCAATTTGGGAATTCATTCCCCTCTGATGGAGTAGCTGTGCTGCTGCATATAGTGACCATTTCTCAATGCTCATACCCATCAAATTGCACTGTTTTGATCAATCCACAAAGCAGAGCATTAAAAATGCATACAAGGATATTTTTGTTCCTTGTTTTATATATCTGCATGCCCTCTTAGCTCTCCTTTAGATATGATGGCCAACCTACCAAACACCAGCAAGGGGCCACATTTATCCCAAAATACACATAAAATTGTAGTGGTAAGTCTGCTGTGGGCACCAATCTAATCGAGTTGGCTGAAAATTAATTTCAGGCCCAGGGCTCTTCCATGGCTCCCTGGATTCCTGCCACAGCTTATGACAACCAGAAGTTAAAACTGTAAACAGCTGTCCTCCTGTTGGAGGCACCCTGGAATAACATGGATGCTCTGCTCAGAAAACTGCCCTAAAGGTGACGCGGGTGTTCATCGCTCCATGCCAGGAATCTGAGGAACTTTGGGACTCTCTGAACTCTGCAGCAGCTCTGCTGTGCCACTGCAACCCTGAGTGATTCATGTTATTTTCTGCTGGTCAGCAGCAGCTGTAGAAACATCCCTCAGTGCTCCGCCTCACCGTGGAATGTCCATGTGCTCCTCACCTGTCAGCCCTACTGCAGCCAACACATCATTTGTCTTCACCAGGCTTCTTCCCCACTCCTTCAGAGGAAGATCCTACCAAGCCTCCAGAGTTCTGGTTTGCCTCAGTGAATATCCAAGCAGCCATCTTCAGATCCCACTCTAGCCCTGCAGCTGATCTTTGCTGCACTTGCTGCAGCAGCATAATCTCACTCAGGATTTACTACCTGATTAGGATTACTCTGACTAAAAACACAGCTAGATAAGAGCTGCGTGCTCCCTGTCACCTGCCCACAGAGAGGGATCACCATCACTGACTCTGACATTTTGGGATCTTGTCACTTTTTTTACAATCTTTACATTTCTAAAACGGTTCTGAAACATAACTGAACAATACAAAATTATCTCAGATATAGGTTGGGCTCAATGATCTCAATCTTTTCCAACCTAGTTAATTCTGTGATTCTGAGATGTTCTTATTTCTCTATGAAGAGGATTTAAAGCCTCAAGTTCCAGACTATGATGATGTAAATGGACACAACATCCCATCCTGGGATGTAGTTGTGTAACTTGGCACAAGCGGGGATTCAGATACTTCATTCTCAAGCTTCACAGAGCAAGAAGAATCACAGTACTGCAATGAAAGTGAGCATGGAAGGTCCCGTTTTTCTTACTGAACAGTGAAGAAGCAGTTTTGAGTCTCATTCCTAAGCTGGCAGATAGCACAGACCATTACTGCACCATGGGGACTTGTCTGGGGAAAATATCTTTACTTCTTTGTGGTATATGTTTAATGCAAAGTCACCTTATTCTTGTTTGTCTAGCATACAATGAGAATAGATCTCTAAAAATAACCTACTTCCCCCCTCTTCCAGCTCCTCATGGCAGTTTCACTTATTATTAGCCATTATTCACATCTCTTACATAAACTGCAATTTCTAGAAATTTTTATGCCTCCTGATACAAAACCTGAAAGTGAGCAAGACTGGAGAAGGCAGAGCTCACTGAAACTCCACTGGGTTGATGTTTTTCACCTCTCTTTCCATTTTACCTGGGTTTGATGTCATCATGTCCCTCCTTGGAGCAGCAATAAAGCTCCTTTACACACTCGGGCGCTGGGAAGCTGCAAAGCTGGATCAATGGGGCACCTGGGGTCAGGGAATCCCCCCAGGGGGCACAGGGGTGGGGCTGCTGCGCCACATCCTCCTCCCCAACCAAGCTCAGAGCACAACCACTTCATCCTGAGGGCCACAGCTTTCCCTTCCTGAGGGACTGTGGAGCAGGGTAACAAAAAGCCTGGCAGCTGTGGCTGCGTGAGTGTCCTCCCCATGGAGAACCTCAGCGGCACAGGGGATATGACACTGCTCTGCTCCAAGCACAATCAATCCCTGTGGATCTGGTTCCTGGGGCCAGGGATGTCAGCCCTGGTCCAGGCTTGTTGGGAGTCACATCTTGTGGGACTCGGGAGCTGAACTGACACCAGGCTGGCAATGCACACCAGAAGCTGAGGGATATTTTCCACAAATGACCTCTAATCCATTTGCCTTTCCAAGAGCGCAGCTCGTCCTCAAATCTGCAGGCACCAAAAGGTCACGACTTATAGCACTCCAGACTTTTTGTTCTCAATCTTCTGATTCCCTGACAATCCCACTTTTATTTTTCCTTTCCCAGAGCTCTTTGTGCAGTTCCCTGCAGCAGTGCAAACACACATTCAGAGAATGGCTATTTGGATCCATGCTTTTCTTGGGGAGCCTCTCACCAGGGCTAAACAACCACCTGCTGACTCAGGATCTCCCAACCTTGCTCCCAACCCATCCGCCCCCGCACTTTCCTCACACTATCCCATTTAGCAGCTAACTCATCCTCTTTCCGTAAGAAACTAATTCAGGCACCCCAGGTTTAAAGTTTAACTGGCTTATGCTAACCACTAAAGCTGCACAATCAGATTCTTCCCTCGACAAATTTGACATGGGGCCAAAAATCAAATTTGCTTCTTTTTCCTCTTAAACAAAACCATCTACGGTCTGCAGTGGTAAACCACTGCTCATTTGAATATCCAAACACTGGCTGTTTGCATGCAGAGGCTGGTGCCAAAAGCCCGTCACCCACTGCCAGCCCAGGCACGTCTGAGGCTGCTGAACTGATTCATCCCTGCCTTGATATGTCCAGACTGTTCAAGATGAATTTGAGGAGTCTCCTACTGACCTACACTGAGGTAAAACCCATCTCCTTTCTCATTCAGGTGATGATGAGGATGATACAAATGGCTTTTCCTGTGCTGGGGACTTGTGTGGTTTCACCACAGCTTCTTCCCTCTCACCTGCAGCCAAAGATTTAAGAGGGACTTAAGATGACTGCTCTCAAAATGTAAATGGAATATATTACCACAAAAACCCGCCTGAACCCTCAGTCAATAATCCATTTTTAGGAAAGAATTTGTGTGAAAATGAGGTAAGTGATAACTTTGCAGATCTCCTGTTATCCACAGTGCTATTTTAGGGAGAGTGTGACTGCATTGGGCTTGTCGCAGAGTCCTGCTTCCAATCTCCTGGCAGGTCCCCAGCACATTCCAGTATTTAACGCACAAGGCTCGTTGGGATGCAGTCCCACTTATCTCCCAGACACGTTGACTAAGACTTTCCCACATAAACTGACCCACCCTTTAGTAGCAAGAGGTCACTCAGTACAATCAGCCTTCAAATGAGGAAAACAATCAGGAAAAGCTTCTCTGATGCCAAAAACACCAACAGAATAAAACACAACAGGCTCCAGTGTTTGTTTTATGAAAACTTGAAACTGCAAGGCAGATTTTTTAACTTGTGATAATCAGCATAGCCCCACCAAAGTCAACTAGGTTTCTTTCAGGACCTAGCCTCCTAAAAGCATCTAAAATTGCTATAAGAATACATTACTCTAAAGAAAGCTTAAAAATAAAAAGGTAGCAATTAATCCGTTCATCTTTTACTGTGATGAAATTGTAGAGAGTTATTCATGGCATTATGCTCCAAAAAAGGTCACAATATTTTACATTATGAAAAACAAGCAACTGTTAAACTAATCAGGTTATCTTTATTCCATATGGATCCTACACAACAAAGAATTCCTGTTGACTTATGGAGAACTCTCCTGACTTCTTCACCGCATGATCCAGGCTCTAGCAAAGGGTGATCTACTGGATGATCCTCCTGGATCAAACACTCAGACTTAATAAGGCAGATCTGGGCCCAAAGTCCTTTTCCAAAAATGAACTCCAAGCTGCATTCCAGAGTTGCTATAAATGTGTGTGCCACTGGCACCCCAGAGCCACAAGCCATCCACCCCATCTGCAGGGACCGGTGCAGATCACCCTGAAACATTATCATTAAATATTTGTTTACTAAGAGAAAAGTCAGTGAAAGCCCTTGACAAGAAAAATCTCACCATTGGTTTAGCTACTGACAAAAGCCAACACCTAGAATACCCAAACCCAAAACCTGTGGGTGTTCAAATAAATGTATCTACGTTAAATTAGTTTACATAAAGCAGGCAGCACCTTTTCCCTTCCAAGCCAAAAACCAGAGGAGCCACTTGCTATAATTAGCTGGAGCATTTGTAGTGTCTAGGTACTAAGCAAAATTGATTTCATGAGTGGGAAAAATCAGCTTTTGGTCCTGATGCACAATCCCAGAGTGATCAGCTCCACTGTATCCCGGGCTCTGCCCACACTGCCAGAGCTCACCATGCACAGTTTCCTTGCCCTTCCAAACACAAGGCTCCCTTTTATCACATAAGAACCAAAAGCAGATACCCCGTGTCATTCCATAATGAATCAATCCACAGAGCAATAGGATTAATTCAGAACAAAAGGCAGGAACTTACAAAATCAAAAGCTGCAGATCTGGATTACTGCTGGATGGCAGAAAATCCCCACAACTCCTTGAAAAAGACCTTGACCACGTTCTTGAGACACTACTGGGGCTGAATCCCACAGCAAAAACTAAAGACTTCCCAACGATGCCTGTAGTAGGTCTGGCTTGGGAAAAATGTCTGCCTGGGATAAACTGGGTAATCAGTATAACTTTAAAATGTCAGGGCCAGGCTTGGAAAGGAGCCTCTGCGTCACCTCGGAGCACCTCCCACCCAGGCCCAGTCACTGACGCCTCCAAGGAAGGGGGAAAATGGAAAATCCAACTTCACCATTTTGGGGTGGGGCATGATCCTCCCTGATCTCTGCAGGCACCACTGCAGCCCTGGCCGGGAGATTTTAGCACAGGCATGACCTTAATGTGATGCTACTTCACAAAACCTCAAGGCAAGCTGAAAAAACAAAAGCCAGAACTAAAGGTGTCTGAGTCCCCACAGACTGAGGGCAGGAAGGATCACAACAGCCACTCCAGCATTTCCTACAGGGAGACTGAACACATGAAGCACAAATGCTTTATTCATTAAGTTGGCTATTTCAAACCCATTAACCCCATGCCAGTACCTCACATGGGCAGTGGGGCATGGCTGGGTGGCTCCAGGTCTGCATCCCTTTCTTCCTGGTCACATCCTAAATCTGGGTCTGCAACTACCTCTCTTCCCAGACCCCACATCTCAGGCAGAGTAGCAGCTGCCCATTCCAGGGATCATTCCACGTCATACTGAGACATGATTAATGAAACCAAACCCAGTGGGTCACACCAATCAAACTGAGCTGTCAGTCAATCCCTATTCCTGTCCTAAAAATAAAATACAAACATTTAATTTTTCAAGGCAAGCCCACAGCTTCTCTGATGATTTGTATCTGTGTTTCCTATTCTCACAGAGAAGGAGAAATTGTTCCCTCTGGTGCACAGCTCTGGACACATGAACAAAACCCGAGACAAAATCCAGGAACATCATTCCCGAACATGTTTCACAGATCACAGGCAAATTGCTCAGCAGGTATGGCTACTTCTCCCAAAAAGGGAACAGCCTATGTTTGGAATCCCAGTAAACAGAAAAACTGCTAAATTTGGAACATCTACCTGTGAACAGTTTGGTAGCAGAGTATATTTAGCTCTCAGGACAGAGTGTTAATAGCACACCTCTCCTGTTCCAAGGGCATGGGTATGACCAGTGAGGCTATTCCCAGTATCCAACAGGTGTGGGTCAGCATCTGCTACCACAAGGGCTTCACATGCAGTGCCTCTTTTGTTCAGTCCTCACTGCTCTCTTGACATGAGGGGCTGCTGGATGAATCAAACCAACTCACCATTTCTTTTTAAAGTTCTGACTCTCAGCACCTTGTGGAATAAAAGTGGCTGCACAGCAGCGTAAATGTGTTTCTCTGGTGGCAGTGGTGACACACCAAAGGGGTTTCTGGTAGGCTAAAACACATGCAGCTTAAAAAACAAGTATAAGTTTTTGCAATGTACTAGGAGAGTAAATAAACAATCAAATATTAAGAGAATAGCAGAAAAATGAAAAGACATGACGAAGTAAGAATATCCTGAAATTATCACCATTCAACGAGAAAAAAAATTCTCAGAGAAGATGACGAGAAAAATGTTAACAGTGATGAAAATATAGCTCAATATAATAGCTCAATATAATCCTCAACCTTAACCTGTCCTTGGACATAGGGAGATGTACACAATCCCTGAGCACAACCTTTATACGTTGCTGTATATCTTTTGATAATCACGTACATTTCACTGCAAGCAAAAATAACACTTCCAGACACAGCCCCCCCAACCATAAAACCTGTTATGAACTCAACCCTTGCCTAACAATACACATCAAAGCTTTTTCCACGCAAAACTGGCCTTTTTTAAGGAGGAACTGACAGTAAAAAAATGTGTCTGGGATTAACAATACATGAAAAAAAAAAATAAAATTGGACAAAATAGAAAAAAAGCTGCCTGTTTAAATATATATAGAATTGATCTATGTCACTCTGATCAAGCTGTTGAATAAGTTGGGGTTACTGGGCATAAGAAGAATTTTTCTTATGTCTTTCTTTTTTCATTACAGGAAACGCCTCCAAAGGTCTAGCTGTAACTGTTGCAATGTTGTATTCATGTTCATTAGAAAAACAAATTCACAACAGATCATTTTAAGAGTAATAATAAAAGGCAGACAAACGAATACCACATGTGGGTGGGGGGAAAAGAGCCCAGCAGTGGGGGAAGCAGGCTCCAAACCAGGCCCTGCAGGACACGGATCCCAGTGTATCACACTCCCCTCGGTGTGGAGCTGCAGCTACAACACTTGCTTCTCCACACAAGTGGTATCTGGTCAGAACAATCCAACACGAGATGGTTTCTCAGGTTTAAAGCAAAAGAAGAAACTGGATTTTCACATTTCACACCTCTAGGCCAGATTCCTGCTGGTTTCACTTGGGAAAGCTGCCATGAGCCTCAGCAGAGGTAAGGGTCCAACGTGCTGGCAAACTCCTCAGCTCCATCAGCTGGGAACGGGAGCAGCCCACGGCACGAGCTGACATGCCAGGAAAGCCCTTATGGCTCCACACAGCTCCTACCATGGAGCATAGGCCTGGTCTCATCAGGAGTTTCCAGGCACCACAAGAAAGAGCCTGCACTGCTCTCCTGCACAACCTCAGCTGAGCCAGAGATCCAAGGGCAGCTAGTGGCTCATTGCCCTGACGTCAGGTCACCTGTCCAGCCCCTGAGGCTCCAACACTTCCAAAGGTATTCCTAGACCCTAGGGAAAGGGCAATCAGGAAGCCTGTGGCCACAGACACCAGCCTGGGCAGGATTTAGTAGCTGACTCATGGCTAATAGGCAATGATAAACTATTGTACTGATTGTTCACTTGTGCCCAGACCAGATGACTAAGGAATTTAGGTGCCTATAGAGATTAACAGTCTAAATAACTTTTGCAGTCTGACCCTTAAACACCTGCATAAACAGACTTTCTCCTCTGTGTTCCATGAAAGATGTCCATGCACTCCTTGCTAATGAAATACAATTATTTTGCAGGCAATCCAACTACAAATCTTACATCTCATAACTGATCCACATGAAAAATAAATCCTTAGTCAGGTGACGTAATGCAAACGAGCAATTCAGGCCCATCCAGTAAAGGGGGTTTAACTGATTCCATTTTATAGATGATGAAGGAAAAAGAAAACATCTTTCATAAAATGGTTTGTCCTCCTGCTCCCCAGGGGCTCCTGGAGCAGCACACAGCAGTATCCTGGTCTCCATGTATGCAGCAAGAGGGTTTTGCCCCTCTCTGCCCCACTCCTGAGTGCAGGCGAGGTTCAGTGACACACAGCAATTTCAAAAGCCGCAGGATCTGTGCCACCACAGAGATGAAACAGCATCTCTATCGCTTTTTGCCACATGGCTACTGCAAGCCCCTATTTTATCCCAAAATGCTGCATCCTGCTTTAGTGAGTGTCATTTGCTGCACTTAACCTGCATTACAGAAAAACCCAAAGCGGGTTCTGTTCCAGAACCTGACCTCCTGATGCCACATTCATAATTCCACGCTGATGCTCCTGCACGAAGTAACAAAATATTCCCTATTTTCTTGCCTCTTCAGCACTAGTTGTGACACATGAGCCAGCCCCTCATCCCCTCCTCACAGCCCTACAACCACTGCTAAGTCATGGAGGCATCACTACAGCCATTTCTGTTCTCCCCAGAAACATGGAGGGGAAAAAAAGGAAAACGCTAAAGGATAAGAACAATTCTTTAAAAATCACATCCCACTGCCATCACCCACCTTGCCAGCCCTTTATCCCATTACATTTTCACTCCTGATTCCCTCTCCAGAGCGTTCTGAGCATATGCAAGTCCTTCCTCCAGCGGAGTTTTCCTGCAATGGCCTGAGGAGTCACAGCCTCCCCTGACATTTCCACACGGCTGCTATCTCTCGGAATAAATTCCTCTCCCTGCCCTGCCTCTCTAACCCTGGCTCCGGGGAGCATTGTTCCCCAAGATGCCTGTCAGCACGATGCCGGGCTGCGGGAATTCCAGCCCTTTTCCTGAACTGTTCAATAAGCAGGTTTCATAATGCTGGTATCCTGTCAATAAAGGTCGAAGGATGAGCCGAATGCTCCGGATCTTGACAGTTTGTGTTTATTCCCTCTCCCTGCAATCCTCATCTTGAACATTTAGCATTCATACCTACGGACAATGCGAAGCACAACGCAGAAACACAGATCACTACTCACCTTTAAACAAGAATGCAATTTCATTCACTATTAAGACATCAACATCACAAATTCAATACTCACTCTAGTTCTGTATCATCACTCCAAAAGGAAAAATATCAGCTACCGAATGAAACGTCAGCCTCGGTGCCATGAACAAGGGTTTTTTCACAGCAGCTGCAGTCTCACAGTCTCTAGCACAAGTCTGCCATATTTTTTTTGTTAAATCAGGCCTGTACCCACCTAACAGGCAGAGCCAGCCCCGAGACAACCGAACCAAGCCCACGCATTGTGCCGCTCACTGCGGGCACCGCGGCATCCGCGGCGGCGGGCGATGGCCGCGCCCGGACCGCAGCCCCGCACTGGAGCGCGGCGGGGTCAGCGCGGCGGTTCCGCACACAAAGCCCCGCAGCGCGCCCGGCTGACAGCGCGTCGCCACCCCCGCGCCGCCCCCCCGAAGAAAA
>VXBB01009993.1:1031970-1111159 GCA_013399915.1 Illadopsis cleaveri | reverse complement strand
CGGGGACAGCGCGGGAGGAGCCCCTGCCCTGCGGCGGCCCTGCGGCGCGGGGGGCTCGGCACGGCCCGCAGCCCGCATGGCCCGGGACGCATCCTCACCTGCTCCTGCTGCTGCTGCTGCTGCTCCTGCTGCTCGGGCCTGCCCTGTGCTCACGCCAGGTCTTCCCCCTCCTCCGGCCCTCGCTCGCAGCCTCCCCGTGGGTGTTATCCAGCCGCTCCCGGCTCCCCTTCTCTTACATTTATTTGGTTATTGGGTCTCTCCAGCCTCCTTGCTCCTCCTCCTCTGACACCCTCTCCTATCGCAAAGACAATGTTGGCTCGCCCCCAGCATCCATTTCCTCTAGTGCTGCTCTCCCTCCTGCTGCTCTGTCATTCCTAGTGGAAACCCCATCCCGGGTGTGACTTCCTCCACAGCAGTCATCCTCTCCTGCTGCTCCAGTCCTACCACCTTCCCATGTAAACAGCCTCCCTTTGCCAGTGCAACCCAACCCCTGGAACCCAGGTTCATCTGCCCTTGTACCACACTTTCCCTTTTCCTCCTTTCCTAGGCAGGATTTTGCCTGTCATTCCAGAGAAAACTGCTGTCCCACAGCCAGTGCGCCTTTCCTCCTTTCCCCTCTTCCACAACCAAGGTCAGAGGTAGACACTGCTGCTTCAGGTTTCCTTTGCTAATCCTGACCTCCCTGCTTGCCTCCCTGTCCTCACCCTCCTCATCCCCATGCTCCTTCCCTCCTGTCCACTCTCCCTCACCTCTTGCTTGCAATACAGCTATGGACCAGTGCTATCCATGTCTTTCATTTAAAAATCAACAAACCACTCTTGGATTCATTTGCCTCCTTGGTTATCATTCCCTTTTCTTCTGCTCTTCATCCCCACACTCACTGCTATTTAACTGCTGTCTGGAGTTCCTTTCTTCTGCGTATCTTAAACTCCCTCTTATCTGGCTCCTGCCCCTTCACAGTCAGCTGCTTTGCCAAAATTTCCAATATCCACTTCCTGTCATAATCTCTGGAATATTGCTTCATTTCCAGCCTGTCAAAATTATCAGTCAGGCTCTTTTGGATATTTTTTTCTCCTTTGGTTTCCACAACTGCCCTGCCAGAGACACTTCCTTACAGCCCCTGCAGTGCATCCTCTTCCTGATTTCCAGTGAGACCCCAAAAGGACTAAGTCCCTTAAACTTGGGAAAATCTCCTCTGGCATTCAGAAAGTCTCTTAAAAATATTCTGTCCCCATGAAGCCTACAAGATTCTTGATAAGATCTAAGAACATACTTCCATGTTTGTCACTTGTGCTGGTTCATATCCAGACTTTGGCATGCAGTAAAAATGTGTGTATATAGATCCAATTTTTAAAAAATATATTCAAATGCTGGGATGATAAGAAATATCTTCAAAAAGCACCCTTCACTCAATTATTAATATCCATCAAGCACGCTGGAAGGGACAAAAGTCTGCAATGTCTGGGAGTGAGCAAGAGCACACAGTGTATTTTAGGATTCGTTAGCCCCCATAGCTCAAAGATGGGTGGGCCATGGATTCCCATGGAAATAACTGGGTAGGAATGAATGCCTGGAGAAGCAAGAACCAGAATAGCAGGGGGCACTGTGGACTTCAACAAGTTATCCCAGTTACTGGCAGACATTTTCTCCTTTTTAAAGGGCTGGCATTTGGTAAAGAACAGGGCGGGTACAAGTGTTTCACTGCTCATAGTTTACCGTAGCATTTCCAGGTTTGACAGAGAGGATGCTCATTTAATTTTAAAAACTACTGCACCAATTTTTTTGTATTTTCAGCATGAACCTTCCACTTGCAGAGTTAGAAAGCCAAAGCCTACAGCCTGGTGACAATTCAGCAGGGAATACTCGCAAGGTAAACTAGCAGCACTTCCTAAAGTCAGTGAGTAAACCCAGTCAGACAAACAGGTTGTTCCCACTGACGTCCACATTCCTGCTCCTTTAACCGAACTGAAAGGATTGGAATGAATAGCCCTGACAGAAAACTGTGGTTAAATGAAGTGAAAGGGGGCTGCAACAATGTTGAACAAAGTCACTCCCCTTCAGCCCCGTTACTTTGTAGCTAGTTTGGCCCTGAAGCCCAAGGCTTTTTCCCCTCACACATTTTGCCCAGGCAAACATAGATTTCTTCACAGTTGAAGAAATGGGTGTTTTTCCTTTTGAAAATCTACCAAGGCACCATACCCAATATTATTGTTCATCCCACAGAAGTAGATCCATGTGCATATTGACACCTTCACCAAGGGGAAAACACTGCACAGGTGTATACAGGTAATCATACTCCGATTACTCTGAAAGATAATTTAAAAAGAAATCCTAGTTTAAATAACCTAATGAATCATTCAAAATAAAATGAATCAAAATGGGAATCATAGAATGGTTTAGGTTGGAAAAATCCTCTAAGATCCTTGAGTACAACCATTAACCCAGTGCTGCCAAGGCCACCGCTAAACCATGTCCCCAAGGCCAACATTTGAATTTGTAAAAGGGTGCTTCCAAGCAGATACAAAAGCAGCACATCTAGATGAGATATTATGAGCCACAATTGTTACAGCAATACTAAAACTCAAATCTACTGAAAGCTGATGTCAATTTCCAAGAACACAATAAAAATGCACACCAAGAAATTCACACTATAATGAAAACTCCCTCGCTGTTCCATTAGGCTTAGAAAAGCCTCCTGTTATGAGACAGTTCCAGTTCCACAGGTTCCCAGCATGACTGAGATCCATTCCCCCCACCAGACATGTCTTTCCTCCACCTGTTACTCTTGGTTGCAGACACACAATGGGGCTCCAAGGCATACTTCAGGGCTCCACAGACTGAAGCTTTTTCTCATGGCAGACTTGGCCAAGCTCTTGAGAGGAAAATCAAAGATGGGCAAGAATCTGCCCAGAGGAAAAACTCAGCTCCCTGATTGTGTGTAGCATGTCTGGAAGCAGGATGGCTCCTCTTCACAAACATTTCCTCACAGAATCCTATTTCTCCTCAGCACCTTGGTTAAACCCAGCTCGGGGTTACACCCTTAACCTTCAGGAACACGCTGTAGCAATGCATTTCCCAGAATGGATTTACTGGGATATTCCTGTTTCCCAACAGTCATTGAAAACATAAATGTGTCTGATCCTCAATCCTTAGTTTGCCTTTTCTCTACAGACAACTCAGGAGGTTGACCTGCCCAAAATTCTGCATCAGGGAATAAACACTCTTCCAGGTATACCCATTCAGTAGCCACAGGGAAAGTTATGTGTGACACAGGAAGGTTCTCTGCCGGGAGAAACAACAGGCAGGGACATGCAGACCATTTGTAACTCTATTCTCAGGCTGCACATCAGAGGTCTGGCAATTCTCTTTTATTGAGAAAGTCTTATTTTTCTAAGTGCTCCTCAAGTCTCTGAGCATCCATCAAGTCCCCAGAGCATCCATTCTCAGCTGTTTTCTCTCCACCATCAGCTCCCATGAGCTCTAGACCTATTTCTCCATGTGCCCAACATCCCCAGCCCTGGAAAATGACTCAAGCACAGGGCACTTACAAAAGTTTGGCCTTGGCCTCAGCCAGCTGCTGCCTCCTTCCCATGCCACCAGAGTCAGCAGTGGAAATGCTGACAATGTGAAGACAAGATGGCTTTCCTGCTCTCCCTGCCAGCATCATGGCAATCTCCAGTGGCCAGGAGGAGTCCTGGCAGGAATCCCTGTGGAAGGACAGGAAGCATTAGTGAGAGCTGGCTGGGGCTCAGGGCCAGTGTACCACAACATCCCCTGCAGACATTCCTATTGTGTTCAAGGCAGTACATTAAAAAATGAAATAAATATCTTGGGACCTGCTCTGGTGTCCTGCGGGCTCCACACAGAAGAAATCCAGTCACAGAGGATGTCTACAACTGCAAAGGAAGTTTCTTGGCCCTTCAAAGCCACTTTTGTGGCACTGCAGTTCGAGGCTCAATGCCTCAAAGGTGTTGATGCAGCAAGGTTTCCTCACCCAAAGAGAAATGGGGAGGAAAGCTGACCAAAATCCTCAGGATTTATCTGTCCCACAAAAACCTGTACTATTCTCTCCAAAAAGCTTTGCCCCTTGTTGCCAAACATTATTCTCTTTCCTTGTGTTTCACCATAGTTTTACTCCTCCGTTTCTTCTAGATGCATCAGAAATGCACCTAATTAGAAATTTAATGGCTATAATATGAAAGAGAATAGTATTAGATTAGATATTAGAGAGAAATTCTGTGAGGGTGGGGAGGCCCAGACAGAGGTTGCCCAGAGAAGCTGCCTCATTCCTGGAAGTGTCCAAGACCAGGTTAGACGGGGCTTGGACCAACCTGAAATAGTGGAAGGTGTCCCTGCCATGGTAGAGGATGGAACTGGATGGGGTTTAAGGTCCTTTCCAGCTGAAACCATTCCATGATTCTATGAAAAATACCAGCCCATGTAATTTGACAAAGTTGTCAGGTGCAGCTGGGCCATTAACTACTACAGAAAAAAAAGTTAAATTCTTAGCCCTCTCTCAGATTTTATTCATTTTCCTGACAACCTGCTTACTTTTCCTACAGAAAGTGAGGCTTTCAGTTCAGGTTAAGACATCAGCACATACTTCAAGAACCCACCAGCATAAACAAAATCTTAAATGCTTTCTGTAGTGATTACTTTGCTCTGGTACTGCTGGGCTTTAACTGCTGAGGCCATGATTCCTTGTTCAGTTCCATGTGCAGGGATGTGTCTGACATCAGTAGCGCCTCATCCAGGTGCAGTCATCTGCTCTCCCTGCCTTAATGCTGCCACACAGATGGATGAAATGGAGGCACATTAACAGGAATTATTTACTAGGAGGCTGCTTTATCATTCAAAGCTCCTGGCTGGAGCTGCTCCCTCCCACGCTCACAACTTCCATGTTGGATCCTGGACATGCCCCACACCAGGGCTGTGCTCAGGTGCAGGTCTGGAAGCAAAAGCTGGTAACTTTTAATTCAGTGGGAGTTAAAAGTGGGAACCTTTAAGAAGATTCCCCTTTCCTCATTTAGCTGAGATCTCTCACCTGCCACCATGCAGCACTGTTTATTCTAAAAATGCCCTGGCCTGTAAGAGTCATTGCCTTAGTGAGGAACTTTCTACACGAACCCCAGGAATGAGGAATTTGAGTGTGACTCTGCCATGTTTTGGTGGGCAAATAGCCCTCAGTGTCATGATTCTGCCTTACAAAGGATCTGGCCAAATTTTAAAAAGTCAAAAACAGCCAAGCACAGCAGATTTTAAGAGCTTAAGGAATGGCCTGCAGGATTTCCTCAGAAGGCCACACAGTTAGACACCTTTTCACAAAATCTGACTTTCAAACTTCAGTCAGAAGTTCTGCAGTGATTTTGAAGCCTCAAGTTTCATCTGAAAAGTGTCATCAGAGTCTTGTCTGTGTCCAGGCAATAGCACCCACATTCCCACATCACTCCCAAAGTGGGACTGGATCCATGCAGGATTTGCTAATGAGGAAGGGGAATCTGTTGGTGAATCCAATTTTATCAGCCTCCACCACTGCCCAGCCACGATGTTCACAAACCACCAGCAACATCTAGCATGACAAGGGAAGCATGAAACTGCAGTTGGCAAAATTCTGGCAGAGAAGGGAAATGTAAGCTCAGCTATTTATAAGTGAAGCCTGGAATCATCTTCAGTGATCACCCTATAAATAGTGGCTTGCCTGAAATCCAAGGCAGAGGATCTGGTATTTCATACACTCCTGCTCCTTGTTCTAGAGCAGCAGGTTTCTGCAGAACGCTGCTTTCCCCCTTTGCTGTGGTTCTATTTTAAAGCTTAGCAAAGTTTACTCCTACACACTTCAACTCAAGGTCCAAACATCTTTATTCCACAAGGGGAAAAAAAAATCAAGAGCATTATTTAGCCCTTTGCAGAAAGGATATGAAGGGAAATCTTCTTCCAAGGCCATACCTACAACATTTCCTTCATCATTTTCACAACTTCCTTGAAAAGTCCCTTTTGCAGGAGAAAACCTTGAGGCAAACCCTGGAGGGCAGATGGGAGCCTCATTAGCACAGCAGCTAAGGTAGGAGGAAGATTTAAAAGCCTGCTAATATTCGGATAATAACAGTTTCTCCATGCCTCGAGGATCCCAGCCATCTGTTGGAAATTTCATCACAAATCAGGATGGCTGAAGGGGGAATGGTGAATTGCAGAATTAAATCTTAATTGTGGGCTAGTTTCCTTGGGAAACTCTCAACTTTTATCTTTATTATAGTTAGCCAGAGGTCACAATGTCTAAATTCCTGTCTTTCAGCATGTATGTTATTCCCAAAACTGTCAAAGCATAGAACAAGTTAGAAGACTATTGTTTAACACACTCTCCCTCTAGGAACAAAAACAAAGTGAGAAAAAACAGAGCAAAACTCACACAGCAGGTGATGCTTCTTGCATCCTTCCTCTCCAGGAACCCTGTCTCCTGGAAGGCAGCTTTGTTTCCAGTTAACCAAGTGGCCACCTCATCTTCAGAGGTTATGACTTTTTATCCAGGGTATTTTCATGAGGAAAAATGTAAGTTTTACAGAGCCAAAAAACCTGATATTTTCCTGTGGGCCAAGGGATGAAGCCCGCATACTTATTCCTATCTGAAAAACACCAGGTAAATATCGTGCTCTGGTCCTGGGGAAGCAGCAATTCCAAACCCACACGGAATCCTTTGGCACAAAACTGGGGCTTGGATTTAATGAAAAAAAGTATCCAGAGGCTTCTGGATTTGCAGGCAATCCAGCTTTGTATAAAGGACTGCTACTTGGGGAGAAAAAACCCAACAAAAAGGCCATTAGGAAAGTCTGAAAAGTGGGAAGCTGATGGGAGGAGAGGCCCTGTAAAATCAGACAGCTTTTGCTGCTTTTCCCAATCCTCAAGTGCTTTTAGAGCCTCTGCATTACCCGTGGAAAATGGCACAAACCCAGGGGACAGCATGATGATTTTCTCAGCCAAGAGATGAACTTTTTGAAGCACCTGACAGACCAGAATTCGATTTTTTTTTTCCTGCATCCCCGTTCAAGGTACCAGAAAACACTTTCCAACTCAATGCTTTGACCTTGTCTAGCCAATGCAAGCCTAGAATGGAAAAATGGCCTTTAAGAGAGTCTGATGCTGGAATTTCAAGATTAAATACATGTGGAATGGTAAAGATTTGTGATGTAACTTTCTCCTCAAGTGCCTGGAACTCACTGTTTTATGTATACAATTATTCAAAATCCATATGTACAATGTTGAATAAAAACAAATGTGGGTTACATAAAACAGGTTTTGTGGTACAAGGAACCAGAACTTGTGAAACACAGACAAGAAGAATGTCCCTAAAGTTTGTAAAGATAATAAAGGGGGGATTTTTGGGACAGCACACCCCACACTAGTTGTGGTCCTTCCCCAACCATATAAACACAGCTTCACACTACAGAAACAAAGTGAAGCTGTGTTTACCCAGGAGGAAGTTGTAGCTTGTCAGGATACAGTTGTATAAATAATTTAAAAAATAACCCAGTACATACTGCATGTCCTTTTAAAAAGGAAAATAATAGAATGGAAAATTCTATTTTCCCACCGTGCACAGAAAGTCATTCAAGTGTCTGTGACACACAGGCCAACGCCTGCTGAATGTTTCCTTCCTTGAGCTTTGGATCAGGTCCATGCTGAAAACAGGGAAAGTCATCGACATCTTTCCAATTAAGGTGGAAGAATTCAGCATGCACTTATCACTCCGAGTAAAAGTTCTGTGTTGATAATGCAAAACAGGGAAGGGAAGCAAGGGTTAAATGTAACAAAAAGAAGTAAAAGCAATACAGCATGGAAATGCAGATTTTTTTTGTGACCTTCAGGTGTTTTTGTTTCGTTTTAGAATGAGAGATTCACAGGGAAAAATAATAAATAAAACCACCCAATGGTGATAGGGGTAACTTTGGATATCCCTGTTTGCACTTGGAGTTCTGGTCTCTTCTCACCCATTTTTCTCCTGTTTTGCCTCTTCCACAGTGGCTGATACTCACTGCCTTAGACCCCTGAGCTGCTGGACACAGGGAACCAGCCTGGAGCTTTCCCATCAGGGGACAGTTGTCCCTGAAGGGACCAAGATGGAAATGAGATCCAGATTCAGATCCATGCCTAAAAGAACGGCAATTTTTCCTAAATTCCTTTGTCCAGATGAATCCATATGGGCAAACTGCTCTCTGCAGAGTGTTCCCATGGATCAGGGAGTGCCCAGGGAGGGCAGCCTGGAGGGTGCCAAGGCTGCAGCTGTGCAAGGGAAGGGTCATTCCATGAGCCCGAACTCCCAGAGCCGCCATCCCTACGTTGCTCCACAGGTCACCATGAGGCACTGCAGGCCCTGCACGTCCAAATCCACACTCCAGACATTGCCAGGTCCTTAGGAGAAGGGTTTCAATGTGGTTTCAAGAGGCCTGCTCGAAACAAAGCTGGCACCTTCTGTGCTGGCTGAGGGGAAAGCTGTGCACGGCAGGAACCTGCCAAGGACATCCCGCATCACCTGGAGCAGGGAGAACACCCGGGCCTGGGATTTGTCATTATTTATTTCACATTTCGACTATTGATTGTGACTGATGGGTGTCGGGTCAGGGGAGCAGAGAACAATGCCTGAGGTTTTTTCATACTCCAAGAAGTAGCACACTGAGAAGTGTGGAATTTGCTTTGTGTTTTTACTTTTGTGGTTTTACTGTGCTTTTCTACAAATCATTTCTGTCCTAGGATAGACTAAAATATTTTATCACAGGAGGCCCAACTCACTACTAGCATGAAGATCACTGAAATGTGTTTTATCAGGGTTTTCCTTATAGATTTTAGAAGAGTAACTTAAAATTTTAAATGTTCAGATATCTTCATAACTGACTTTGACGTTATGACAAGGGGAAAATCTGGGTCAACTCCCCATCCCACTGTCCATTGTTTTCCAGGAGAAAAGGATGGCGTTACCTCTGTTGTTACTGGGAATACTGCTGGAATGCTGCACCTGCTATTGAGGGCTATTCTTGAAAAAAAAAAAGAAGTAGTTTAGTACAGCGAAAGGATCAGAAAGAAGTATAAAACTAGTTTCTTTTTAGGAAACATGAAAAAAGTTAATTATTGCTAAAAATTCAAGTGTTGAGTTCAGCCAGCAGCTCCAAAAGTTATTGGGAAAGAGGAAGACACATATGTGTAATCCTATGTGAAACCAGGCTTAAAATCACAATAAAATAGTCCAGGTTTGTTCTTGCTCTTATTCCCTCTATTTCAGTGGAGTCAAACTAAGAGCTGAAGGAAGGAAGCTGGAGAAGCCTTCTCTGCCTCCATGTATGCCTGGATAGCTGTCCAAGTCCTTCCCTGGACGGAAAGGCCACTTTGCATCCCTTAGTCCAGAGGCCGAAACGTCAGTGCTGCCTCTTTAACTCACAGCTGGAAGTTTGTGATAAGGAAAAGTAGGAAACAATCTCACAAATAAACAAAGACATGCTTAGGGTGGATCCACATCCACCTCAAAAGAGAGACTTTCCATTATGGAATGTACCTAACAATAATTCATATCTGCTTTTCACAGTAAAGCCATATTGACTCAATGTATTTTTGCACTAAAGTTCATCAAAGCTCCCAATCAGATCTTTACTACAGCCCAGGAAAGCAAAGGATAATCTCTGTTTCCATTCCAGGGCTGTTGTTTGGAAATATTTTATCTCTCCATTCATTAAACTAAAATAATGGTATGACTAATATACTTTAATTCTTCACAAAATGACAAAAAGAAAAAAGTAAGTTTATTTTCCTTTTTAGCCATTCAAAAATGCTTTGAAATACATATGAGACCCCTGAAAGGCAAATATGAAAATTCACCCATTTTCCTTTTTCCTTCAGTCTCTTGAGATTTTAATCTACCACCTCTACAAGTGGATCTGGTTTGGGATGGGGTGGAAGGGCAATGAGGCAGTGGTGCAAGACAAGAGGGGGATGTTCACTTTCTCCCCTAATTCCACAAATCAACAGCACTTCAGGAAACATGGAGAAATCCACTAGTCTATGTTGCAAAATGCCTGGTGTTATCTGGCTATTTAGGCTTTTGGAATTCAGATCTTCACACAAAGTGGAAAACAAAACAATGTGCCAAAGAGGAAACTCTTGTTAGGAGAGAGGACATAGAATGGAGCTCTTCACCTCTGGGATGAGCCCTTCAGGTCATGGTTGAAGCACAGCAACACAGGAGGGTGGAGAATCGTGCAAAGCCAGGCCAGGGGTTGGATCTGCACTATGCATAAACACAGAGCTTCACTTTGCTTCCATACTTAGGATTTTCCATAAGGCATCAATTTCATTCTACAATATGACTTTTACGTAACCAGTACATTCTGTGCAAAATTGGTTAACTCCATGCCCTCAAAAATATCATGCACTTTCCAGCATATAAATCCCAGGCCTTGACATCTAAAGAATGCTTGGCAGATCCAGCAAGAAGCACAGCCAAGGGAGAAGTCAAAGGTATTTTTTAGGTTTCCAGCCAGCCAAGAATATTAACACCTTGCCCAAACTTAAAAGGAATAAGATTGTTTTGGTGCACATGAAGAAGTGATTTTAAGACAGTTTTATGTGTTCTGCAAAAGATTTGTGTGCTGGGTTGGCTTTGAATGCATTGTCATGGGTAGAACACTCCAAGAACTGCAAATATTCATTCAGAGCCCTGGCTGGACTTTGTAACCTCATCTCAGGACAGGACCCTTTTCATGTGTGCACATAATGGAATTATCTGGAAGCCAGGAGTGCTGAAAGGGAGAGAGATGCTCCCAGGTGACAACCTGCCTTATCTCAGCTGCATTTCACTGAGTGTCTTTTCAGAAAACTGTCACTGACAAAAACCTTTCCAGTGCCTTGAACTAGAGGAAAATGGGAGTGGAAGGGATGCCAGAGGACTGCTATTCCTAGGGCACACCCAGACCTGTGTTTGAGATCCTCCTTTTGACAGGCCTTCAGTCAGAGCCTCCACAGTGCTCCCTCCCTTCTCTATGCACCTCTTCAGCTTTTCCAGTTCTAAAAGTTTGCCCTAAAATCCAGCCCAAATGGTTGCACATCCTAAAGCAGGACAGTGGGATTTTCATACTGGATTGACATCCCCCAGGTTTTTAGTGGTGTTAGTTCGGCGTGGTTTTGCACCAGCTGAGCGGCTCAGCAGTGGGCAAAGCAGGGCCCTGCTGAATATCCTCCCCCAGCCTTGGCAGAAATCAGGGCATTTTTCATACAAGTTCAGTAGGGATCTCTCAAAATCCAGGTGAAATTTGAGTGGATTTTGCAGGCAAACACTCAGGGAGCAGTGAGGGAGCAGTGTGTCAGCTGCAGGACTGGGAGGAGCAGAGCCCTCCGTGCCAGGAGATAGCAGAGGCCACGGGGCAGGCCCTGGCCCACTGGCGTCCTTCCCACTCCTCAGAGCCAATAGGTCTCCACCCAGGACACAGCCTGGGACTTCCCACCCTTTTCCAAAAGGCCAGCAGGCTCTGGGGTTTATAGTGAAGCCCCAGAAAAGATCCTTGCTTCTACTCCGCCACTACTCAGAGCCCACAGGACAGCACTGCCGCCACAGAAGATTTTCCAGCAGTTTCCCAAATTATTTCATTGATTCTGGCATATTTCAAGGCATTGATATAGTTGTCGTGTTTGGAGGAAAAATGAGACTTCCTTCCCTTCCCCCTGCCTCCCTTCCTGTGTTGCATCATTGCTGCCTGTGTCCAGGCTGCAGGACAAATCCCTTGTCCCCAGGGACAAGCAGAGGCCTGAAGATCAGGATCAGCTTCCTCTCAGCAGCCAATTCCCATAGGGAAGGCTGGAAATGGGAGCAAGCAGGCAGAGAGTCAAAAGCACCTTCTAGCATCATCTGGTCCCTGACGACCTTGGAACTCCAGGAGAGATTTGGGGCCTCCAAAGATGATCCCTCCTCCAGCTTTTCCAGTGATGCTCACACTGCCAGGCCAGGCTTGTGCAGCAGAGAGGAGCCAGTGGAACTGATTCGACTGCCATCAAGTCAGGGAAAGCCTTTCTGCTCTTTCCTGTAGTTTCCCATGCTCATGGAAAGCTGACTCTCCAAGGAACAGCATTCAAGTGGTGGCCAAACAAAGCAAATGTAGAAATGCCAGGACTGAAAGAACAGGGACCTCACAATTAGGAATAATTGCCTGAATGTCCCTCTTCCATAGGTCACAAGCATCTCCCATCATAATTTCCTTCCCCAGCTATAAATCCTGGGCAAACTGGATTACATCTTGGTAAGGTTTGTGTTCCTTAGAGATTTGGAGGTTCCAAGGGGAAGAAAATTCATTACTCATTCATTATACAGCCTATCACATTTTTGCAGTGATTACTTACCCTCCTTGTTGAAAACAAAAATCCCCTCAGAACAAATAAAAAATACCACACCACTCCTCTGACTAATGTAACTTTCCAGTGCTCTCCCACCTCCGCAGATGAAGAGCTGCTTGTGCAATTTTAATTCAGCCCTCCCTTTGTTATGAACTATTACACACTATTTTTCCCACTGGGCCCCAGCCTTCTTTCTGTCTCCAGGAAAAATGATCCCTGATAGCAATGAGTAGACACTCTGTTTTCTCCTCATTTTTCTACATGTTACTTGATGCCTGGCTTTCTGCTCTTAACTCTGATTTCTCATCTCTGTGCTGGTTTTTGGGTTGGTTTTGTTTTTCCTGATGCTCATGACTAATACCCTGCTGCTTCCTAGCCCTCTCTGTCAATCCTCATTATTTGGCTTCCAATCTTTACCTCTGTTTATCTAGTCAGACTCAGGCTCCATGAAACCTGTTTCATTCATGCTGATCTACTAAATTCCACTCCACCAGACCTCACCCTTGCAATGATACATCCCTGACAGTGCTGTCTCCTCCCTCCTCTGTCAGAGTCAGGCTGCCTTGCCTTGCTGGCTGCCCTTCAGGAACATCTGTGGAGCAGCAGCCCCTTGGAAATGCCCCTGTGGCCTCAGTTTGGCTTCCCAGCCATCTGTCGCCCCTGGACCAGGCCATTCTTTGCTCAGTGTTCAGCTCAGTTTTACTCAGAGACTCACCCAAGACCTGTTTCACCACACAGACTCTCCCCTGACAAATTCCAACAAGGCTCTTCCGGGTAGAAGGTGTTACTGAGGTTTTATAAGGTCAAAATTTGGGTTACTTTCACAGATGAGGCAAATCACACACCTGGGGTAACCACCCTTCAAAAGAGCATGTCAATGAAGTTTAACCAATCTATGAAAAAACAAATATATGTGGGACACACTTGGTTATGAGGAAGAGCTGAAGTGGTTTTGTTGCAAGTTAAAAATCCACAGCAAAAGCAAGTTCAACCTGAGCCTGACACTGAGGGTGAGATACTTTGCTCCAAAAAGTTCAAATCTCACATTCGCAAGCTACTGGAAAAGGGGACTTGGAACTCTCAGCCAATGTGTCTGTGCCATTTATTGGCACAGGCACCTGAATTTTCTAAAATATGCTTTTTCAGCAGCTGAAGCTTTTGGGTTGCGTCAATGTGCTAAGACAGTCTCTGCATGCAGCTTTTCCATTTGAGATGCTCTATCTGATACAGTTTTTGTTGAAAAAACAAAACCTGTCCCCACCCTTCTGGTCTCTGCTCTGCTGCAGCCATTCCCATTAAGTTACAACCTCCAGAAAATCACAGGCAATTAATTCCACCAGATACCCCCCCTCTCCTCACCTCTGTTTAGGAAACACTCAGCCATGTCAAGCTCTTTTGGGTATTCTTCACTGCTCAGAGCCAGGCCCTGTGGCTCTTACACCAGCCTGCTCTTCTGGTCACCTCTGGTGATGGAAGAAAGGATTTTCCTCAACCAAAACCAAATCTTCAGCCTTTCCTCTTCTGGAGAGAACCAATGTAAATGGATTGCTAAGCCTAAAAGTCCATCACTCATGTTTGCTAGGATGGGAACATTTACTTATCTTCTCCTGAGATCACAGCTCACCTGTAAACAAGGAATACTTCTGAGTAAGCTAATAAACCTGCAAGTAATACCCAGGAATTGTCTAAGGGAGCAGACTGAGTTTTCTTACAGTCAAAAGAGAAAGATAGAAGTGTAAATTATATTTAATCCCCATGCAGCCTGTTGAGCAAAAAACAACTCTGGCTATACTAAGGAACAGCAAAGTTGGGGGATGAATGCTATTGAAAACAAGCCTCGTGATCCCAAATTCATATTGGACCAATGTGTGGGCTCACACAATGTGGATGTCCTCTGTGGATCTGGATGTATCTGTGACTCTGATCTGGCATGCGAAGCTCTGAGATCCTCCATCCTCCACTTCAGTTCGGGCACAATAAATCAGTCACAGTCAAGCGCCAAACACTGAGGAAATGGTTAAGAGGTTTCCACACTCTATTTTCTCTGTATTTTTCCTGACTTCTTGGAGCCTCCCAAGTCCCTCTTAGTCCCTCAAACTAATTACAATAAGATGTCCAGTCATCACAGAGAAATCTGCAGGTTAAGCATCTGTAGAATTTCTGCTCTATGTTCCAGAGGGAGTCCCATGGCAGAACAGGCCCTGAAGTACTTCCAGGGATGAAGTGAGCCCTCACTCATCAGAGACAGCACTACTGGTCCATAGGCTTTGAGGGTTATGGATGTTGGGATGGACAGACAGCTCCTTTAAGCCTAGTAAAGGCCTAACCAAGTGCTGAAAATAGTTTGCTTTAAGCTAGCAGTAAGCCCTAGTGATCAGTCCATTGTCTCAATTCCATAAAGTTTTGCCAGTTTTAGCATTCCCACTCCTTGCATGGGAATCTCTGCTCATTACTAACTGATACCATACATATATCTCTATATTCTGATATTATTAAGACTGAGGTTCAGCACGAATCTACCACGTTACCCACACTCTGGTCAAGTCAGATGCTCCTTTGGGGTGGCACCAGAGGCTGGACCACTGAGACACCGCACACACACATTTTACTTCAAGGAATAAAGTGTACATGGAAATTGGAGAGCAGGGCAAGGCAGCAAGGCTGGCAGCACTCAGCTCCTCTGAAGTTTCACAGCTCTGAAGGGAAGGTTTGCAAGGGTCCCACATCATTCAAAGTGATGTGATTTTTTAATTGCTGCAGAAAGAGCTCAGCGCACAGACATACTCCTTCAGATCCCTGCTTTGTTCCCGGTCCCTAGATATCATCAACACTGCCATGAAAGAGCTGTGAACTGGAAGAGCAATGCACACATTGAAATGGAAATAAGGAAACAATCATCTCGCCCAGCTCCAGGAGCTCTTACTTATCCCCAGTGACTTCTGAACCAGTGAAGGTCTTAACAAAGCAGGGCAGAAGCACTCGATTCTTACGGACATGTGTTTACCCTGCAGATGTATCGGGATGGTTCTGACTGGTGTGGTAGGAACGATGCGAGATAATTTACAATAACAAAGTCAAGTGTGTGTTGTTCCTCTAACCTCTGCTCATAGGCCTCAGATCCTGCTCTCCTCGGTGCTCAAGAGTCCTGCCTTACCCCCACAGATGCTGGAGTGCCTCAAACTCGGGTGGCATTGTGGGAATCTCAAGAGAGAGAACAAGAGCCTTCCTGCAATGAAAAGCACTCCTTGGGCAAGGAGAGATGCTCTCACTGGTGTCCTGGAAAATGCTCATGCTAAATTGGACCAACTCTGCATGAGTCTGAGCAGCTTCACTCCCACCAAATTCCATGTAAGTCACTCCCACCTGTTCCAGGTTTGGGTTTTCTCGGTGTCTCTGCCCCAGTGCTCCAAACAATGTGCTGTCCTCTGCACATGTCGCTCCCACTTGGATTGGCTCCACTGCTGCCCAGAATTCCCGATTCACCACTGGCTGTGCCTGCCCCTGCCCCCCCAGCATTCACCTCCCCAGCCTGCCTCCCTGCCGGCTCAGACACACAGCCTGAGGACAGGATTCTGTCCCAGTGTCACTTGCTATGAACAAAAAGACTCTTACTGACTCTGACAGTTACTTCCTTTCAGGCCCAGGACAGCTACCTCCTCATTTCACTGGTGTCAGTCTGGTTCAGCTTTTATGTTGATTTCAAACCAGAAGTGCACTCTGCCCAAACAGTTAAATCCCAGCCATATTCACCTTTGCCTTTACTGATAAGGCTTCACATCATTCTAATCCATAAGAAGCTGCTCCAGAGATGGATCCATTCCATACAGGCTTTTCTTTTAATTTACCCAGGTGCCCTTTGATCTTGTGGATCTCTGTATTTAATTGTGGGAGCTGAACGAGGTTCTTATCCTATCTCCTGGTGCACTTTGCTCAGGTCTGGCTTTTCTTTTAGTGTTTGGGGAAGGAGAGTGCAATTCTTGGAAGCACAGCTCTTTAATTTTAATACACTGCAAGTGCAAGAGTAAGCTCACCTTCAACTGCTTCTCATTGTTGATGCATGAATAAACAACTGGCAGGAGAGGGAGAACATTGCAAAAAGGTACTTCTAGATATGCTCAGCAGCCATAAAGGATCTCGGTGATTTCCTGGGGTACAAAGGCCATGGTGGTACTGCTCAGACACTTCCAATCAGCATAAAGGAAGTACTCTGTAATTCTCCTTGACTGCTGAAAAATAATAATAAAAAGATGAAAATCAAAACAGAACTAGGAGAAGTTTATGTTCCATCCCAAATTTGCAGTCCAGAGCCTGGAAGGAGAACTGTCACTTTGAAGTGAGCAGAACAGGTAAAGAAGTGGGATGCAACAGAAATTAAGCTGGGGAAAATTCCTCTTTTTGCATTTGTGCCTCTATGTCTGGTCTGACTGAGAGTTTGTCCTCTTCTATTTGTAGCCCAGAACACTGTGGGGTGCACTGACAGCAATGCGATCATGACAGACTTAAATTATCGCACAGGCAGGTCAGGACTTGGATCATGGATCTTCAGTGAAATGGAAACACTCCTTGGGACCTCAGACCAGCTTCATGCAACCTTTGTACCACCAGAACATAAAGAATTGAGGATTTGGCCAAAGAGGTTGGATCCTGATCTGGAGAGTTTCTCATTTCAGCACAGCAGCTGCATTGTGGAGTTTACCTTTGGGCAGGATCTTCCTGATCCTCGTGGGCAGTGCCAGGCACTGGTACAAGGCAGCCAGACACTGTTATCAGTGCAACAGTCAGTACTCTGCTCCTTGGCTAATTAGCTGAGCTAGTACCCCTCTCAGATGACTTATTTTTAGTCCTTGCCTGCAGGGAACTGAGCCTTTAAGAGGCTCTGGAATGGGTCAGCTGGAACAGGCTGCTACATTATGTATGTAGCAGCTGTGCTTGGCAACATCCAGGGACTGGGACTGAGACACCTGCCGGACCACCTTCACCTGTGCCTCTTACCTGGTGTTCCAAGCCACCACTGAGCAGCACCCTCCTTGTGCCATGCTCATTCACCACAAGGGTTTATAGTGTTCCCTAATGGATAGAAACAAAATCTGTGTCTAAAATTAAGATTCTGCATTAGCTATGCATGGTATAGCTCATTAAAAATGGATCCTCCTTTCAAGCTCTGACACATACGTAGGGAAATATATTGCTCCATATGCACAGTACTGGAATAAAATATCCATTACCTGCATGTCCCTGTTTCAGCACAGGACTACGGAATGTGGTGGTGGTTACAACAGCAGATTTGGCTGTCCTGCCACAGATTGTCCCTGCTGCTGGGTTATGCTTATAAAGCCCTTGGGAAAGTGGAGGAAATGAGGTCAGTGAGTGGCTAAGTGTCCCGTGGACACTGAGTCCCAGGCTATGGGAATGAGCCTTTGTCCCAGAACAATCCAACTTGGACTGCTGCTCCTTTGAAAGTCACCCAGAACAGGAGAGCAGCAGTACTGGAGAGCAGCCAACCTCTGCAAGCAGGAAACAGTCACAGGTACTAAGGCGAATTTTGCTATGGAATAATGAGCCCACAAACTTGCTCCTCCAGACCCAACAAGCAGGCCTGCAAGGTCAGTCACAGCAGAGCCCTGTGCCACGACTCTAAAGGCAGAGGGCTTCTCACTCCAAAAATTGTCCATGCCCAGACATTTCTTGAAAGGCCAGCTTCTTCGTTATTATTACTACTACTATTATTATGTAATATAGTAATACTACTACTACTGTTAATATAACTATAATAATAGTTCTGCCTCATTAACCAAATGAGGGCTGCTACTCTCTTTCTGAACACAGTCTTACATGGAGGAGACAATGCACTGGTTTATTCATACCCGCTGCTTCTAATCCAGGTGTTTGCTACAGGTTAAGTGTATGAGGGAAAATACACATCCAAATATTTTAGCAAACTATTTGCATGATGGTTTGTGAAAATAGTGATGAACCAAGGCACAGGTGAAGTCAAATGGGAGTCCCAGTGACTGCAGAAAGTAATGCTCATTTCTGTATTGTGGGTCCACGCCTTGTTTCGAGGAGACAGACTTCTTTCAATGTGTTTCTCAATATCTAGGAGTAGTGCATGAACCAGCATTATTGAAAGAAAACCGAAAGAGATAGTGTCTTATGTTCTGTAATAGGATTAAACTGTTTTTCAAGCTCAATTAGCTGACTCACAACTTTAACTTGCTACCAAGACAGCAGCAAGGCAATTCGTGGGATAGATGGCAAATACCTCCTCAAAAGGATGAATTCAACACCGTGTAAAGTTACAGATATGTGTGAGTGAGCTGTACACAAACCAAACGGTTTTGGCTTCACCAAAAGATTTGTTTTGTACCTGTGGTTAGGTCGCAGAAAAGACATCATTTGCCGAGTATGGTTCTTACATTAATCCTGCAGCCTGAGGCTCCTCTTCCGAGTAACTCGCTAGACAACAGGTCTGTGTGAACAAGTACAGATTAAATCCTCTGTGTACACACCCAGCATTCGTTCTCACCGAATTCTTTACCAAATCCCTTCAGCTGTAATTGCTGCCTTTCAGACCCATCGCGTCACCACTGGTGCCGCAGGCTCGGGAACCAATTAGTGACACAAGCTCCTGTCACCTAGGAGATCGGGAGGCAGTGTCTCAGCGTTCCCATCTTCAGAGACTCTCCCTGAGATTGGATTTGGGCTCTCCATGACATTTTACCACATCAACAGACTCCTAAGACAGCTGATTAAATATTATGGCTGGCCATAATGTTGCCACAGTTATCGTGGTGCCTTAAATGCATGAGAAGCTTTAAGGACTCCTACAAAGGAGGAAAGCAGCATCCTTAGAGAGGAAGTGCTGATGCTCCTAAAAATTGTCTGGCTCCCTGTCACCCTGTGGCTGGGAGCTGAGAGCCAGGGAACAGAAATCTTCCTGGTCCCACCTGAATGCTAAAAGCTCATCATTCTGTTCCAGCAAATTCCTTCCTCTATTTCTGATAAGGAGAACCAAAGCTTGAAATCCCTCTGCCTAGAGACACAGGTCATGGTGACACTGCCAGGATGTACTACCTTTGCAACACTTACTTTATATGAAAAGTTACTACAAAATCATGTAAATCCAGTGTATTGACCCATTTCAGTGACAGGAGTAGCAATTGCTCCATGAAATTGGTTCACAGCACAGCAAAGCACCCTAAGTATGCAAAAGGCATTAGAAAATCATTCACTATTAATTATTTAAACACAGTTATTTTTCTGTAATTTTACATGGCTGGGATTTCTCTGATTCTTAGCTTTAAAAATGAACATGTCCATAAGTTTCCAATAAAACAGTGTGGGAGAAGGTTCCTCTTTTAATTGATACAGCAGCAGAATAAACACTGCTCAGATTGCCCACATTCTACCCTGGCATTTGAGTAATATTTAATTGACTTTTGCAGTGAATAAATGATTTAGTGTTTTCTCTGTACTGTTCTCCCACAAGAATAATTCTGGAGCAGCCAAACCCAGTGTCTATGTTGCACATTCCACCTTCAGGGATGTTCCACTGTCCAGAGCTGCTTCCAGGCATTCTGGTCCAGGGAGGAAGGAACAGGGAAAGAGATGGGGAGATTAGTGCTAAACCTGTGTGCAATGCTCACCTTCCCCATACACTTCTTTAACTGCTTCTTGGCGTCTACAAATTCAGATTAGAACTTTTTACTGATCTCACATCTCTCAAGTACTGGCAAATAGGTTTCACACTGAAAAATGTTCTTTTTGAGGAGAGCTGGAGGGAGATTGGAGGCAGAGAGAAGACTACAGGCACAATTGCATTGACCTGTGTTATGAAGGGGTTCTAGACCATCTGTACAGCTCCCAGTAAATCTCTGTTTAGTTACTACTAAATTTAATAAAAACTTGGTCAGGACACCAGCACTTACTCTATAGGATGATTTCCTAGAACAAATTTCAAATCTTTTGGTCATGGTGTTTGGGGTTTACTCACTTCATATCAGATATTCCTCACTTTCAGCCCTGGTCTGACCACAGTGTTTCACAGACATTCTGTGGTTGCACAAACCACTTCCCCTGCCATGTGCAGTGACAGCAGTTGTATTCACAGACGAGTTCGAGTAGGAACTTCCATGGGTGACAGCTTAATCCCTGCTGATCTGTGCCAAAGAAACGCAACGGCGGGGCTGGAGCCTTTTCCAAAGACTGCACTTTTGTCCTGCCCCCACTACTTACTGCAGAGGGGAAATGTGTGTTCGACTGGGGCTCCACTCCTTTTGTTAGGCTGGAGCCACTGACGCTGCAGTTTCATTAACTTGGGGCTCGCTGAAAGCCACGGCCCTCGGAGACAATTGGAACACAAAGTGCCGCCACCCGGCCAGATCCAACTGCTGCTGGCAGCATTTTCATTCACTCCAGCCCCACCCTAGAACCAAAGATTGACGGGAAAAGACTTGGTAGTACCTTACAAGTTATTTTGATTTTCAAGTGTGTTCTGTTCCCCACAGTGGCTGCTGCTTTACTGAAGGTGCTGAGCATCAGCTGCCAGGATGCACGCGGATAATGGCACATGCCACAGGAATGTGAGACTATCCCTGCTCCAGTTGCCATGGAAAATGACAGCACAGTGCGATGCTCCAGTGGGGCCATCTCAGGCTGCTTCACTGCCCTTCATGAGCAGTCCTGAGAGAGGAGAGGTGAAATTCCTCCCTGGGATACAAGGAACAGCCCCCACACCTTGCAATTGTAGCCTCAGCACTCCACTTTGGTGACTCAAACGCTGGGCAGGACACCATTCCCAGCCTGGGACTGGCTCTGGAAGCTGGTGATAAGTCATAATATTCCATATTGCGGCTATTTTGGCTGAATTCCTGCATTATGGAACAATGGAATTTATGAACTTGCCACTGGACTGGAAGAAGACGTGTCCTCATGTCTCAGTCAGCTGAGAGCAACACAATATTTTAGGCTGTGCATTGCAATTACAGTTGCTGATTAATTGTGAGGGGTTCCAAAAATTCACCTGCTCACCCAGATAGATTAAATCTCACCAGTTCTGTTAAATCAGTGCTATGGATACAATAACAAGACTAATCACTTGCTGTCTTCATTCCATAGCAGAAATGCAGCAGCCTTAAATAATGAACCACCTTCAGCTTGTCTAGACTGGGGTTTCCTGCACACTGTGGTATCTTCTCCCAGGTTTCTTTTTACACAATTCTGCCTGCCTAGGTGTGCAAACAGATTGATAACTCACATCACAGAACAACAGACACATGACCCATACACCCTGAGCAGCATAGATCCCAAAGGAATTCCTGATGACTGAGCTCTGGACAACACATACATGTGTGTCCAACTGATCCCTACCCACCATCCCGAATCACCTCTCCAAGGAAAGGAAAAGAAATAAATCTATGTTCCCTGAAGCTACCCTCATATTTATATTCAAAAAACATGGACACAGCATTGACAAGAGCTGCCTGGGAAGGATGAATGTGTTACAGAGCAAACAATGCATCCAGGAGCTGCCAGAAGCCTCAGCCACAAGTTTTGCCATTTTATGATCAGCTGAAGAAGCAGCAAACTGAGTTCAATGCTAGATCCTTCCCTGGGAGGGTGGTGAGGTTGCCCAGAAAAGCTGTGGGTGACCCATCCCTGGAAGTGTGTAAGGCCAGGTTAGATGGGGTTTGGAGCAACCTGAGATAGGAGAAAGTGCCCATGGCAAGGGGTTGGTCCCTTCCAACCCAAACCATTCTGTGATTCTGCTGTTTCCTATCACCCAAACCAGGACAGAGCTTCGTAGCTGGAGCAAGGATGATTCCAGGGCAGGATTGTGGAGTCTGCTCCAGTGAAACAACTTTTCAGAGCTGAAACCTGAGGCACAGCCTGCTCTGGGAAGTTGCTCTGCTCTGATCCACATCAGCAGCCAAGGGCAGCAGGGTCTATCTGGTTGGCACCCCTCCACTGTGCCTGTTTGGGTGGCTGTAGGCTGGGCTGGTGACCTGTGACAACGTAACCAGTGCTTTCATCCTCCTGTTGCTGCCTCACAGGATTTTTTAGCTGGCAGATGAATGAGCCAGACATGATGGGCAGCACAGCTCCTGACCCGTGCGCCTAAACAATGCATCCAAATGTCACAAAAACTCAGTAAACACTCTGAAAACTCAACTACACATACTGGGAACTTCTGCGTTTAGTATACACTACGAAAAGTCCTAAAATGTTGGCACGTTTCAAAGATTTTACCACATGATTTTTAGTCTTGGGCTCACAAAATCTCTGATTAAAAAAGAGAAATGTAAAACAAGCTCCATCTATTCTATATTGCACTTATTTCCTAAAACTCTTCAGGATACAGAAATGTATTTTGTAACAAGTTCATATTAAATGGCACAGATTTCTCACTATGTACAGTATCTAATGAATTGATTTTACTGATGCTCAATGAAAATAAAAAGATCTGACAGACAGAAGTCCTAAAAGAGCTCCAAGTACAGGGAATTCTGGTGTGGTGCCTCAGAGCAGGTTGGTGAAGATGCTCCAGGTGCTCATGAGACTGAAAAAGCACCAGATGTGATGGCAGCACTCTCTCCATCATATGAACTTGGTCTCCCATAGATTTTAATTTAGGCATCTTGTCTGAAACCAGACTTTGCAAAATTTCACAGTAAATTAACGCAGTTTGGGGATGTTGTGTTACATAAATATCTGATTAAACATAACACAACTGCTGCCACTTCATGTTAAAAAACCTACCCAAAGTGTGCAAGAAGAAATGAAAAATTATCTCGGCATGTTGTATAGGGGAGTGGTTTTGAGTTAAAAAACAAGAATACAGGAGAAAATCTATTGGGAAGACCTGTGAACAGTACAGGGAATTATTTTAGAAATATATTAATAAAACTTGTCCTTCAGCCTCTTGAACCATTGTTTTCTCTTAGTCTGGGGGCAGGGGAAACCCTGAGTAAATTTACTGTTTCTTTGCTTAATGTACCCCAATATGAGAAAAAAAATGTTGACAAATCTTAGTTAAAAGCATTTTCTTCTCCCCCAAAAGGGCTTGCTCCAAGGGTTTGTCTTCATTACCTGTGGAGAGCAGTGACATATTATTTTTGCATTCCTGTGGACTGCAGCAAATTGTCCCTCTTGGCTGTCATTGTTTCCTACGGAAGCAACAATGGCTCCCATTTATCACGAGCTGACACCACCCGGCATATGGAATTACTGTTCACACTGCAGCACCCAAAGGGATAATGGTAAATAAAACCCCCAGAACATCTAGCAACCAGCAAAAACATGAAAGGAGAAATACAACTTCAGAAAATGAAGCACCTTTTCATGAATCACACTGGCTTCCACTTCTAAGCAGCAGCTCTGAAAACGTTCATGAACTTAAAAATCATCTCACAGGCTGCAGGGAAGGAATCAAGGGGCTGACGGCACCAGAGAGGCAATGAAATTTCACCATTAGAGAAGGTTCTGATAAACACAGTTCTGTGGAGACATCAAAGCATGGTGCAGCTGCTGGTACGTCAAAGGAGGATTGTGCTGCCTCCAACAACTCCCTGGTGTCAGCTTGTGGTTGGAGTCACTGACACGCTGGAATAAGTGGAGAGCGACTCCAGACTCTTTTTTTTTTTGTCACTTGCTGTTGGTGGGATCAGTGTCTCCTTGTTTTCCTGTGCAGGAGACAAAACCCCCCTCCTGTACTGATGAAAGGTGTTTTACTGCAGGACGTGAAGGGCTCCTCCCCAGCAGGGCAGCCAACATCCACCTCAGCTGAGAAATGCCTGAACTTTTGTGTCCTCCCGCAGGAATTCTGGGGAATGCCTTGGCTATTTCTCTGACGTCTGGTTTTGATAAGTTTTTCAGAGCCTAGTGTCTCCTAGGAATTCTGCAGGAAGAAAGTGGGTGAGGTCATTCAGCTTTGCACTGAGTTTCCTTTCTCTGTTTTTGGCCATTCTGGTGAACATGACCCTCCAGTGCTCAGGAATATTTCTGTCCCCTTAGGAGCTATCGTCCACTCATTGGTTTTATCTGTGCACACACAAAAGTTCCATGTCACTGGCAGGAGAAACAAGGTTGACATTAAGCAGGGCAACATAAGCAGCTCAGAGATGCAGCTGTGAGCTGAGTTCATTTATGAGCTCAAGTGCTGGCAGAGCCCGCGCTTGTTTCTCGGCCGCTCTGCTGGCCCCTGGCCTGGCTCCGAGTAGTTGAAGGCCATGGAATAATGGCTGGTTTGTCAGTCCCTTTTATTCCCAGCAGAAATACTCAGAACGAAGCAACAAGTAAAAGAAAATGCATTTTATTTTCTCTGCTTCACCAGCACTCTGCCTCGGCGAGCGTGTGACTCGCATACAGCTCTCCTCGGTGAGATTCTTCATATCAGATTTCATTTCTTGCTCCATGGGTTGCCATGGAGACGATGCTGAACCGCTGCTTTTGTAGGCCAGGAGATTTATCTCCAACCATTCTGCTCATCAGAGCCACACAGGATTCTCTTCAGTATTATGTTTTTTACATAAACAGAAGGGGAAACAAGAAGGCCCTGCATTTCTCAAAACATTTTTCACAGTCAAATCCTGCATTTTGGATTTCTTGAAGCCTATCAGAGTCTGTTTATATATATATTACAGCCTATTTATGCTAAGTTACTGATTTATAAGGAATGCATAATCACATGTACAAGCTCCTGAGAGCCAAGGCCTGGCAAGAGTTAAGCGCCTGTGTCAAAACAGACCCTTCTGCATTAGCCTTGTTCTTATCTTACTCATTCCAGCTTTTTCACAGGCAGAGACAGTGTGATTCAGTGAAGTCACAGCATAAACACCCCCTTTAGAAATCCAAATCATGTGATTTATGATTAGGTTATTGTTTATCAAGCCCACAGGAAGCCTGGGTGCTACAGCACACACAAATACAAAGGGGAGCATGTCCCAGCAGCACAAAAGAGCGCGTCGTTAATATTAATTGTTAGCCAATCTAAAGCATCTGACAACAAATCTTCCTACTGCCCAGACAGTCGGAAGCTCTGGGATAAACGTTCTCCTCCACCTTCCTGGATGCCATTAATCACACCGGATGCACATTGTCCCACCTTCCCTCGGATGGGTTCATTACTAGACTCCCTGGCGTTGCACCAATGGCTAAAGGAGGTCTGTTCCTGGAGCAGCTCCAGAAGACCTTTGGATGCTCTGGGAGCCACAAGTGGAACTGAAAAATATCTTGTTATAATATTGTCAGGGAGCACTTGTAGGACATGGCCAAGCAAGCCCATGGGGCACAAACACAAGTGGCAGCTGCTTCTCTTGAGCTGCTCGAGTCCCTTTGCCAGACAGAGAGACCGACAGAGAGACCACAACGCTTCCCACAAGAGAGAGTGGGTGCCAGGAGTGGGATACTGGACTGAGCTCACACGTGTCACAGCAACACAAGGGTTTGCTGAGGGACAGTGCTCTGAGGTGGCTTTAGAGCAGCAATTGGCTGGGCTCTGGATGAAAACCATGTCAGAGGGATAATTTTTACAGTGCAGAGCAGAAAAGGCCAGTCAGATCACTCAGCACATGCCTAAGTATTCCTTACAGTATCCTTCTTCTTGTTTTCCTGTAGATTTTTTACCTCTTCATGTTTCCCATCCCCCTGGCAGGGCAGTTCAGAACACGGGTTCAGCACCAGTTGCCACTACACCTTTACCAGCAGCCTTCCAGGCAATTTTCCATCCATTAGCACAGCAGTATTGCCCTCTAAATGAGCACAAATCATTTTCCCTGTTAATATTTAATGAAACACAGACTGACCCATTACACTGAACCACGACACATCCAGGCACAAGGGGAAGAAAACAAGTGCCAAGCACAAATTGTCTGCATCAAATCCTCCAAAATGGCCAGAAATTCTGAATTTTCAGCTCGAGGCATGGCATCAGTCCAGGTCCAGTGGTGGACAAGTGCTCCCAGCTGTCTGGAAGCAGGGCTGGTTAACGTGTTTCAAGTGGGTCAGGCTGTCTCACTGATCACCAGGGAAATGTAGGCCACTGCACTTCCATCTGCACAGCAGCAACTCAGCAGAGTTGTCAGAGTCACCAGGATACAAACCCCTCAAATAAATCCTGAATGTGGAAGCACAACTGAAATAGAGTAAATCTGTAGTTGGCATCCCTGTGATACAACCAGCAGTCCTTGAACAGATGCTGATTTATTGCTACAACGTTGCTGGACCAAGGCTTGCATCCGCTAAAGGATCCAGTCCTTTTGAAAAATATATGATGCCTCATTAATATGTTGAGAGGCATCTATTATTAAGTAAGTAATTAGATAATTATTAACCTCAAAAGAGGTTAAAAAAAAAAATCCAAATTGGCCTAAATCAAGCTCTCTGCTGCTACAGCCAGACTGCTCCCTGTAACTAAACCTGCAAATTTAAGGACATTTATTTTGGGAACATGCACCATGACACAGAAATAGTGGTCCATGAGCCCCAAATAGCAGCAAAGGCCAGATCAGGTATGGGAGTCTGAGTGTGATAACCTGGAGCCCCAGGGAAATGGGCTACATTGTGGAAAGGATTGGAATCCGAGGTCAGCAGCTCCTCAAGGTCACCGTGGCTGCCAGGCAGAGAGGCCGGGAGGGAAGGAACCCGCAGACCATGGAGGGAAATGGATCTCCCACTCTTCCCAAAGTGGTTGGCTCAATGAGGTTGTAATTAACACCGAGCAGCTCGTTAGATTAGCGTCCATCTAGTATTGACACATATAGCCAAGGCTGCTAATATGCTGGAAGTAGTTAATTAGTGCTAACGTGGCTCTGAAGATAGGGCAGACCTACATTCCAGCAGGGTGGGATGGAGCAGTTTTGTAGGAGAACGCAGCAGTTTTAGGTCAGCTATTGCAGAGCAATCCTAGGCTTACCCCTGGCTTTCACCAGTTGCAGGAAGGGAATGGCAATCCCTGCAGCTCAGGAATGCAAACACAGCTCTGGAGATCCTACAAAAGTGCACACACATGGATTTGTAGCTGTTCAGGAAGCCCTACAAGCTTGAGGCATCCCTGGAGCTACAATTTTCTGAGCAGGAATGAGGCATGTTTAAAATGAGCGCTTTTCTTTTATATAGAGAATGGTAGAACTATAAATTGCCTGATTCCTGATGTTTAATAACCAAATCCATACATGCAATTGTAGAAGACCTTAAAAGTGAAAAACAAAATTAGATGGAAATTCTAGCTCCCAATTTTCATGCTGGAATCCAGGGGTATACATTTATATATATTTACACCAACCATGGCAGTAGCTGCATGAACAGTACTGTTATCAATTCCAGACTCTGACATTTTTCAGGCACCAAGAGCATTATCTAGAGACAAGGTAGAAGCCACATTGTTCAAAACCACATGTGAATAATTCCATTGTTGACATTTTGAGTGTGCCTGTAGCTCCCATAAAAGCACTGAGCATTTTTCCTCAATATCCAAATATCTGCCCAGAAGACCAAAACTCTTTTCTTAGTAAATGACTTAAAAATTTGAATACATTATGTATCCTCATACATTTCAGCTTTGCAGCAAATCTTCTATTAAAAGACATTAGTTCATTCCTCTGAGGAGAATTTTAGGCATCAAAAATCTCTTCCGGTCAAATAATAGATATTATGTAAATATTCCAGTAGAGGGTCTCAGTAAGTAAATATTTCCAATAAATAAAAAAACCCACCCATGCACATGACTGAAGAGAAAAAACAAATTCATGTCTCTGCTTTCCTCTCACAACATTGCAAGTCTTCCTAGGAAGAAACTTGCATCCTTGGCTTTCAGCATTCCAACATCTCTCTCCATATCTGTCCGTCCTGCACAGAGATGATCATCCCATGGTCAATACTAAACCCCAAGATGCACAAACAATATCACTGCAAACATTTCCAGAGTTAAAATGCCAATCCAGCCTATTTCCCTAAATGAAATGTGTGTGTGGCAGAGTGATTTCATGTGTTCTTTATTCCCAGATGGAGGAGGGAGCATTGCTGCAGTGATTTGAGTGGTTCTGCCCACTGTGTCTCACAGTTGCAAAGGCTTTTGGCTGCAGAATTAAAAGCCTGATGATTGCTCACCCTTTAAGGAAGGGGAAAATGCATTTTTTAGAATTTTGGACTGATTTTATCCAAAAGAACTGGCCTGGGTATGACACAGAATGAAGTCTCTGATGACCTGCCTGTGTTTTTCAAATGGGGTCACACACACACAACATCTCCTGCAGGTTTTGTTGGCAATATGGACACTTCAGGAAGGATGTGGTGATCCCTCACTGGCTGCATCACCACCAGGCAGCTTTGCTCCAGTGATGGTGATTCAGGGAATTGTGAATAGCTCAGGAACTCACAGAATATTTTAAATTGGTGGCTTCTCACTATGTTAAAAATACCTTCTTCCAGCAGCCTTTAACTTAGCCCCTCCCTGCTTGATGCAGGGCCTTGGCATGAAGGAATCTTACTGATGAAGTTTGAAAATTATATTAACTTATTTGCACAGCAACATGCAACCAGTTTGACACTTTACAAAAAAACCTCAAACCACTCCAAAATCCCAACATGATGGTTTGGTAGGTGCAGGACATCTCTAAAATCTGTTTCAAGAGCCTGAATTCCAGCTGAGCAACAAAAGCTAGATTTAGTTAACAAAACTAGATGTAGCTGTTAAAGTACCTGTAAGGAATTGGATTAATAAGATGGGGAATCCTTCTGAGCCTCAGCAGGCAGCAGTCCATGCAGTCAAGTTAACAACACAACTCAGCCCCAGCTATTGTTTTATTGGATTCCTTTGGGGGGAAGAGGGGGCCGCAGAGCAGGAAGGAATTTTTATGCATATATGCATACAGAAAAGGCCTGTTTTTTCATCTATGTAAAGTCAAAACATACTGGAACCATAAATTACATCCTGCAGAAGTGTTCAGAGTTTGTATCCTTTTAAGGAATACAGCCTAAAGTTAGCACCCCTCTTCCAAGGTATAATCTTCCATCACAAAGAGATGCTGCTGCCTGATCGCAGCCAGACAACTGGCTCGGCACCAAGAACCTCAACGTGCCAACATATGGAAACAATTGCTTCCCTTCAGATTGGAAGTGACATACCCTGGGTGAGTGCACAACATCCCCCCATCAATCACCCCAAATGGTTCAGTATTTGGACTCTAACTTATTATCCAGTGGAAATCCCCAGAGCCTGGTGTGTGAAGGGCAGCAAGGGTATTTACACAGAGCAGAAACCAAAAGAGCTGCTGCCCCGGTCTGAGCCTCTCTGGACAAGGCTGGGTTTCACACACTAGCACAGATCTTGCTCCAGTTTCATACAAAAGCAGCTAAATTTTGAAGTTAGACCTCTTCTTGCCTTTTCCCCTTTTCCTTGAAATAGAGCCACACTTGTCATTTAAAGGTACCTGTGACACGAAACGTTCATGAGAAAAGAAAGTCTTTGGAACAAAATCTCAGCTACTCTAAATAAGCCTACAGAAGCCAAAAACCACCCCCCAGACTCCAGAAAACCCCTACACCTTGGCAGCCTCAGCAAGAGAAGTGAGAGGAGGGATTTAAAGCTGAATGTGTCCATAGGTTACATGCTTTGACACCAGTGACAACCTCTCTGTCTCAATGAAGCTGCCATGGGCCTGCAACACAAGGAAAAAATTATAGAGGATTTTTGTTGAATGATCTGGAGATCAGGAAGGCAAATTCCTGTTGAGAATGCAAGGAAAGCCTTTGTTCAAGGAGTTCTCTGGGCTCATACAGCAAAGGATGGTGAAGGGAAACAGGCAACTTCCTAAAGAACTGCTGGGACAAGTGAAAAGCCAGGAGGGGTCTGTGTTTTAAATCCATAAACACCAGTGATGGTGGCACTTTTGGAGCCACTCCTTAGGCTTCCCAGGAAACTGAAATTGTGGCTCAGTAGAGGTGAACATGTATTTTTCCACTGCTTTCACCAGAGACAGGGGTTCACAGCATCAATGGGTGATGCGACTGATTATTTCATGCTAATGTAACCTCTGGAATTAGCTCTTCTGTGGTTATAGGAAAAGCAAGGTTTTCACATGGAGGACAAGAGGCAGAAGCATACCCAGCTGTACTGTACAGGAGTATAAACCAGCACCTGGGCTTTTTGGCAGGAGTGGGGCTGTTGTGATGGTTAAGGTCCTGTCTGGGCCACCAAGACAAACAGACTGAAGCCCCACCTCTGTTCCTGCAGCAACTCCAGGTTTTCTCCAAGCCTCCCCAAGGCAGATTTTCCAAAAGCACTGCGGAGGATTCACAGACACCTCTCTGCAGGCTGGATGCTTATCAGCACCTGTTGGTGTCTTTTGGGTCCTGTCTGAGGGAATATTACAGATGCCATTATTCAGATCCAGCCAAATTCTGCCTGCACAGAACATTTCCATGCAAGTGAAAGAGCAGTGAGCTCATATCCAAGGGTGGGACTGAGCCCCAAGTAGAGTAGGAAAAAGGATTTGCTGCGTGACAAAAATAGGCCAAGTGCCTCGTCACATCTGACAAATGCCTCGGATGGCAGGGCACAGCTTTGGGGGGCTATTAAAAGAGTTCCTGTTTCTATGGATCAACTGATTCCTTGTCACAGGTAAGTTGGTGGTCACCTTGTCACTGGCAATGTAAATGGGTCTCAGCATCAGTGGGCAGGGGGAAACTAACCATTATTATTTCCTCATTCCTAATGTTTCCCTCACTGTCATTTGTTGATGAGCAATTCCAGGCTGGGTTCTGCAGATCACAGAGCTTTTTATCCTCACTTACTCACAGGAGCCGCTCAAATTTTAGGGAGAAAAAATTGCAGCCATTTACAACACAAGGTGCCAAATCAGGCGCTTTCTTGCTGAAAGTGGAATGTGATGATCTGCCTGGGTTTGGATGTTTCTAAACATAAAATAAAATTAGGTCAGATCTGATACACATTCCTAAAGTCAAGGGCCCTGCTGCAGACAAGGATTTAGGTACTAGCTGTGATCTGCTACTAACGAGCAGTTAATTTGTGTTCCTTTCTTGTGTTTATCATTTGTAAATAGAAAGACCATATTAACAACTAACATTTGAGGAACCCTTTCAGTTGTGGGTTTTGTGTGACTCATCACAGTTTATGTTCACTAAACAGCTGAGGAGAAACCAGCTTGGTTTTGCTGCAAGGAAAGCAGAGTGCCCAGATGAAAAGACCACAGTCTCTAACTCATTTCAGTTTGAAAAAACAGAAGTGGGCAATTACATTTCTCAGCAGATACTGCTTTGGTGCAGGAGAAATATTTGTTGGTCTGCCCCTGGCTGGCAGACAGGCAGTTGTTGGGTGTGTACCACACAAAGAATACTTTCATTTTTTGGCACGGTGCAGCATTGCTGAAATACCAAAGGCCATGGCTAATTAAGTGGAGTGATGGAACAGAATGATTTGATGACAAGATTTAATTGGTATGAACGTTTCCATAGAGGAGTTACTGTGCCTGTCTGGGAGGACCAGACGCCCAGCTCAGGGGGCCATTGCTCAACTGCAGCTGAGGGGTAAAGGGCACAAGGGGTGCCCTGTGCTTGCTCCCAGTCCTGGCACTCCAGCAGCAATTTAGGGAACACTGGACCAGTCTTTTGCTGTCACAGTGGCTGAGAATCACCAGGATCAATTATAGCCTCTTTCCCCCACAGTGACTGCTGGGGGATGGAGTCACAAGGGAGTTCCTACAGAACCTGAGTAAGGATGGGACTGCTCCGGATGTGTCACAGGAGCACAGACCCGGAGCCAGACATTATCTCCCTAAGTGCTGGTGCTTTCAGCTGATCATTCTGATTTTTCAATAATAAAAGATTATTATCTTAACTTTCTAAACAGGAAATCAGCCTCGGACAAGCCACTCATTAGACTGATCCTTGCTCTACAGCTTGGCTGACATCACTGGAACAGGTTCCTTCAGTATTCCCCATCTGTACCTGCATCGAAGCTTTCCCCAAGTCTCCCACTTCGGCCTCCAGACTGGACTAAACTGGCAGTGCTGCAGTCTCCAGGGATACAAAGTTCCACAAGGCAAAAAATCACTGATCAAAGCATAGGACAATAACCACAGCCATATTAGGAGCAGTAAGCTGGTATTGCCAAGGGAAAGGGTTGGCCCTTCAGAGCATTCTCCTTCCTTGGATATGGACAGATGATCCAGCATTCTGTTACAGGCCACTTCCATCGGCTTTGACACAAGGCCAACACCAAACAGCCAGGAGAGCAGAGCCAAGATCTTTCCTAGAAGAGCCCAAAAGATTTCCCGCAAGGAAACAAGAGATTTGTCACAAGGGAACATAGATTTTGTGTTCAGTACATGTTTAGGTCACCAAGTTAGGCAACAGCACCCATGGAAGTGTCACAGGCTTCAGGATCCTCCAGGTAAAGGTAAATACAATCACCACACTCCAAATTTCACTATTACCTCTGCAATGACGTTTGCTGCAGAAAAAAATCAGAAAAATGAAAATAATTCACTGATTATATCTCTCACCCTTCTCAATGTTCAGCAAAATCTGTCACAGTTCTAAATGTGGCCTTTTATTGTCTGCTACACAAGCTTGACTATACAGACTAAATCTTAAAACATGGTTTCATAACTCCCATTTGGCTGTGAATTCACTGCCAGAGGGTCTGCACAATTATAAACCTTGCAGCAGTTGGGCTGTAACAGCAGCTGCTTGACTCCTGAGCACCAGGTGACACTGGATAGAACATACACCTATGAGTTAAGATTCTCTCTGACTGTCACTCCTTTCTTCTAACAGTTGGCAGGGATCCCCTGATGAGCCAAGAGCACTGATTTACAAAGCCTGGGCTTGTCTGTATCGTGACATTCCTGTCCATGCTCCTCTCCTTCACTAGCAGGGAAAAAGAGCCAACAACTGCTATTCTCTTTCCCCTCCCACCCTAGAGGAAAGAAAGCCAGCACAAGATAGCTCTTGCTGCAACATAAACGATTTTCTTCTGATGCTGTTTCCTCCCTTTGCTGCCAGAGACCTGGAGAGCTCCAAGATCTGCCCAGTCAGCATCACCTTGGCTTCTGTGTCTTGCAGAATGAATCTGCTTCATCAGTTAGACAAGAGAAAGAGCCCTCAGCAAGCAGCCCTTTCCCTCCTTAAACCAGGGCAGAAAAGAAACTGTCCCTCTGTTCAAGGAAACATCTCCCCTTCTTCCTCCTCTCTCTCTTAATTACCATAATTGTCAAAGGCTTTTCCCTCCATATCTCAGATTGCTCAGAAGTTGCCAAGTAGGGAGCCCCTCTCTCCCAACTTGAAAATCTGTTTCTATTAGCATACAGAAACAGAGAGGCTAAGAGCATTAGAGGAGAATTAATACTTATTTCAAATGTATCAGCCTCTGGTAGTTGGGAAAATACATTGGGTTGTTAGAGTATAATCTGCTGTGTTTCCAAGTGTTTTTTGGTATTAAACAAGTGCTCCATAGGACAGGGTTTTTTTTCGTTGAAGACAATGCAGTTCAGCCATAACAAGGCTGCTGCTGCCCCGCTGCTCTCCTGGAACACCCTTTGGTGACAGCAGCAGGCTCAGCTGATCCTCTTGGCATAGTCAGCAAGGGTGTTGGCTTCCAAACCAGTTGCCTCAGAGTAAGTACACATGGAGCGAAGAAATGCAGGATTGCAGCTGCTCTCCAGCAACTGCCTGCACCCACAAGCTGCGATGAAAGTCACAGCAGCAGCAGTTGAGGGTGAGTGGCTGATCAGACCGTGCTCCCAGGCCCCCCCAAGAGGATACCTGCTCTGCCAGCCAGGCAGCTCACCTGCTACGGACATGCTTTTAGATGAGGCTTTCCTGTTCACTCAAGTCTGATTTTATGGAACACTTAGTTCCCCAAATGCCCTACTTGCAGGGAATAAAAGGCCAGTCAGCCATTATGCTGACAAAACACCACCAAGAGGGAGAGAGCCTGTCTGAGCAGTTGGTTAAAAATTGGTCTAGACTTGTTGTCATTAATTTGCTTTAGAGATGGCTGGGAAAAAGCACAGGACACTGAATTTTACGTGCCCTGAGACAGCCCTTGTGGCTCTGTGCTATCTACACTGCTCAGCCAGGGGACACTGCAAACGCTCGGCCTCCCATGGCCCAACTCAGTCAACCCTCTCAAAACCAGTAACTCTACCTTCAAATAGCTGAAGGGAGGCTCTAGGGAGGCTCTTCCAACGTCACAGCCTCCAAATGTGGAGCTTTTAAATAGAAGTATTTCCTCATGTGGTAACTCCCAAAGATTTGGTTTATCCATGCCAGAAGAAGGCTTGTTACTGATACAGGGTTATACAGCAGGTGAACTCTCAGTTTTTATAGCTGTTTACTCAGGATGGGAGAGACAGTCAGGAGGAAACGCCTCGAGTGACATCAGCAGGGTAATTTTTAACATGCACTGCTATACAGAAACAAAAATCATCTCTGCACACAGATGCTCCCCCTAAAGTATAGTTTGAAAAATGTACCTTTATTCCATTTCTGAATATAGGCAAACATGAACAACTCAACTACTAAACCTGTTGGCAGAGAGTAACTGCTTGACAGTGGCCATAGTGCAATCAAGTAAGGTGACATCCAGCATTGGAGAAAAGTTCAAGGGTTTTCACCTGCTGCTGACTGATCTTGGCTGGTGCCAACTCAGGCTGGTGCCTGGATCAGTTCTTTGGGACTCTACAACACAGTGGAGTTTCATGATGCACATGAGACCTTAAAACCCATCCAGACCCACCCCCTGCATGGGCAGGGACACCTCCCCCTATCCCAAGGCTGCCCCAAGCCCCATCCAACCTGGCCTAGAACACTTCCAGGGATCCACGGGCAGCCACAGTTTCTCTGTGCAACCTGTGCCAGGGCCTCAGCACCCTCCCAGGGAACAATTTTCCCTAATATCCAATCTAATCCTGCTCTCCATCAGTTGAAGCCATTTCCTCTCGTACTGAAAGAAGAAGTGCAAATTGTTTATACCTAGTTTGTTTTGGTGACTTTTGCTCCCCAATAGTACAACTGCTCATTTAGCAGCCTTACACTGGAGCTAATTAATCCTGCACAATGTAATTGGGATTATCGTGCCACTGGTGAACATGAGCAGCATTTATTTGGGAGAGAGATAAAGTCTCTGTTGGCAATTCTTGTGCCAATATTAAACATTCCATCACTATTCAGGCTAAAAGACAAAAGAATACAAGGAAGGATTTTTTACATCAACTCTACTCATTGATAATATTCAAATATGTTTATACCATTGTGTACTGGTTCAGAAGTCAGTATGCCCTAGATGATACTATTGATTGCTCTAAAACCAGAACAAGGTATAATCTGGGCTTAAGTTTCTGCAAATACCAAAAATTAAATTTTGTTCTCATTCACATGGATCTTCTTCTGCTTACTCCTGATTCATATGAGGGCAATAAAGGTCAAGTTGTACAGAAAGCTGCAGTGAAAATCACTCTGTGATTCTCCTAAACTAAGATTATGACTCACTCACATCTACCCCTGGATCCTGAAGGCACAAAATGGATTCCCGGACCAGGCAGCCCATTTTAAGACTTTGTTTGTTGTTTAATTGCTGATTTAGTTATGTGATCTCTTTCCTTGATCAGACCATGTACCAGCTCTCCCAAGTGCTACTGACTTGCTGATTTCAATGGTTTTGACTGCTCTTATCAGCTGCTTAGGACACTGATTAGCTGAGGACTCTATGCCTCATCAAATACTGTTTTCCTGTTTTGCTTGCCAGCACTAATCTTTAGTGATCTTTCCCAGAATCCCGAGTCGCCTCTTTGTGCACATTCCCAGATGCTGCGTAGTCTCCTCCTCCTTTTCCTTTGTCCTGACCCACAATGACACCTCTGACACCTTCATAATGCAGTCACCACGGGCTCCCCCATCCTCTCCTCTCTGCTCTGTCATTTGGATTGGAATCTCCTCTGCAACAGAAACCAATTAGAAGCAATTAAGTGCTTAAGTTACAAAAGGGAATGGTTCACAGTTACAAAACATTCATCAGTCAGTTCAGTCATTTCAAGACAACGGTGAACTGAACTTTTATCACAGTGGTAAAACAGAACTGATACGGTGATCTACAGTTAATGTTTAAAAAAGAAATGCTCTCCATCAGGGCCAAAGGCTGTTTTCTGATAATTTTCTCACGGTGGAGACTTCTCCCATTGCCTCCTAGAAGAGGAGGAATCACATCTCTTAACATTTCCAGTTATTCTAGATTCCAATTCCACTTACAAATTAATGCCTTTTATTAAGAGATTTTCTTAGACTAGACAAAGATGTGTTTCCTGTCTAGGAAATCAGGTACATTAACAAAATCTTTAGAGAGTTCAGGTTAACTGTTACTCTCCTTTCCACTTGTTCAAGGGTTCTAAATGAAGTCATAATGAAATCTTGTCACTGGGTCAAATCTCATTAAAGGAGACTTCTAAGAACATTAGACGCTGCCCAGCATTTTTTAAGATAGGGACTGTAAGAGGAATGACCTTTTCCCACTGGAATTCAGACATTTTTATATCAGAAATTTTACACTTCCAGTTGTGGCACAACCCTTTTTTCTTTTCCTGTGCATGTTTTGTCACTGCTGAGGGTGAGCCCTTGAATCCCAAATGCTAATTTCTGTGCATTTCTCAGGCTGCTACGCCTTATGTATTCCATCTTTTATACATATTTGTTTTGGCTGGTAATTAATTGTTGTCCATTGTTCTGCACTTCCCCTAAAATTCTGGATTTGCACAGAAGAACAAACACTTCCGTAACAGTAGCAACAACTTCAAGAGCTCAGGAAAGGGAAAGCTTTTCCCTGTATGGAGTTACTGGATGCTTGATGCTTTCCAGGATCCTTCCTTGGCCCCACACAGAAAGCCCATAAGAGCATCTCCAGAGGATTCAGGGTTCGCCTATGGACACCACTTGCCAGATTTGGGGAATTAACAGGCCCAAGTTTCCCCTACAAAGCTAAATCCCCTCTAAAATACCAATATTAGAAGTAGGCCTGACTTCAGACAGCCAAAACAGGATTATACTGTAAAATCTAGACTGCATAAAAGTCGATGACATCCATCTATTATGTGGCCCTGGATATTTCCCACTACACTTAAAATACCACAGCAAAAAACTGCAAAAAGAGGGATTCCTATATTTTTCCTAGTCAAGGATCCCAAAAGTAGTTTATTAGCATGAAGTAATTAATGTTATTAACATTTATACTTCTGCCAGAAGAGGCAAGACCTGGGGTACTTAGAAAAACACATTAAAGGTCTTATGAAAACCTAATTTGTGGAAGAAATGAGGGAGGAAGGAGCTTAGCTTTTAATCCTGTAATGAGGGACTCACTAATGAAAAAAATGACTTTAGAAGGCTTTCTCAGGAAATACCTCACTTCATAAGATTAACTTGTATAACATCCCCATATTTTGGATTTGGAAAGCTCTTTGAAACTCTGTTTATCCAGCATGTGAGTGGCTAAGTTGAAAAAAAAAATAAGGGAGAAGAAGAAGTACCGAAGAGGCAGTTTGACAGAGGAAGTCCCTTCAAGAAGGGTACCTGTACATAGGTTAGAGACATCTCTGTTCATTCCCGGGCCTGAAACACCTGGAACTGCACAGAGCTGGAGCTCGGCTCCACATGGAGCCCTGGGCAGAGCCTTCCTTCTTGGCTGTGAGGAAACAGCTCCTGAAAAGGGCTGCTCCTGCAGGCAGAGAGGAGGAACAGGGATGGATAGAGATAAATGGCCTGGGTAGAGGCGGTTTCTCCCCCTTCAGCAGTTTGGGATGGAGCCTAGGATAATCCATCTTGGATTGTTTGAGCTTCCCGTTTCCAGCTGGTCAGCTGCAATATTACTCCACAAGGAAGTCAGGGAATTTTTACCTTCCTGCATCCTGCTCAGTGTCTCCATCACCAGACATACCTCAAGCAGCCTTTGGGTGCTCACAGCCTTGGAAAAACAACATATCCAGAGTATTTTTTCTATAATTCCAGTTTACACCAAAAAACTCTTTGCTACTGTTTCAGCTCCAGGCAGAAATGAGCTGCAAAGGAAGAACACAACCTCCAGGGTGATGTTTCTGCAGCCAGACCCAGCTTCCAGAGCCTGGGAAGACATTTCACTGTGGCAGGAACCATGACACTCACCACAACTAGTTTAAATTACCCTTTTAGAGCCTCCTTCTCTTGGGATTGGACAGCTTTAGTCCCCACTTTGTCCAGAAACCTCATTTAGTCCTAAGAAATAACTTACCTGAAAAGGAAGAGGGTTTGGGGTTTACATTTACAGCTAGCACCTGAAGGAAATGACCTTTAATGTATCACTGGAGCCACTTAACCTGATCACAGGGGGATTTAAGTTCTGTCAACGACAGATTTGTCTCCCCCATGCAGAATCTCAAGTGAAATATGTCTGGAAATATAAGTGGATACACTGCAGAGATTGAGGAAGGCATAGAGAAAACTGTCTACTGTACCTATAGCAAGAGTTAAAAATAAAGGAATTTGCTAAGTTTGGTACCTTGCAGAAGGATTTAGGCACCCTGGGTTCCCGAGGAGAGCAATGAGGTGCCAAACTGGGCTTCCACTTGTTTGCCATAAGCCAATTGCCTCTGAAAGGATTGTAGGATGCAGTCACAGAGGGATTTAGTGGGGGCTCCAAGGAAGGAGCTAGACGTGGTGAAGGAGGGATAAATTAAGTTTCAGGATCCTAATAACACTGTTTACTGTAAAGCAGGATGAAGAAGAAATAAGATTGGTTCATGTAATTTTGTTTTCTTGGATTAAACTTACTTGACTCAGGGCTAAACTGATGGCTCAGTGATTGAACTTCCCTAAGCCTGCACATGCATGACTTCACCTTTTTAATATTAACATTTTCTTCATAATGAAAGAAGAGCAGATGAAATTTGAACAGATGAAAGAAAACTCACTGGAGACCTATTGTAAAAAAACCCAAAAATTTATAGAAAAGCTTAAAGATTTGAGGGAATCAGAGGGTGTATTTCTATACCTACACAGGGAGGGTTTTTGAAGAACACTGGAAGCCCCAGCTCTATCCCTGGCTGGCAATTTTTCCCCTCATGTGTTTATTTTATTACACTAGACAGGCACTTTCTCTTTTCTGCATGCCTGGCTAATGCAATCCCCAGTGGGGTTACGCTGTCAGGAAGGATCACCCCCAAAGATCCAATGGAGTGTGGCTGGTGAGGCTGGACTTCCGAGGGAGACTGAGTCCAGCACAAAGAGGAGCCATTAGTGATCACTATCAGCTAAAATGGAATAGATGGAGGAGAGCAATGAGCAGGGGGAATATAAGGTTGTTCCTGGCTTAGCTTTATGCAGGGAGATGGATCAGTGGCAAAATCCTGAAATAAAATGGAAAGGCAGAATCCCAAAGGGATAGAGCATAGCGACAGAGGTTTCTGGGAGTTCGTAGGCTATAGAACTCCAGCTGACCTCAGACTCAAGGGAACTAAAAAAGACTGGAGGGAAGGGAGTGCCTTGGAATTGGCCAGTGGGATATGACAACTCTAATATGAAGCAAAGGACTGCAAAATAAAATGGAAGCAGCTCAGTGTGGAAAAGCCTGTGGAAGGTCCCTACACTCCACGCTGCAGCTTTCAGAAGACATCAAGAGCTCTTCAAAGTGCTTCAATTTTTTAGGCTGCTCCACTTGAAATTTTAGGTTGTCAATATCCTACATCCAAATCTGCAGCTCTTGGGCAAAGGAAAATGGTAACCAGGAAACAGGAGTCTGAGATTCCACCCTGGACTAAGAATAAACATCTCTGTCACAGACAGATGGATCGCAGCTCAGCTGTGCAAAACATGAGAAAAGATGTTTGAGGAAAAAATAAATTAGTGGGGACGTGTAAAGCACGGAATTAGTAGGATTTATGTCACCAAAAAGAATATTTTCTGAAACAATTGTGATAAACAAAAGCAGAACCAAATTGTCCTCACCTACTAAGCAGCAGGTATTACAGGTTACTAATCCAGCCAGAAAACACAGTACCAAAGAGGTAAAGATCCCCATTTCCCCCTAATTTTCTAGGTAGCAGATTTATTTTCTTTCCTGAATCCTTGTTTCAAGTGCATTAGTTCAGTGGTTGCTTTGGGTCACTGTGAATAGGTTGTCCTCTCAAGTATTTTTCTCATGGCTGTAAGCCTTTGATTTGTGGTTATTTGGTTTGCTGCCTCAGTTAGCTATTTAAAATTCAGAGGGTACTTTCCCTTGCTTCTCTTATTAGATGCATCGGTTGTTTGATACTAAATAATGTAGAGCTGCCATCTCATCTTTTATTTCAGAGAACACAAGCATCTAAGGTGAAACCTGCCTCCTACTCCTCTCCAGAAGTTAATTCCTCCTGGCTTAGAGCAGCACAGAGGAGAATCCATTTTTTCTCTTTTGCTTTGTAGTGAGGGCAGCAAAGCTACCACATTGTTGCTAAGGTTCTTCAGAATTGATAATTCTGTGGCATTTTTAGCTGGATGGCTGCAAACTGTCTTCTTTACACCACTTGAAAAACCCAAGGGGCTTTCCTATAAAGCAATTTAATGTATCCCAGCCTTTCCCCCAGGACACAGCACCAGGAATTCTGTAGTGATTTGCTTCAAGGCATTGAGCACATCAAACCATGTTAATTATCACAACCTCATCACAGCCACTCCAGCTTTTAGTGGCTCCATTCCCCCACAGACAGGTTTTAAAAAATGCAAATAAATCTGGTCTGTGGCTTAAAAAAAAAACAAAAAAAAAAAAACAAAAACCAAAAACCACAAAAAAACCCACAAAACAAAAACAAACAAACAAACAAAAAACCAAAGACATTAAACAAAATAAATCTCTCAGCTTTCCTGTGTGCTTCCATTCGTTACACTTCCTGAATGCTATCTGAAAATTAAAAAAAAAAAACAACCAGCAACTGTTATCTCAGTACCTCCAGAACAATTCACTTATTTCATTCAGAACGTTGAGGGATTTTTAAACATACCTTGACTAAGCCAAAAATTTCAGAAGTTGCGGCTATTTCTGTCCCTTTCTCTTCCTTCTTCCAAAATATTACAGAATTCCCATTGAAGGGCAGCTCAGGAGTGCCCCATTTCCTACTGCCCAAAGAGTAAATTTCTGGGTTCTGGGTCAGAACAAAGTCGTTATTTCACACATGATAATTTCTACAAATAATTGTGTGCAGAGCTGTGAGGCTGCTCTTGGGAACTTCAGGGGTATTAATACCAGAAAAAATAACTATTATTTACTCCACAGGACAAATCCTAGTCACATAAATAGAAGCTGGAAGCACCCACACACTGCCAGCTTTGAACAGGGATGCTGGAAGCATCACCAACATTTCTTACACATATGGAATGACAACCCCCAGTATCCATCAGATAAATACACCATGATTACTACTTTAAACAACGAAATGTAAGAATTCAGTGGGTTTAACATTTTGCTTCACAAAAATGTTACAAACATTGGTGTGGTATCTTAGAAATAAGACAAAGCACAATCTTACCAATCTGTGCCTACAGTTCAGTTTTAAACAATGGGAATAGTTTCTTCCTTCTCACAGGCACATTGCTGCCTGCTAGATTATACTGGCTGCATAATGAATTTAAGGAATCAGCATTATGGTATTCAGGCTATGGCTTAACTGTGATAAATAGTGCCTAAATCCTATTCATCTTGGTATACCACTCGTTCTTTGGAGCACACATTACTATTTAGTCATTGTTTTGTTTCTAAAGTGTCAGCAAACTTAGATAACTGCACAGGGGTTTTTTCTCCCCGAGTTATATTGTGGGTCATTAATGAGTTTTAACTCAGTCTGCAAATTTTTTGTCTGCCTCTTTCCTGACAGCTGGCAGTTATTTCTGGGAAGAGATGTTACTGTTAGAGCCCCTCACACAGGTTTTCCTACCTGGTACTGAGATTTCTCTCCCAGTGAGCTGAACTACTCACAGCACTACAACACTTGTAGGGTTCAGAAGTGGATGTTTAAGGAAAGTTTGAGGCTGGTTAGTTTTAAATAGGGGGAAAATACAAAACATAACCAACAGCTGAACAAGACTCACAGTGAGTCTCAAATCCCTGCTGTGACCTGCCCAGATTACCCAGGTGCTGCCATCTAAACTGAGCATTCCCTTATCAGCTGATTGGCCTCTCTTTTCATGCTCCAATCATCTCCTAAGCTTTTGCTTCTGAGTATTTTTTCAGACCCTCTTCTGCCAAGACCCTTTCCCCCAGCCACCCCTTTTCTCTATGCTGCCACATAGAACTCATTTCCAGTGGTGCCACTGACTGCAGCTTCCAATAAACAACTGCAGGTAAATTTCTCCACACTGATCTTCTTAAAACTCCTATCCCTGCTCCCTTCCTGTTCTATTTACCATCTCTACACCTGCAGTAGATTTTTATTTTAAATTTTATTATTACATAAGGCTTTGAAGAGTTGCATGTATCCACTCTCTGCTCCCACCCTTTGCAGAACAACTCCCTAACTACAATTTGGGAATTACTGGCTTGCTTGGGATAGTGAGTATCTGGCATGGTTTCAAGTGCTGAACTCCATGCAAGAAAGTTCTGGCTTTTCTAATGTTCCTGAAACCACAGTGATTCCTCTGTAACTAGGAAAAAAACCAAACCCAGCACCAAGTACGTGGCTAAGTCTTTGCCTTATCTCCCCCTAGTCAAACACTGTGCCATTAATAATGCATTTCCTTGGTTGCATGACCAATTACTGTTCCCACTAAAGTCCGTGGCAGCATTCCAATGGAACATAAGTTGGTGCCTGCAGCACAGAACTTGTGTCTCTCCATTGTTTGTTTTGTTACCTCCCTGTCAAATCCAAGAGAATGCCAGGTCACCTTCCAGCTAGTGGAGAAACCCTGGGATGCTGGGTATTCCTCTAATTCAGACTGTCAGATCCAGAAAAGAATTGCTCCCAAAAATCCACAAGGGCATTGCCCCCTTTTTTCTGGAACACACACCATGGTTACGATGGAAAAAATTTGCTTCTTGGTGCTGATCAATTGCCTATGAAACGAAAACATGGCTTAGAGCTTATTGCCCACTTTTAGAAGAACACAAATGCAGGAAGAAATGTGGTAAGACTTTCCTATTTCCAAACTGCAGGAATCACAGGTGTTACACCAAGGAATTATTACAGCTATGGAAGAGCTCACAGTGCCTTTCATCAGAGACAGAGATGCTTGCTGAATTTTGAGCCAAAAACTTCTCCTACTCCCCCATTAATGCTGTTCAGAGTGCAATTCTTCACTTCTGGGGTAAAGACAACTTCATCTCACAACTGATTTACAGTGTTATTCATCAGAAACTACTTTTAAATATTTATATTTGCACTTATATTAAGTTTTACAGTAACATCATCTAATTGTGGAAGACAACTGGTCTCCTCTAATTACTCAAATTATTCTGGAATTTTGATTGGTAAAACCTACCAACCCACTCCTGCAGCCCTTTTAACCAAAGGTAAGGTTGTTCCTCCTTTGATCTTCCATGTCAGGATTTTTTATTCAATTATCCCAGTATTAATATCAAATGAATTGGGGCAAGTGTAGTTATTTTAAGTCCCTGCAGTGTTTTTTGAGGCAAAAATAACCTCTCTTTAATCCTAATGCTTCTACCCACTACACAACAGACTGTGAGGAGCCTTGAAGAAAGAACGATACTACAGAAACCCCAATTTACAGGATTACTTTTGTATAAACAGACTCTAAAAAATAAATGATAGCACAGAGCAGTGTTTGCCTTCATCCCTCACTGCAGCATTCCCTTCACATCAGAGTGCTTGCAGCAGCATGGAGCCATGCATTAATCAGGAAGCTCGAGTGACTAATCCAGTTCACTCTGTCTAGTAAGAGGATTCCAGCAGCAAACATGCCCAGTTTTCTAAGAAGAAAGCAAGCCAAGCAAGGCAGCTCCAGAGGACATCAAGAAAATAAGAAATGACAGATTGGTGTCACCTAAGAGAAAGTATGGCAGGAGATGCCACCACGCTTTCCTTCACACAGAAACCAAGAAAGAGCAGGTCCAGCAGAACAACCCTGTTCTGCAAGGTTACATCATTCCTGATGAGGCACAAAGCTCTTCTTCTGCTCATGGCTTTGGCAAGGTTTTAATTTTTTTTGTTCTTTAATCAAATACAAATTAACCTATACATTTCTGAAATGCCTGTCATTTAGGAGTTAAACTGATTTTAATTAACACGTCTAGCCTTTAGGCTTAATGAGGTGAATTTTCTTAAATTCTAGTGGAACACAAGTCAGGCACAACGTTTTGCCCTCAAGAAAGTAATCATTGTCCAAAATTCACAAATAACTTGTGGAAGTCTGTTCCCACTATTTATTTCCAAGTCTCAACCCTTTTTAGATAGAAGCTATTAGGAGAACAGAATAGAAACTAGAGATAGAAACTACTTCTATTTAAATAGAAACTTTTTAGTGGAAAATATTTCCATTTACAGCAAGAATGAAACTGGCCTACACATCATACATTCCTGCTGCATTATATTTTGAAAAAATAAAATTCAGGAGTATATACAGTCATAACTGAGTGATATTAGTATGAAGTAGAAAAGGAAATATGTCTCAACTCAGTTTTGATCTCCAGTTATGCAACTGTTCTTGCTTTCTTTTCTATCTTACCATTGGGATTTTTTGGCTCCTCAAAACCAATGATGTTCTCATTAAATCTAGAGACACTGCTCTGCTGTTCTGCTCACACTGTACTTCCACAAATGGGATGGCTTTGGACTCAGGATACTTTACCAGAATCTGAGGATTAAATAAAATGAGAAGATTATTGCCCACAGTGCCAGCCAAGGCTCCATTAGTTTCAGGAACACACCAACACGTTACTTGCAGCACAGAAAAATGCTCTCTCTTCACGCTTCCTCCCCAAAAATGAGAGCACTTTAAATGGCTGCTTCCCTCCCCTCAAGCCTTGCCTTTCTAGGGCTGTTGGGGTAAAATTCCCAGGTCCTTGTGAGCACCCAGCTCCACCTCTGGAACAAATTAAAACAATTTTTGGCTGCTCTTCCTCTGTATCCAATGACCCCTTTGTTTTTTGCCTTCCTTTCTCCTTGTTCCTCAAAATATGAGCAAAGCACGTGGCTGGAAAATCTTTGACTAAGGGAGTATTTTCTGCCAGGTAGCTCCAAGGAAAATGTAAACTACTTATTAGGCAGGATACAGTTTTCTACAAGGATGGAACAGTTATTGAACTCCTGCTACACTTAAACTTTGCCATTTACCATCAGCTGAACGAGAGCTATTGACCACGACTTCAACAATGCGGGCTTGTGTATAATCACAGAACAATTCATAAGCAGCTCTTGCAAATTCTAGAAAGGAGATTTTACTGCTTAACACAAAGGTCCAAAGAAAATCAATCTAGTGGTGAGTAGAAATACCTTTCTAGGCACACCTTGCACTGATGTAGAAGTGCAGTGCTTAAGTTAGGAAATGGCCTTCCTGAAATTCAAAGCATGAGCTGTAAATGTGGTGCAGCTGCCCAAACTGACACCACCTACCCCAGGAAGGGTGACAGGGCAGCCAGTAGGAACACCAGCTTTAGCATCCTCATGAAGTCTCCTGGTAAGTTCTAATCCCGCCCCCAAGCACTGCAGGAGTGAGGATCTAGGTCTGATCCAGTCCTGACTGACTTCAGGGTGCCTGTGGAGACAGCACTGGATATGGGAACTGGATCTACAGTGGATCAGACTCATACAGAATTTACAGTAAGCCGATGGCTCAGGACTTCCATGGACTTCAGATGACAGATGTAGGTGCAGGTTCTACCACACAGTCATAACTCAGGAGCAAATACAGATCCATAAGGAAAATCACTTAAATCTTCAATTTTAGAAAGAACATCAAAAAAGCAAAGAGGTTAAAACATTCTTTATAGTCAGAATGATGTAAGCTGCAGGTAGACAAGTTAAAAACAGGGAGAGAGGCCACACATTTCATCACCTTGGAACAAGATTTATCTGAATTATTATGGAGAATTTTAAACCAGAGCTGATTAGATAATCCTAGTTTGAAACAACATATTTATTTTAAATTACCACTATAACCTTATTATTTATCACAAAGAGCCTGGTCTACAACGGACTTGTTACACAGAACTCTCACGTGTCCCAGTTCTGTAGTTATGTATTTTTGGTGAGATTACAAACAGTAGAACATAAATTTATTATTATTTTTCATCTAAAATATGACTCACAGTGTAAAGATTAGGTACCATCTGGTTGTATGTAACAAGTCTCATTGTGCACAAATAACCACCAGTACTTCTAAGCTTTTATCTGTCTTTCAAAGCTGCAATGAATTAGATACTGGCATTTTAGACACAAAATGTTGACATTCATGGTGGAGGATGTCTAACACAGCAACAAGGAATTCTTACTTGGTGGGAACAGGGAGCATTTATGTTTATCACTAGTACAGAAAAATATCCCAATGCTCTTGTGATATTTGATGGAGGCACAGAAAATATCATGCAGCAGAAATGTCAGAGTTTTGTGCTTAGTGAGGTTCCCTCCTGTTAGTATCTGGTGTTGAAATCTGAGAAGTCAAGCTTGGAAATCTCCTTTTCATTGGAAAAATTTGTTTTATCGATACGGGAACTTGGGCTTCCAACTCTGCTCAGCCAGGATTTCCTGCAGGAAAAATAAGAGAGGGTTGGCAGATAAGGAACTGAACATGTGGGGGTTATTCTCTGTCATGTCTTCACTCACTTTTACTTTTTTAAGAGCCATAAAAAGCTTCTTTCAATAAGGAAATTACCCCAAATCTGCTCTTTCCCATCTTCCCTCCCTTTCCCCTTCAAAAGCAAACCACACCCTTTAAAGGTATCAGTGTTTCCAGGGGATTTACACAATATTACATAAAAACACAGCAGATAAAAAGGCTAAAGTAGATTTACTGCAATGATCCCTTCTAAACACTATTAATAGCATTCCAATAGGTATAATTACCTTTGAAGATTCAATACTGTGCTTTTAGCAAGGACCTACAAACCACTGATAACTGAAAAGTGACAGGAAAAAGCCAGTTTGCTCCTTGCTGGCAACTAAAAGAATGGGAACTGGAAAGGAATGAGTACAAAACCAACAAAAAGACCTCAATTATGTCAGAGCAATACTGATTTGTAATAAATACTGAATGTTATACTGGATACCCAAACACTGGAAATGCAGCAGGTGAGTGCTTACACAGAGGTTTATTTACAAAAAACGCTTGGCCAGTATTTTTGGTTGTACTAAACTCCCAGAAGTAGAAAAGTGAAAGTATTTTATTGTACCATATTAAAGGAGAAATATATTTCCCCATAAATATTTTTTTAAGGTAGTATAGATATTTAACTGATTACTATTAAAAAGAAATATTCACCTAAATTCTGATTTGAAAACAATATGAGCTGTCTTATTAAGAGTTATGCTAATTAATCCTTTGCAGAATCACACTGAACATTGTAAACTGCAATATTCTAGCAGTGAGACCTAATTTTCATGTCTTTATAACGAGAAACACGCACAGAAATTACTTACCTTGAGCCAGTAAATCAGCATGTCACATCTGAGATGCAGAAACACACCTTGCTAGAGACCCTACATGCAAGACTTTTTTTAAAAAGCAGTTCTTGACACCAGAAAACACTGCAAAACATCTCAAGGGGCTTCACTGGTTACCAGAGACAAATAATTTCCCCACGAATCATGTTAGCTCCTCACAGATGGGTCTTATCACTGGCACAGACAGTTCTAAACTTGTATTCAATGTGACTTTAACAATAAAACAGAGCCTCTGTATGGAAAAACTTCCTACAAAACAGCAACCAGACCCAGGTATCTCAACTTCCAAGTGTGATTCGCTTTGTTTTAGCCTAGAGAAATTAAAGTATCTGTCAGATGTTTCCACTTCTTCGCACCTCTTGTTCTTTGCTGCATGTTGTGAACAACCTCCCTTCCTGCCTTAGATGAAGCCTTTCCAGTAAGGAATATAACAGAATCACAGAATCACAGAATTTCTAGGTTGGAAGAGACCTTCAAGATCATCGAGTCCAACCCATGCTCCAACACCTCAACAAGATTACGGCACCAAGTGCCACATCCAGTCTTTTTTTAAACACATCCAGGGATGGTGACTCCACCACCTCCCTGGGCAAACCACTCCAGTACTTTACCACTCTTTCTGTGAAAAACTTTTTCCTAATATCCAGCCTATATTTCCCTTGACGCAGCTTGAGACTGTGTCCTCTTGTTCTGTCCATTGCTGCCTGGAGAAAGAGCCCATCACCCGCCTGACCACAGCCACCCTTCAGGTAGTTATAGAGAGTGATAAGGTCACCTCTGAGTCTCCTTTTCTTCAGGCTAAACAACCCCAGCTCCCTCAGTCGTTCTTCATACGGCTTGTGCTGCCAGCCTCTCACCAGCCTCGTTGCCCTCCTCTGGACGCGCTCAAATGTCTCAACATCCTTCCTAAACTGAGGAATACAGGAATAAGAGTCCAGGAGTAAAACAGGAGAACACAATTTCCCAGTTCTGCTAGAAGCCTCAAGGCAGAGGGGATATTTTAACAGAAGGAAACAAGCCTAAGGACAAACCAGTTCCTTTTGTTTCATATTCAGAAAAAAACCCTGAAAATGGTTCCTGTTTATTTACCAGGAAAGTCTCTAATAACTGGATGTCCTTGAGTGACAAGAAAGAACACATACTTGAAATACTGAATTAATCTCCTAAAAATAGTGAAATTGCTTTTTAAGTAAGGTGATAGTTTGTTCACTATTTCTTTTTTCCTTCCCATTTTGAGGGTGAGCTTATCCTGGACAAAACCAAAAGAAACACATTCCTTGTGCATCCTTCATATCAAAAATTCATCCTTGGGTGCTTCCATCTCCCAGGTTCTGCTGGGTGAAGAATAACTACAAACTCTGACCAGAGCAAACAATCCATTCTCAGCTCCACATACTCTCTTTCACATGAAAAAGGATGGAGCACAAATTATGAAAATCCAATTGGAGCAACCCAGCTCCATGGAAACTCTTTACAGGACACGTGTGTTATTCCTTATTTAATGCAAGAGGAAGAGGAGGAGGCACTACCTGGGAGCTGCACAACTTTTGAGCTCAGCTCTGCATCGAGGGGACTTTCCTCAGCCATCTCCCTCTCTGTTCAAGTGACAGCCCAGTCACCAGCACTATGAAGAAGCACATTTTTTACAAGCTCAGAAAGCAGAAAATCAGTATTTCCTAGAAGTTAAATGTCATCTCTAATCTCATCACTACCAGGGGTATTTTTAAAAATGGTTTTTAACTTATGAGTATCCAGATCAACAGTGAAGAAAAGGTTCTGCACCCTCCTCTTGCTTCACTCAGCCTTCTCAATTTCCATTCACCTCAGATCTCTTCATGTGTGCAGAGATGAGCTACAATTACTTGCATTTGGAGTCTTAGCTTGCCGTTTATAGCATCCATGTTAAAATTCACTGCTCCTTCCCACTTTTCCTCAGGAGTGCAAAGACTCCCTCCTCCTCACTCATCTGAAGCAAATGAGGACATTGCTGAGAGGACACCACATAGCATACTCTTGTTTTAAAGGATTTATTCCCAAAGTGACTCCTCCAGTGAATCCAGAAAAAGAACTGACCTCTAAATAGCCATTTCTGACCATGTTTAATTTCATGGAACAGTTTGGGTTGAGAGGGACCTTAAAACTCACCCATTGCCACCCCTGCCATGGGCAGGGACACCTTCCATGTGGTTTCTCTAAGCCCAATCCAACATGGCCTTGGACACTCCCAGGGATAGGGCTGCCACAGCTTCTCTGGGCAACCTGTGCCAGGGGTTCACCACCCTCACATGAAAAATTCCACCCCAGTATCCCACCCAACACTGCCCCCTGTCAGTTTGAAGCCATTCCCCCTTGTAAATAGTTCCTCCCCAACGCAAGCACTGCATGCCCATAAAATCACTCTTGGCCATGCTCTGATCCCACTGAATTGTGGATAACCAGGGATTTCTGAATTACACAACCTCCCTGTCCAGGGGAGAAGCCAGTGCTCCTGAAACAGCTTCCCAACCAAACCACACAGCTTCCCTATCGCCATGTAATGGAGCTTAAAACAAATGGATCTGTCACTCCTTCCCTTCTCTCCATTCATTAACTAAAACAAACCTTGCTAAGAGACACTGCCCTGACACCCAGGCAACAGAGCCCTTTCCACTCCACACATTCTTGGAAAACAACATCCAAAGAGCTGGGCTTGCACCACCCCAGTTTATATCTTTGTGGAAACAGCCTAGCTGTGCACAACATTCCAAGAAGGAAAACACTCCTACCTGTTAACTTGGCAGAATGGAGGCTGGCCAGGCATCTGGAGAGCTCCCTGGAAAAGCTATTTAAGGAGTTACATCTCTGTAACACAGGATAATCACAGAATCCAAGGTTGGGAAAGAACTCCCAGATACATTCCAACCTTTGACCAAACACCATCTTGTCAACTAAACCACAGAACTAAATGCCATCATTAATAATAATAACAATAATTAATAACACTGGCACAGCCCTAAAACCCACAGTGCTTGAAATACTACAATAACAGAGTAACTTTCTGATTTTCTGAGTAGTATTTATTTTTTAACTCCAATCTCTGCTACAAAACAGATCTCTCTAAAATAAACCGCTTGCTTTGCATTATTCTCTAAAGTATTTCTTTACAACATGAAAACTACTTCTGCAATACTTCATTTTTTGTATGCAAAAAGACAAACTTTTATCCTGATATTGAAGAAATTTACAGTCCGTGGTGCTAGGAAAGGACCTAGAAATGCCCTCCAGCATTAATACATGAGGAACTAGGCACAGGTTATGTTCCTCTCTCTTCACCTCAAGCACAGTGTCACTTAAGTGGAACAGGAGAAACCTGTGCTTTTATTTAGAGGATGAGAAAATAATGGCACTGGCTTGTTTACACTTTATTTCCCTTTGTTTAGAATAAAATACCGCAGAGAATGTTAATTTTTGAGATTATATTTACATCTGTGACAGCATATAGACAAGGTTTGCAAATATTTATAAAATCCCTCCAAAAATATTGTTGCCTTCTGCAACAGCACTGTCCAATTTCCATAAATCCTGATATTTCCACATTTGCAGAAGAAATGTGGAATTCCCTCTCCTGGCTGTCTGGCTTCTGAGCTTTTGGGAAGAACTTTAGCCACAGTTTTCAAGCTTTGCTCTGTAATCTTTAGGGCCAGGAACATTTACTCAAAAATCTTTGTGTTTATAAATCACAATTCCTCTGCATAAAGACACGTCCCACCTTTCTCTCCTCAGCTTACTGCAGAGCCATTCCTATTGCCCCTACATCTCTGCTCCTCCTACCAGAAAATAAGTAATGGTAAAGAAAATTTATAGGGTTTCTTGCTGTGAAAAAGTACCAGGAAGAATAAAAACCCTGGCAAAAAAAAAAGTGTGTTACGAATACTGGGATTTGAGAACAAGGAAAAGTGCAAGGGAGGGGAATTTTAACCCCATTATTAGGATGGCCCCACCAGAGCCCACCACATCTGAGCCAAGTGAGGGGTTACTCCAGAGAATTAAAGCAAGGAAGCAAAAGCAGCAGGATTGAAGGATACAGACCAACCAGTGGGTGGCTGGAATTGAAGGGACCTGCTGAGGTATGGGCATGGTGGCCCAGAACAGAGCTGCAGCCTGGAGGTGTGTGGGAGCCTGGCTGCTCTGTGCATCCCAACAGCAGGAATGCCTTGGCCCATTGGGTATTTAACACAAGGTCTGGAAGTGTTTTGGAAGGAGAGAAAGGTAGTTAATCAAAACTGGTGTTTGACTCTTTTTTTAAACACAGCTGTCAGATGAATGTTGTTAATTTGTTTATATTTCTTCCTTCCCCGCTGCACTCAGGGGCAGCATTTCCCTTGGGAATCCACAATGAGCTTTTCCTCGAAGTGTATTGGAAAGGATGTCAACAGCAAGGGCAGATTAGCAGGATCTGAGATTTTACAGATATCGTGGGATACAGCCCTGAGTAAGCCTCAAATACACATTTTGGTGGTGAATTTCTATTTATAAACTTGAGAGAAGTGACTTATGTGTTTATCATCACATTCTGTATGGTATTGGCAAGGCTTTTTCAATGTCGAAGTGATCCTGGCCTGTTTGCATCAGAAGAGAATTTGGCTCTATGTACCTCAAATTTACCCTGAGACTGGTATCTGATCTATGTTAAATGTCCTCACCTATTACTTTGAAGAGAAGGAATTATCCCACAATGACAGAAATCAAGCCTGGAGTTGTTTTGGTTTTGTCATATACAGTGCCAAGGTCTGTTGTGCATTTTTCTGCTAATCATCATGGTAATCTTCAAGGAGGATTTAATCATTTCAACATGAGATCATAAGTATATTTTTATTAAAACTTATCAGTATACCTCTTTGTTTAGGCCTTGTTAGGCAAGTCACTCTTGGCTTCTTTCAGAGATCTTATCAGAAAAATCTCAGCAACGCTGCAGTCATTTGTTCCAAAGTAAAGAACTAAGTAAACCCAAATTCAGCCATTCCAGTAACTCCAACAAAGCTTTTATGTCCACGCTGACCTAGAGAAAAGTAGGAGACAAAGGGAACTTCCAGTTAAGCTTGTGTCCTGTCTCCCAGTGCAGTAAAAATCCCAGGAAGTCAGCAGTAGCAAAAAGGCCCATTGTGTTTTCTCCCCTGTCGGCCCCTACAGGGACACTTGGCTTCCCAGGCCGACTGGGAATTTTGGCTAACTCCATTCACTGCATGGAATGCCACTCAAGGTTCTCTGCCATTCCAGATTTATTAAACCCAAGGCCACAAGAAGCTTAAATGAGAAGTTACTGTTGTTGTTGGGGCACCAACAAAAGAAAAGCTCTTTCTAAAGCTCAGCACCCATCACCCACATAAGACTGAACAAAGACTAAAGGACTTCAGCCTCTGACCAACTTTACCCATCAAAATGTTAATTAAACCCTTGCACTTGCCATTTCAGAGCCATAATGAATCATCACACTTGACCAGCTCAGCTTTACTTCAAACCCATGTCCTTACACAGTCTGGCAGAAATCCAAGAGCCACGAGTCCAGCTGACCAACACGGTCAGGAATTTGAAAGACAACACTTCCCTGTTCTGCAGTCCCAGGGCTCAGCCGGACATAACAGCCACAAGGAACAACACCCACATTTCCACACTTGCTGCATCTCCTCAGAGGAGACACTTACACTGAAGAATAATTTATTATTATGCAAGAACTAAAAATAATGCCAGGCCAAACCAGAGTGAATTCCTTCAAGCACCACTAGGATTTTATTTGCCTCAAAAGGCTCCCTTACTTTACAAATGTCTAGTTGCATAGTTAAAGGACTGGGGAAAAAAAGTTAGAAGGTTCACTGAGAAGTTGGCATTTCCAATTATAAGTGTCTTAAAGGAAAGCATCAACACTTTAAAAACATCCTTTTGTAGAGCTCTGAGGAAGTCTGAGGGCCAATATTTAACATTTCCAGTGTTGCAGTGACTGCACATAAATTTAGCTTTTCCTAGAATGCCTCTGTTGGAATATTTCACAAGCTAACAAGGTTGGCCTACAACTAAGAACTTTGGGTTTCTTTTTATCCTTAATTTGCAAAAGAGTTTTGAAATTTTTTTGTCAAGCATTCAGCCAGCTCAGGTCTATTTTTTCCCCGATTTTATACTATGTGATCTAATTCGTTAATTTAAATTGCACGCTTTCCAAGGAAGAAGTAACACCCTCCCTTTTAACCTCCAATCTCCAACTGCTTTTTTTAAAGCAACTGTGATATAACACAGTAGACATTTCAGAATATAAGAGCAACAAGAAATGTTTTAAATATGTAATATTAGAGAGCACAAGTGCTCAGGAAAACACCAAGTGGGTTCCACTAGTTAATAGCTTGCTTAAATTTTATAAGCTGAGAAAATTTGAGCTTTATAAAGGCTTATTTTCATAATGCTCTATTTTTTTGGTATTACAGATATAACTCCAACAACCAGAATGCAAAAATTAACATAAGGATGTTGCAGGGATTCTGCTCTTGATTTGACAAGAGCTCCTTGTGGTTTCCAGCACACCAGAGCACGGAGGTGCATCCAGCAGGGAATGTTTACAAGGAAGGGAACACTGCACCTGTCATCCACAGGATGCAAACGCAATATTCCCTGAAAAGCAGAGCAAAGACTAGGATATGTATTATTTATTGTTTCCATCATATATCCCCCCCAAGACCCTCTGTCTGCTCTGCCTTGAGGTAAAGCTCCAGACACAATAGCCTGGAGAGGTTCCAGAATGGGATATGACAGGCTGTCCCTTAGAGACCATATGGAAGCAAACACCCCTTTCCACACTGTCACATCCCAAGGAATTGTATTCCATTTACAGTAAGAAAATCATTTTCATTCTTCAACACATTGTTTCTTTATCATGTTTTTATTTACACTTCATCTGTATTCAAAATACCATTTCTGGCAGACCTAATCTCAATTCAATTTTTCCCTGGCTTTCCAAGTTCCATGAAGTTATCCTTTCACTCTCTGCAGGCAGGTATTAAACACCTCACCCTAATGAAGCCATTCAAGCCCTGATCCCAAACCACTCCAACAGCAGGGATGCTGGATAGATCAGCTGAGATATCAAATAAAAGCCAAATATAACTCAACCAAAGCTACTTGATTTCCTCAAAGTCTACACTGCAACATCTCTAATTGTTGGACTTTATATTTTCTATTAATATTAAGAAAATAGAGAAGACTTTTTCAGCACAGCATGCCAAGGGCAAAGCCCATCCTGGGGTCCATGGACTGTCACTATGGATATACTCACTCAGGGAAAACAAACACACTTAAACTCCCAGCTATTTAAGGAAGCCATCAGAGCATGAAGAAGTATCCCAGTTCAATGTTTCTTTGTGTAAAAAATTGTTAAACAAGGCTTTTAATACATACTGAAATGAGATCTGATATGTGTTCTTGCTGTTCAGTGTTGTACTACATCGTGCTTTTATTAAACCTCATTTTCAGAGTATTTACCTAAAAACATTCTCCTGTTTATCTGGAACAGTGATAAAATGAATGAATCAAGAAATAGATTTCTTGGAATAATTTTTCCTATAAAATGAACCCAGACTGGAGATCCCAAAATCTCACCTTCTCAAGGAAGCTCTGGAACTTCCTACTTAAAGTTACCACTTACAGAAAACAAAACAGATTGATTTTATTATTATTGAGGGTAACTGGCTTCATCTTTCCACCTTAACTTCCCATGGGTTCGAACACTTTCCTGCTCATTCCAAATCTGCCCATTAACAGCATATGATTTTGGCAGTGAGAGTTTCAGACTTCAAAAAATCATAATAAAACCAGAATTCTACTAAAGGTAGTATCTTATTTCTACCAGTCAACACTTACTAGGGACAGGGAGATAGACCTGATGTCTGCTTTTACAAAATTTAAACAAAGAACTACAACTACAGAAGAAGAGATATCAAAATCAAAATAAACCATCTTTGGAAGACTATTTCATACTATTTAAGTATTCCCAAACAGGTCTTGTTAACAACTATTTATGAGTACCTTAAGCTGCAAAATTTTTTGATTATGTTGTTTATGCTTCATAATTCCTTAATATACAACAGGTTTTGATATTTTGTGAGATGCTTGGTAAGAAGAGAATTATTGGCAAAGCACAAATATGTTCCTAAACTCCATCTTCCTGTTTTTTTCCATTTCTCCTTCAAGCTTCAGGAGTTGTCAAGAAGTATCAAACATCTCATTTGTTTTCTGTAATTTATGCCATTTTCTTTTCTTCCCTTCCCCCTTTTTTGAAGTTTCCTTCTGCTTGGACAGACCTGCTCCTGATGGCTTTCCCATGGAATCTGGCTGCTGCAGGAGCTACATGGATTGGGATGTGAATTGAGAACTACAAAAAAAAAAATCCTGGAAAACCACAAATCTAACTAGTGGCTCGCTTTTCTGAAATTTATGCACAAGTATTTCAGAAAAACCCTCAATTCATTTCACAGTCAGCTTGGAGTTCCTTGGTGCTTCCAGTGACAAAGATTTTCAAAGGCAGGGAGCTGAAACTCTTGCACGGAAGACACAGAGGCATTCCTAGAATAAAACCTCTCAAAAGGCAAGCTCAGGCTCTTTGATTTTGCTCATGGTTTATTTGAGCATTTCTAAGTATACAGAGAATAAAAGATGTTTTCAGTTTTTGGCAACACCAAGACCTTTGAGGCAAAACAACAAAAGTAATAATTTATAGGAGGAATTATGCAAACTTCCAAACATTAGCAGTGTATGATTGGGGGAGCTGCTGTGAAATAATAATTTCACAAAATTCATGTCAGAACAGTTCATGTCATCATGCTTTTTATAAAAACAACTTGCCCGGCTGTCCAGAAAAAACAGTTCAACCACTATATAAATCATACCAGTTAAATATGAACTTCACAGCAGCTGCACTGAAATTCAGGACAGAGCACGTGTGGGATGAAGAGAGTGACTAGACCATAGATCTGCCTCCAGATAAAGGCACCAAAAGCCTCCAGGAATTCCCACTTTGAGATAAGGAGTTTTACGAATATTTATGATATGACAGATTTTACCACCAAACAGATGTAACTGAGATCACGAAGGAGCTCAAAAGCACATCACCTATGTAAGTCACATTCCAGGCTCTCAGACTGGGTACCAGTAAAAGGAGGAATCACTGGAAGTCTTTCCAAAGGCACAGAAACATCATTTCATCCTTTATTATCTCAACAAGCAGGAATAATTGCCATTTCATACAGCACTAAGACATGAGTGCAAAGTCAGTCCCATTTCTTACATTATGCTGAATCCTTGTCCTGTGTTTGGAGAAATGAGTGGTTGTTTATTCTGGTGGAATTTTCATCACAAACATACATGCAAAGACATCTGAAGCAGCATAACTGCTGCTACTGTGTAAATAGATCCTACTGAGGACAAAACTGCATTTATACCTAGAGTAAAAATATATATAAAAAGCTAATCTTGACTGTGACAACTCCACACAGAATATATTCTTAACCACATATAGGTTTCCAATTCCAAAGACATCCCTCAAACTCTTGGATATCAATCACCAGAGCACATTTCTCTTGGACAGATATATTCAATTATGTAGGCAAACCAAACTCCGCCAGAAGACTGGAAATCCTGGCACTGGGAAGTCAACAGATGTCAGAACCCAGTCAGCAAGGACTTCTAGGAATTCATTAGCCAGTGAACACCTGTAATGCTGATCCCAAGCATTAAACACACAATGCCATAACCAACCTAACACAGAGCTGCTGCATCAGTTTTCTTTGCAGTCAAGGACATTTGGCTATAGAACTTGACAAATTATTAAATAAAAATTTCAAATTACATTAATCACTTTCCTGCCCTTGTATGAAATTCTGTGTGTGGACTGTGGAGCCCAAATAAAGAATCTTGCATTACAAGTTCAGAATTCCCACATGAAACTTGGCTCCCCAGCTCCTTTGCCACAGGACAGACAGCACAAGGGGTATTAGCAAGGTGCCTGCAAGTAAAGAAATGCATCTGTACCAGAGAACAAGTTTCCCCCATAATATAAAGCAAAAGGGATTTTTATTTAATTAAAACATCAGTTTTGGCTTTAAACTTCATACAGGACATCACAGGCTTGCCTAAATATTTATTCATTAACTGAAACAATGAAAACAAGTTCAGGATTAAAATATTAACAGATCCACTATTGTGATGTAAATCTTTCTGTTCCTTCATTCTCCTCTGACTTCCTGATAGAAACAACCTTCCCCCCTTTATGTCATATTGCTTATTTATCCCTATATTGATACAGTACGTAGAAAAATACTATGACATTTCCTTAATTTTTAACCCTATCAAATAAATAAAACTCTACATTTCAGCTTTAAATCATTATTTTCACCCCATTTTTAACTGTTGGACACTTTTAATGACTTACCTTTCCCAATACTGGAAGACAAAGCCCCAGGATTCACAAATATTGATAGATACATTTCTTAAGGTGGTCCATTTCTTCAAGCTGTATGTTAAGAATCAGTTCAGTGACCACCTAGGAAACCTAACCACTACAATAGTTTTCTCCTCTGGATATTAATTTATAAATACTTTTAAGCCAAGAGTCTGATCCCCTACAAATACACCCAAACAATTGATAACATAACTAACTCGAGGATTAAGTCTACCAGCTTGAGAAATCTGGGCTGAGCTTCTCAGACAAAGAAATCCAACAGAAACTTCAAGGAGCAACACCTCCAGCTAAAAAGCAACACAATTACAGTTGAGGTCCAGAATATTTCATTAAATATTAATACCTTTTGCTTTGCCTTGCTCCTGCAGCAGCAAAAGGATAAACACAGACAGAAAAACCTGCCCAGCTAATCAAGTTGTAGGTGCTAGTTAAATGAAACTTTGACTCCTCCACCTGTGTTTAGAGATCCAGAACAAGCGCTCTGAATTGCTGGAGCAGGATCTTCTCCAAACCTCACGGCACTCACAGATGCTAAATGCTGGATGGTTCCCAAGAATTGGTAATGGGATGACACTTCCCTACCTTTCACAAAACACAGATCACTGATTTTACTAGGAAAAGACACACATTTTTCCCAGATATACAACTGATACATGGCTGAGGTGACCAGCAAACACCAACTTGAACAAACCCTGAGGCAACACGGCAGAATATAAAACCTCTTTATGGCACCTAAACACATTTACAAGACTAATTAGAAAACAAACAGGGAGAACCCTAAAGAGAACAAATTACCAGAACAGAAAACTATGCATAAACAATTCAGGCCTTTATCTGCATGTATAATTTTAACACAATTACATTTACCACGAGCACATGGGACAAAAATGGTTGTGTGGCTGCAGCTTTAACACGAACCATAAGCAGCTCAAAGCTGCCACATTCAAACAGAGCAGCCACACAACTCTGATGGAAACCTGGCTGAACAGCAGATCCAAGTAGAGATACTGAACAGGGTGCAGGGAACACTTTATTCAGAATAAGGAGCAGCTTTCCCATTCAGTTTTATGCGGATTAATCTTTTTGTCTCTCTCATTTTTGTCTCTTTAACACCCTTACAAATCAAGGCTACCTTGCCATATCTACAGTCCATTGCATGCCTTAGGTGCCAGCTGTATGTTCCCAGCACTCTGCTGCTTGGTGGCACAATGTTGACTTAGGAACTCAGCAAAACCGACAGAGAAACCTACAAAATTGGTTTAGAGCAGAATTAAATGTGGCAAAGAGTAAGTATAAACAAGACCAGTGTGCCTAAATCTAGACAGATCATGGCAGAGCAACAGCTCTCCACAACACCCGAGCTCCACATCCTCTGGTTTTATGCTTGAAACAGCCACAACGGGCATCAACATCAGCAGAATCGGAATCCCAGGGTGGGTCAGGTGAGAAGGGACTACAGTGGCTCAGTCCCACCATCCCAGAGCACACAACACAGGATTGTATCCAGCTGGTTCTGGAACATCTCCAGAGAGGGAAACTCCACAGCCTCTCTGGGCAAACTGCTCCAAGAAGCTCTTCCTCCTGTCCAGGTGGAATCAGTTCCTGCCTGTTTTTCTTGTGCCATGCCTGGGCCCCCTGGAAAAGAGCCTGGTCCCTGCACACAGGGACACCCAGGGCCTGAGGGCCCCTCTCAGCTGGGGCCCCTCTGGAGGCTGAACAGCCCCAGCTCCCTCAGCCTTTCCTGGGCAGGGAAATGCTCCAGGCCCTTCATCATCTCTGCAGCTATTGCCAGCCCCGCTCCAGGAGCTCCCTATGCCTCCAGTCCTGATGATTCCTGTCCTCCAGACCTGATGTCCAGGACTGGACATAGCACTCCAGATGTGCCTCCCAGGGCTGGGCAGAGGGGCAGGACTCCCTCCCTGACCTTCTGGGAATGCTCTTCCAGGGCATCCCAGGTCCCATCAGCCTTCCTGGCCCCCACAGCACTGCTGATCAAGGATACCTTGGTGTCCACTAGGATCCCCAGGTCCGTCTCCACAGAGCTGATTTCCAGCAGGTTGGTAGGAAAAGTCTATGGAGAATGAGGGCACCACCCCACACCTCCTGAGGAGTCTGTAGCAGGCAGAGACAGAACAGCTCCAGCGTGTGAGGGGACACCAAGTGACAGGTGACAAGGACCAAGCTTTCCTTTGGATCCCTATCCTCACACATGGAAGAGAATCAAAGAACTGGGTACACTTTCCACTCCTGTGCTTCTATAAAAATCATTTTGTAGGCTGCTCCAAAGCAACAGAGCTCAAAGCTGGGGATTTTTATGTAAAATGTGATAAAGAGGACCTAAATCTGTTCCATGATGTTACTATGCAACATTCAAACTGCATCCTTTCCTGATATATTTTTAAAATAAATCCAGTTTCAAAGAAAATTCCAGGTCCCAACCAATCACTTATTACTTACAGTTCTTCAGGGCACTTCAGTGAATCCTGGGAGAGATTGTGTTTGCTAAGGAATGCAAAACACTTCCCTTATGGCAAAATTCTTCCAGACAAAGAAACTGTTGCTGGCTAGAGAATACAAATCATCCCAGCTCATCAAAAGGATTTTTTGTAAAGCAAATTACTCTTCATTAATTATTACTTTATATGCATTCACCACTTTCAGCAGCTGTTTCACACAAATTTATGTCTCTTGAACTGATATTCAGCCCTATGAAATAATACAAAATAAATGAGGCATAACTGTGAAGGTCACCTTCTTCCCATACACCTTTCAGGAACCTCCAGTCAAAAACCTAGGACTTCAAAAATCCCAAATTAGAAATTTTTCCTTTTCTGGAAGTTCAAAAGCATTTTGAGCTACCAAGTGGGACTGGACACCAAAAAGCCTTTCAATATTTTAGAATCAAAAAAACTCCCAATAATTAAAAAGTTAAAGTTGATTGAGTTAAAGAAATTCAGGCCTGTCTGACTATACATCAATCAACTTCATAATGAAGAAGCACAAACTCTTCAAAGTCTGTATATTTAAAATTCTTATATGATTTTCTTTTAACAAGTCATGATGCTCTGCCTGGTTTCTTTGTTTTACTGCCATGTCGAATACATTCTTTCCCTTTCTAATTGATTTCTAAATACTATAGTTCTCCAAATGACTAGGAGATCCAGCCAGTTTGGTTCTTCAGTGATGTTTGGAATTTTTAATCTATTAAAGAAAATCCTGGAAAACTGTATTGATAAGGCACTCCAAAAAATAAAAAATGATAAAGTACAGGATTAGATCATAACATAAGACATCACCTTGGTTCATCTTCCACAAAGACAAATTAAAATATGTTTTAAACACTGCTTGACTAGAAAAAGAAGGCTTTTATACTCTGGGGCCTCTCAGAAGAGATCACAGAACTGGAGTTGTAACACAAGGGAAAAGGTTAATTTAAGGAGGAGTTATATATTAAAAAGCAGTTAATAACAATGATTAGTTGCTCTGTGGCAAGAAACTTCCATGTAACTCACTGAATTCTGCATTCCTAGCAGAAATTAGTTCCATTTATTCCTAAACAATTCATTGTAGCACTGGCTCTCCAATGGCAAGGTGGAAAATGCTTTTGTAAACTCAAAGATCTCATTTCAACCAATTCCTGCAAGAATGGTGTTTGAAAAGAGGGAAAGATTAAGAAATAAGCAGTGGGACAAGTTTTTCTACATTGGCTGAATTTCATTTTCCATTAAAGCTGTTAACCAGCTTTACTGAAATAAGTTATTTTAATTACACGTGAAAACCCCAAAATTGCTGTCTTATTTGCAAAAAGTCCTGTTCAACATCAGCCACCAAAAGAAAATCAATATTTCAACTCATCCCTTTTCTCCTGGCATTGATTCCCCTGCAAAGCAGATGGAAAGCAGCATTTTAGTAGGGGAGTTGCTGAGAGAAATATCTAGAAGGCACAAAATAGTAACTTCCACATATGCAAGTAGATTGACATCTAGTGTAAAAACACTGAACTACAAAGCCACATCAACAACGATTAATTTAAAATATTATTTTAAATGACAAGAGAATCAAATCCTCCACATACAAGCATCTTATTTATTTTTTATTTTTTAAAGCTACACAAAGCCAAAAACATTGACTGAGGAAATGCAGCTTCCAGTAGAGGAGAAACAAGATGTCAGCAGTGAATCAGAACAGCAAATGAGAAATCAGAAACAAGGTGTGTCAGGGAGAACAAGGAAGAGGAACACAGGCCAGCTGGTCAAGGAGAAGCTTTTCCCATCTCTAGATGAGGTGAAGTGAAGAGCTAGAGACACAGGCAGAACTCTAGCATGACATAATTTTAGAATTTATGACTGAAAGAGATCTTAGATACTCCCATTTCTGTGTTGCAGGCCCAGAGACTGATGAGGAGAGGTGTAAATAGTCTATAATCAACTGTTCTTTAACACAATAAATAGAGAAATAAAGTTTATATGTTGTAGAAAAGATAAATAAAAGGCGTTTCAAAGTCATTCCACTGAAGAATGACCCCTTGCATCAGCATCATGATCCTAGAATTTAGCATATAAAATATCTTTGGGCAAAGATGTTTTCATTCCTTTCAAAGGAATATATTTCAAATAAATCTCAAGAATTTGTCACCTTTTTAGTCTGTCCAGTATTGGTGGCACTGGCAGAGATTTTGGACCTCGCCACACTTTCCTGGCTGTTTCAGCCCTATTTTCAGGTTCCTGCCTGTAATAATTTCACAAAAGCAATCTCTAAAAAATAGTATCTTGAAAGGTGAGAGAAGATCATCCAAGCAATTCCCAACTCATTCAGAACTCATTTTCCATAACAATATTAGGATATCTCTGTTTTAAACCCAATGATTCATTGTGTCCTGATACTCTATTGCCCTGAGTGATGGTGAAGACCAAATTTTTTTTGTTTTCTAAAGTAAATACAGTTCTTCAGCTTGCCATTGACCCAATGTGTTAATCATTACACAACTGACAGTTTGTGCTGTTGCAGATATGACCCAAGGGTTGTTTTGACTCAAGAAAACTCAGGACTTCAGGGAACCTCTGCATGATGAGTCTGAGGTGAGCCATGACTTCGGGAGAAGCTCTGGAAATGGCAAATACAGCTGGAAAAAATGAAACAAGGGCTGTTCCCAGAGCCATTTTTGCAAGGGCACAGGAGAGAGCTCCACTCTGAACCAAACTTTCCTGACAGTAACAACACTGTACATGCCAAGTCAGCCGGAAAATGGTTCCTTGGCACCACTTAAATCCTACAGAGTTCTGAAGGGAAAGCTAAGGAGAATTTGCTCAAACCCCAAGACCCTGACAATCTCAAATGCATCCAGCTTTGCTCCTCAAGCCAAGGATTTTCAGAAACTGCAAACAGGCAGAACCCAAGGGAAAAAAAATCCAAATGTTGTCCTGTTTTTGTTTTGGGCTTGAAACCAAACAACACGAAATAAACTGGAGGAATGCCCAATGCAGCTCTGTGACCACCCCCAAGTAACTACTGCAGAAGTACACTTAAAACAAGGGTAAGTTACATGGTTTTGGAACAAAATGCTTGTTTTGTTTTCCTTGAGTGTCTGAATTACACTTTACATCCCTACCTGCTAAGATACAAAACCTTCACAGCCCAAAGACAGACTGGAAGAAATGATCCATGACTTTCAGGATCAGGATTTTTCTCATTTGTCATCAGTATCACACTGGGTCTGACTAAAAAAAAGATAAAACTTAAATATATCATGGCCTTACTTACTAACATGAATTATTCTGTAATTAATATGAATTATGAATTACATAATTCTTTTATTTTTACTTTTTTTTTAAATTAGGAGAACTAGACAACAGAGCAGCAAAGTGCGCAATGAACCTGAACAGAGTAAGAAATACTGGAAAATATTTATTATACTCTTACTATTTCCTTCTCACTAAGGATTAATAATAATCCCTCATGTTCAGATTTATTAATCAGCTGTCAAAAATCATGAGACTAGCTGAAATCTGAAATCATTAAACAAAAATTCAGATGCTCGCCCAGCTTTGGGTTTTGGCATTATCTTGACAATGCAATATGGAATGCCACAAATCTTTATTTACAACAGAATTTCAATTCCTATAGAGTTGTTTTGTACCAAGCACTGGGACCTTGAGCAAAAAACATCAAGTATTGCCACAAATGTTTAATTAGCAATGCAGTCAATCAAGATGCTATCACTGAGTCATTAGTGAATTAAATATTATCAGTGAGCCCAAAAACAGATTTTAAACCCATGCTCCCTATAATTAGCTAAAACTAACCCCTCCCTTTCTAGAGTTTTCTTTATTCAGCAACTAAAACACATCAGGAGTCATTTGCTAGAACAACAGCACTCTTGACATAATTTCTTAAGTTATAAACCTTTCTCCCAGAGGAATTTAATTTTTAACTTTTCCTAAAAAGAATCTTTTCATCAAGACCCATAGGCTTTGCAAACCTCCTTCCTGAGGCTTGCTTTACTTTTTATTCATCACTAGATAGCTTAAATGTCATCAAGGCAGAATTTCTTTCTCATTCAGTCACTCTGCCACATTACAGTGGTATAAAATAACCAAAACTTCAACTTAAGTTGCCACCAGAGGATCTTGCTTCCTTGTTAAGATGGAATGGAGCCAGGACACAAAAGTGCTCCTTGATTTCAGTGTCTGCTGGTGTCAAAACAGCTGCTCTTCCCTCTCTTGCAGAGGGACAGAATCGCCAACAAAAATAGATGTAACTGGTTGTCCTGCCCATCTTATTTTCTGCTTTTTTGAGCTGGTTACAGAATCAGAACTAATATTTTCTTTTATCCAGCATTTTGAGAACTTCACCTTATTCATTCCTCTTCAGCAAATCCCAGGATCGCTGTATAAAAGCTATACAGAGGACACTCTGCTCTTGCCTAGACTAGGGGGGAAACGTATCACAGTCCTCCTCCTTTGTTCTGTATTTAGATGTGACCTTGAGATGAATTCCAAAAGCCACTGGCACGTTCCCTACTGATCCACTAAGAGCAGGGAGGCAGGCTGAGAACAGGGTTACCAACCAGAGCTCCAAACAAGTGGCATCAACACTTCCTGGAAATGGACTGTGTGCTCCACCCTTGGGCAGCCGGTGGCACCTGCGTCCCTTTCTACACCAACTTCCACTGAAGGATTTGCCCAATCTTGTGACCAGCGCAACGCGCCCATTCTGTATTTTGAGAGTGTGGATCAGAGAACTTATTTCTACCTAAAGACAGCTGTTCAAAATTAATACTTGCTACATACCAGGTATAACTTCACTGGCATCAACACATTATTGACAGGACTACAAACTCTCTGTCCTTTCCCACTTTGACCTCTGAGGTCCTCTCTAACAACACCCACAATAAGCAGCTGCCTGCCAGGAGAACCACCCTGCAAACAAACACTTGGCTGCCCTGGACATTGCCCCATATAACCCAACAGTCCTCGCCTTCAGTGCTCTGGCACATCCATTCCTGCTATTCACTGGAAACACTGGGATAGGCAGCACAGATCACCTGGCCCAGAACAAAGAATATTCTATTTCTGTCCAGTCCCCCGCGTCTCAAAGCACACACTGTGATTTAAACAGACCAGAGAAGTGAGGGAAGTGTTTCCCATAGCAAGTCAGGAAGATATGCACAGGCATAATCCCACTGAAGGCACCTGAGCTCTGCAGTCAGCCATCCACCTCAAGATGAAGGTCATCCTTCTGGAAAGCCACATCAGCTGGAAAAACACTTAGAGAATTTCAGGAAGTTCTATTTTCAAACCCCATGGTAACACAGACCTTTTAGGCCTTTCTATAGAAGTCACAATCCCAGTGACTTGATCCCCTCGGGAGAAGACAAATTTCCATGCGGGACTCCAGCTAAAGCCATTAAATTCATTTTTTATCTCCATTTGGGAGGATAATTAGGAAGAGGAGAGCTAACAACACAGAGTGGTTTTCTCAGGGCAAAGGCATTGGGCAGGTCTCCAGCAGGAAGGATTTTTAGCAACATCCCAGAGCTCCAGCATCCCCTCCCACAGCAACCCCACACGGCCAGGGGACATTTTAAGTCCCAGGCACCTCTACCACCACCACACTGCGTCATGCCTGAGGTCCACGTGCTCCAGACTTGGCAATTCCTAGGTCTCCAGCAGGCATGGCTTGCATGTCTGACAACTACAAAACTTAAGATGATTTTTAGTTCTATAAACAACACCAAGCAAAATATTTAGGATTTCTCAGAACATGTGACTCAGAAAACACTGAGGATAGCCTTCTATATGCTCCTATTATTCTCAACCAGAAATATCCCATTTGATATTAGCTAAAATACTAAACTAGACACCAAGCTGAATAGGTTTTTGTTTGCCTGCATAACTGTGACTCATCTCAGGCAAAACAGTAGCTTTCAAAGATGAGAATAATACACAGTTCTAATAAAGTACTGCAGGTCTGGGGTTTTTTAATGTTCATCTCTGTGTCTACCAGCCCTCAAAAATTTGCTGTGTGCAGTCAGAGAGCATTGCAGAGAAATCTTGCTGCTGTTCTGGTCCTACACCAACACCCTCTAAAAGGATAGTGAAGACAGCATCACATTTCAGAAGAGATTTCCTGGATACCTGCTGAGCTGACCTTGCTTACAAGTACTCACTGAAACGATTAATTGCTCATAGGTTTCACTGCATACTGCATTTTCTGCCCATACTATCCATATGGACATGAGCCAGAATGAAAATTTCTATGTAGTTATCCAATTAATTATTATTAATGCTAGCATTTAACAACAACAAAAAAGCCAGCTGGCACATAACAATTGCTTTATTTCTGGTATGTGATAACTACAAAGGGCATGTTTGTATTTTATAGCTACTAACAAGGAAAGTTGAACAGTTTTGTTTTAAACTACAGGACCAAAAGAGCAAAGAGGAGAGTGGTGAAGGGAACAGGGAACAACTTGAATCCAGAGTCAGCACCAGAATTTCTGTGCAATTGAGCCAATCAGCTGCTCTCAGTACTAATTTACAAATGGAAACCTATAGCACTTTCTCATTTTCTGGCTCTATTCCTTAATTTTACTGTCTGTTTCTTGGCAGTAGGAATTTCATGTTGATAAAGCAGAATGAGGTCCTGACTGACTCCAGCCTATCAGGTTTTTTTCTTTGTAGTCTTGAACACTTTGAGATTAGAAAGATGGATTTCTTCTGGACCTGGCAGAAAGCAACAGCTTCATCTGGGCCAGAGGAATCCGCTGATAAAATAATGCAGCTGTAGGGCTTGAAGCAGTCCAAAAGCAGTTACTGGAAACTAAATAAGCACATAATACACCCTGAAATTCTGGGCAGTACTTCACTGACATTAGTTAACCAATGCACAGAGCCCAAACAATTTACAGGAAGAAACTCTGTTCCAAGGATTAGCATAGGACTGGATATCAACACTCGCACACTCCCTCTCAGCTCCATCACAAATATGCCATAAGAGAGTTTACTGATTCTGCTCTGTGCCCCAGTTCCTCCACATGCAGCATGGGAATAATCTATGTGTAACTACTCACCAAAATTATCTTCAATTTTAATTCACATTTGCACTAGGAACTTAAAAAACAAGTGATTACCAAATTTTGTCTAAGCCCTCATTCCAAATTCAGGTAGTCCCTTCATGGCTCTCAATTTCAGCTCCACTACAATGCCAAAAAGCAAACATGAACTCTGGTTTTTGAAGCTGCACTGCATTGCTGCTGATTTGGGATTTAGGACATCACAGACTGCAGTAAGAGCATCAACACCCCCAGGCTGGATAACAGCAGGTCCTGGCAGCTGAACTTGACACAAAACCGCTCATGTGTTGTGTGATCTGGACAAGACAGAAGTCTGGAAACACAGAAATCCATTAGATCTTGATCGCATCCCAGCCAAGGCTTTTTAAAGCACAGGCAGACGCAAGGAGTGATGTTCGTGATGAACAGCAAAGGTGTTTTCCCATCCCTGAGGTGCAGTGACACTACTCAAGCACTTTTCCAGCAAAGCAGGGAGCAGCACAGGCAACAGAAATCAGCAGCAGCTGCAAAATTCCATCTCTGCATGTACTCCCAATCAGAGACAGGTTATAGGTGTTATTCCCTGGAAAACTGATTTGCTGGAGGTTGAACAGATTCACCTCCAAAAGGAACCGAATTTGCAGTTTGCTGGTAGTCTTCACTCCAACAAAGGAGCCCTGCAGCCCTCTGACTGCCAAGGAAGACCTCAGTTTCCGGGCTCCAGCTCCTGGATTCACAGCCTGGAAAAGCAGGGCAGGTGAGGGAGACCTGAGACAGGTAGCAGACACCTTCTTTTCTCCACCCCTCCTAGAATACCCAGCCAAACCTTTTCCTAAACTCTTGAAAATCTCCCCTGCAAATCACCAGCCATATGAAATTAAAGGTTACTTTAACCCTATCCAGACCAACACGGAGGTAGAACTGTGCTGCCTGAAAAGTTCCTAGCACTGACATTAAAATCTAATTTCAAGGAAGGGTTTTTATTATATGGTGAGCAGGGACAGAGGCTCAGGATCAGCATTTATAGAGTGTGATGGTTTCAGGTGAGCTCCTCTATGATACACCAAATCTGCTTAGATGAATGAAACATCATCAAACAATTGCCGGGAGATTTGGAAACTGGAATGGATTAGGATTTTGCTCCAAATGAGTTTATTTTCTAGCACGTAGTAAAATTCAGCAGCTCTAGAGAGTCAAAAAGGGAAGGAAAACTCCTTGCTCAGGATCTTCTCCCACCAGAATGCCCATTGGGAGTTCAAGGAAACTGCCCAAACTGAGTATCAGCTGCCCAGTTTTAAATCAGGCATTAATGAAGTTTAATGACTAAATTTTTTTTCCTAAGTTAAAAACTCTGCCTTTCCCCAGCCCACCCCCTCCCCATGAAGTTCTGAACGCTTTCCAGACTGATATCCTTTGTTCCTTTAGTGGCAGGAAGAGCTCAGAGCATCACAAGAGCAGAGCACAAATGTGAACACCAGTGGAAAGCACTGAAGGTACACAAGCAGAACATTCGTTACAGATGAGCCCAGCCAGCTGTTTCACCCCAGCTAAAGAAAAAACATCTCCAAGAAAACCAGCTTTGAAAAGAAAGCTTCTAATCCAGCCACAGATTGACTACATTAAATCACCTGGAGAGCAAAAGACTGGCAGGCCAAACCCAGGGACTTCTCCAAGTGATTCGCTCAAGAGAGACTTCAGGATCCCCCTTCAGAGGGGCCACATAAAGACACCAAAAGTAATATTAACTTGGCAGGACAGCTGGTAACATCCTGCACAGCTCAAGGGAAACATCTCAGGGCACTATCTTAAACACTATTTCCATGGCGAGTCAGACCAGGGAATACAGAGAGAGAGGAGCTGGGGAAAAAAAACCAAGGTAAAATTCAGTTAAATAATGAAGTTACACAGAGGGACTTTTTTCTACTGCTGCAATGCTCCAATAATGGCTGAGGGAAAAGCAGCATCAGAAGTAATTTTGATTTTTCTGTTGTTGGCAAATGGTGCGTCTCAAGTACATGAGTGTGAAACATACTCATTTTTGATAAAAACATGGTAAATAAACTGAACACAGCTTGCCAATGAACCAAAGCAGAACAACAGTAATTTAAGGAGTAAAACAAAACAGCAACATCAACAGGCTTCAGAGCTCTTTCCCCATAAGCTGGAAGTAGCTTCCTCTCCTTTTCTGGCTAACATGGCAAAAGGAATAGAGATTTTGCTTCCAGTCCTGGATTCACCTGGCTAAAGAAGTGCTGAAATCCCAGAGAAGGTGCTTTTCACCACCACAACCTTGATAAGATCAGCAGCAGCAAGACCCATGATTTGTGCTTAATTACACCAGCAAATTCAGAACTGAATCCATCTCCTCAGCCTAAGACTGCTGGTTAAGTCTGCCAAACGTTTTCCGTTTGTGATACACCTTGGCATTCCTATGGGAGAGTTCCTGCTGTACTACATATGAGATTTAATACACCTGGAAAACACTCCTTTCTGATTTCCCACCAGGAGCAGCATCACCTGAATGTCTGCCCAGTTGTGACACCCCTTCTGGGGACAGTAGCAGCATCCCCAGCGAGGTCTTCTCATCCTCACATTATGCAACTCTAATATTAGTTTAACGTTGCTTTCTCCTGTGGATTACAAACAAATCTCCAGACCTAGAATAACACCCTCCAGATAGAAAAATGGTCATAACAGGCTTGTTCCCTGCTCAGTAATTTTCAAATATCAGCACATCAAAAGGAAAGCAAAAAAACTGCAGTTCTGAAGTTGTTTTTTAAGAGTCACATGAGTTAGTTTATATAGAACTTGTTTGAAACATCATATTCAGAACAGGTTTTCAGGAAACCTACACTAAGTACATGTTTTTATTGATAATTACCAGTTTGTTGCCAAAGATCTATTTTTGTCTGTATGCACAGTTACCCACCCTGATAAACTAAATAACAAAAGCCATTTTAGTTTAAGCTGAATTTTACTCATTAGTATCTCTCTAGTGTTGTGGTGGAGCACTAAGGACACATTAAACATTTTACTCAGCACAGAAAGCCAAATGAATGACACTGAACTGCACCACATCCTACTGCATCAGCAATAACAGAACATCTTCACTTTGGAAATAACCAAGCATTACATGTGGCTAAATAATAAAAAGTACCAGCATTAAAGAACACATAAATGCTCAGATGAACAAAAAGCTTCCAGTAGAAATCATGCATTACATCAGAAATTTTACTTTGAAATCAGTCTCCCACGAAGCTCAACCAATTCTTCATAGAACAGTTATTGTGGTTTAGTTAAGATTTATTTTGAGCCAAAAGAAGCCTGACTTCCCAGTGTGGAAGAAAGGCACATGACTCCTAACTAGGCAATAAAATGCCTAAATTGATTGTTCAAACAACATTCAACTTGCCTGTGTTTACAACACAGTCCAATATAGCCTTGCAATTCTTCCTGTTTCTAACTCTGCAGCTGGGATGTTGGAATTGAGTGTTCCCACAGATACCCATCAACAAAGCAAATAAAAGTCTGGAATCCCATAGGAAACTCAGCCTTGGTTCCTAAAACTGCTAAAGGACTTGGGAGCATTAATGCAGCATCCACCAGAGACAGGAGAAAAATGAACTATCTTACCCAACATTACATTCTGAGCTTTCCAAGACAATACAAACACTAACACTGCTTATTCCAGAGCCAAAATCCTAGAAATTCAGACCTGTTTACATGCAGGAATATCTGGTAAATACTCTATGAACAAAAAATACTTCAGTGATAAGAAGAAATGGAACCAGACACTTGATAAAAAAATTCCAATTCCACAGAGCTACTGTAAAAAAAAAAAATCTACAAGGTCATGCAAGACAGCTATTTTTATACTCCAGCAGAAAAAAACAGGGGTGTGGAAAACTCTTTTTTTTCTTGCACTATTCTATATCCAGAAAGACCCAAGCATGGCTAAAAGCTTTTGTGGTTTAAGGCATTGCAGGGAACAGGCACATCCAGTGCAGTGGAAAGCAGAGGAGCTGTGCCAGGAGGCCACTGCTATTTCTGGCTGTCACTGGTGGGCTGGGTGACCTTCAGGGCATAGGGACACTGCTTCCCTCAGCCCCTGTGGGCACACTGGGAAAACAGCCTTTTCCCGGGGCACAGAGGGACAGAGGAATTCCCTTGAGACACTGCACAAGAAGAGCCACTAGGCCTCTGGCTTTGTGCTGGAAGCATATGCAGCCCTCCTTCAGCTAAACAGCTCAGTCACTCACTTTATCCTCAGTAACCAAAAACTCCATGTTCTGACTTACCTGACCCATTCGTTGGCTTTTAAACAGAGTACAGTTGCTACAACAAATTAATTAGTTCATTCATCTAATTTTATATGGCTAAAACCCCCAAAGAACAAGGTTTACACCTGTTTCTCCCAGGCCATCATCAGTAACAGTTCAGTAAATTTCACTTGGTCATTATAGGACCAATAACTACAATAATTCACAATTTAGACTGTCAATTTTAAGCAATAAATAATTATAGAGAAGAAATTAATACCTCAAACATTCAATATGAAGAGAAACACATTTACCATTTTATTACCCACAGAAGTTATAGCCTAATTTAGTTTTCCAGTACACATTAGTCTTACCTTTAAGCAAAAAATATCATCAAACATTAAAAACTTAATCTTTACTATATTTGGAGCCACATTGAATTATGATATTCCCATCATATTTTCCTGTTATTTGCTATTGAAACACTAAATCACCTTCAGCAGTGATTAACGTAAAAACTGTCCTTCATTACCATCATAAATGAGAACAAATCTAACACTTTCCACTGGTTTGCATTTAAACAAAGTTTAAAAAAGATCAGAGAATGTGATTTTCATTTCCTCTGCCCTTTTCTCCAAAATCTGTCACTGTCAGCTTCCCCAGAACAGCACATCCCAGGAATATTTCAGCCATCCTACTGGGGCACCTCTCTGCCTCAATGACAAGTTCATGTGCAAATCAATGTCAAGGATTCTTCTCCTAAACAACATTTCTGATTTGAGCAAAATACTTTAAAAAAAATCCTCTTAAAATGGAGAAAAATCTCAAAACACTGACTAAAATCTGTTTATTTTATAACTAGATTTTTTCTATGCATTTATACACTACAGTAATTTAAGTCTTGCGTCAGTTAAATCTTAATTAATATTAATTCTTAACTGACATTGGTAATAAAAAATACAACATTCAAATGAAATTAGTATTAGTTTCCTAATTAAAATCCATTTCCAAGACAAGCCATCTATATCTAGAGCTCTGCCTTTCTCTAGGGACAGGAAGAACACTCACTGTGCTGTTATGTACTTGTGCCTAAAAAATATCCTAAGATTTCACATTTTCAAGAGTCAGCCTTATTTGAAACCTTGGATTTTTGAAGTAAATTCTGAATTTGGCACTTTACCAAGACCCTTATCTTCCCTTTTTAATAGATAACTAAGCCATTTGTCATCGAAGTTCAAAAAACACTCCCAGGAAACCAACTTCCAGCCTGTCAATGCACGTTGCTATGGCAACAACCACCATGACTACACAGGCTCCAACCTTATTTAATGGGCAAAGTGGAAGAAATAGCACATGATACTATAATGAAAAACCCTGTGTTGCAAGTATTCCTGGGAAAAAAAATTAAATAAAACAAAGTAGTACACCCCTCTACCCCATTTTTTATCAGCTCATACCTTGGCTGGCAAGAAACCACCTCCACTTTACCATAAAACCTTATGTTACAGAAATGGTACAGCTCTGCTTCCCTTGGGATTTGATAGGTAAAAGTCTGAAAACGAGCTTTTCTATCTAGGATAAGGGGTGTGATCTGTGTGGTGCAGAAGCAGCAAAGGGAACAGGACTATAAAACAGAGTGAGGAAAAAGATGGATTCTACCATAACAGTCTAAAAATAGATTCCCTGCAAACAGGGCACATATGGTTGAGGATCTTCAGAACTAACAGCTCCATCTAGAGTTAAAAACCAAGGGATACCAGAGCAAGCTGACGGGTAAAAGGTTCTCAAGGCTTCGTAAAAACACCCTCTAAACATTCTCCAAGATCTCCCAACTTAAAAATTGGCTTTAAAATACTTCACATAAAAGTCACCTGATAACTGAGAAACTAAAAAGTTTTCATTAAAACCAAACAATGCGAAATTGAAAGGAAAATATCTGAAAGTGTTCACCTGTCCCTTGGGCTTCCTGCAGCTCAGTGACATTCCCGCTGTAATCTGAGGCTTGGGGAAGTTGGTACCTTTTGCCAGTTTTCAGTGGGACCAAGATTTTAGCACCACAGAATATCAAGGAATTAGCCTCCCAGCATTTAAAAAAAAATTCATACCCATGTTCAACACTAAATGAATGGTCCAATCATGGATGCTGCATGGATCCTGCACATGCAGCAGTTCCCAGGCCCCAGTTGTTCACACTTATTTAAAATTTAACACTGATTTCTGCAGAGCCAGGAGGCCCCTTCTCAGCTGTTTGCCTATTTTGCACGGCAACTCTCAAAGTAACTCAGCATGACTACATTTTATGTCTGCTCATCCTCTTGTTCCTCCTAAGTTATACCTTACCTTGCAACCCGCACAAAAAAAAAATTACATAAAGCCATTGTGCTTGCACTGGATACATTGTGGCTGTGCCTCCCACTACAATTACTGATACAAAAATAGAATAAAAAGAGGCAGAAAATGGGGAGCTGCTGGAAAAGCATTGGGTTAGAGATCTGCTGCATTCCTGCTCCAGAACAAGGCAGGCTTTGTTAGTCACTCCATGCTTCTGGCAACACTGGAGAGCCTTGGGCTTTTTTCCCCGTATTTTTTACACTTTCCCTACCTTTATTGCCCTCCCAATCCTTTCTTGCTCTCTTTCTCCCTCTTATATTGCTTTGCCTATTTACCTCTAGGACATCCCTACTTTCCAATGGCATCCCTACTCTTTTTAGTCTTGATTCGGTTTAGCATCATAAAAAGATAAATATTGTTTAGGATAGATCAAAACACCTTTACTACTTCCCCCTGAAGTGCATTAACATTAAAAACCCAGAACCAGCAAAACAACTGACAAATTTTATTACCATCACCATGTGATTTTTAAGCTGTTCTGTGCTTCATGTTTAATTGAAAAGCTGGAGTAAGTGTGAAAATATTGATCTAAATGATACTGCACAAACTATTGTGGAAAGATTCCCACAGGGTAACAAACACTCAGGAAGCTTTCTTGAAATATCCGACTATTGGCTCATGCACTTCCTCCTCTGCAAAGTGTTCAGCTTCCTTGAACATGCAGAAGCTACAATTTTTTAACAAGTGTCATCACTGTGTCTTAAAGTCCTGAAAAACTAAAACACAAACCAGAATGTGCATAGGCAGTTGGTGATTGAATTTCTTCCTGGTGATTTATCACATTTGGAATACAAACACATGTTTAGGGTTATTGGTTTGTATCCATTTCCCACAGCAGAAGCAAGCCTCATTTTGTTGTTTTGTTTTTTTAAATATAGCATTTTAAATAACATTTAAATCTGAGAACACAGTATTATGAATTCATAGCATTATTAAAAAATGCTGAAAAAACCTTCCAGAACCTGAAAACCATTTTGATCTGTTATTCACTAGTACCAGTAGAGAGAAATAAGGGCCTTTCAAATGAGCAGTTCACACACAAGAGCTCCCTTTTCCTATGCAACTTCACCAAGTTAATGACAAACAAACTCACTGCTTTTTCCATACATTGGAGAACACAGAGGGTGCAAGGAAAAATCTTCCTATTTCAGAATTTTACTCCAGGACCCCAAACTTAATAATCCATGCATCAAAATCCACACTTTGACTTCAGCATTGCCACATTACTCCCACACCAGAGGAACACATTGACTTCCAACATGAAATAAAGGAGCGGCAACTGGAAACAACTTTTTATTTCTTCTGTATCTGTGTTTTTAAACGACAAAGTAGGACAATAAATAGAAAACAAACCCTGGTTTCTCACATGGTCAGTTTCATGTTCAGAGTCAAATAAAAACGTGGCACCAACATAAATTTACAAAATGTGAAGAGATCTGGATATTAACAAAATTCTTTCCAAAAGTAAGCGCAAACTTGATACAAGAAAAAAACTTGGTATTACTCTAGCTTTGTAAATATTTTGCAGCCAAGGATAAGTAACCTCACATTAAGCACAAAACCAAGGAAAATTATTGAAAATCATTTAAATCTCCTGATTAGAATGTGCAACACTTTTCTATGCACAAAGCCAACTTCTCTTCATCCAAGTTCAGTTTTGAAGCAATTCCTGTATGGGAAAGCATTGGCAGAATGTGCACTGCTAATTCCCCATCTACAAAAGGAAAGTTCTGCCCTCACTCATTCTTTGTTAAAAGAACAAATCCATGAAGGATCTTTTAAAGTTTCCAACAATCTCCCTGTATACACTTGCAAAAAATGATAGTTGGAAGGAATTCAGTTGGGCTTGTGTTCTTCCAGGCATCATTTCCTCAGTGATAGCTTTAAGGTCCTGGAAACTGGCAATTCATAATTAAAATTATTACCCATTCTTTTAAAGACACCAAAATACTTCAAAATTAATTTTCAAATGGCAGAGACTGCAGGCCTTGGCCAAAATGTGCATTTATGTGTTTGGTTTTGGGTTTTTAATCAGAAAAAAATCCCATATTTAAACTCAGTTTCCTTTAAACTGTTTTTTAAGCACAGACTGAGAAAGCATATCAAGAAGTTCCTCAATCTTTTCTTAACAAGAGAAGTTTTGATTAATTAAAAACCAGATCTTTAGTCCCACGAATAAAGGTTTTCTTTTCATTTCACAAGAAATGAGGCTGTTAAGGAAATACATTAACAAACTGTGTGGCACTAGACATGAAAACACAGTATTTGCCAAGTTTAAAGACTTGCTCACAGCTTAAAGAATGCACCTTCTTACCACCGACACTGAATGAAAACACTGTTACATTACTAACACATGGAACTACTTGTCACTTTGTATTAAGAACACTTTTGTAAATGACTGTAATGAGAGCAAGAAAAAAAAAAAAACCAAACACAGAAATACTTACATTTCATTCACTTTCTCTTCTGGGCCCTGAACTTGGCCTGTCACAGTTCCTTGGCTGGTATTTTTAACCCAGCCAACCACTCCTAATTTCTTGGCTTCCTGTTCTGTGTACTGATTTGGGAAATAAAGAGAGAGGACAATCAATGCCAGCACAGACACACAGACAGAACACTTCACCCCTCACCTGCATTTGCCCAGCTGTAAGAGCCACACTTTAAAAATAAAAATCCATGAGTGATGCTCATCCTCAGGCATTCAAATGTTCCTGGCATCTCTGGACTTGCAGCAGGCACAGCTCATTTTCCAAAAAGAAAAAGATTTTGATCACAAAGGACTTCACTAATCCCACACCATTCCCTTGTACTTACTTTAATCCTTTCCATAGCTCCTATCACTGCTCATTTGACCCTTCAATCAACACAGTTTTTAAACTCATTAAATCTGCTACATGTACAAATTTCTCAGTTCCCTGTCAAATCCTTTCCTCCTGACTTTTACCCTTTAAATCCTACCCCTAGCTGCTGCATCTCTACTGACAAACGACAGCAAAGCTAATAACCTAATTACTAGAAAAAAACAAGCATACTTCTGCAATACCAAAAAATTATGACCAGTTGTGATGAAATTCACAAATAGCAAGAGCCAAACTTCAGGTCTCTATGACCCATTCCAAAAGGCAAAACATGCTTTGGGGTGATTTGGCCAAGGAAAAAGTGGTGCTAACTATGAAGGTTGTTTTCCAAGGTGATTATGAGCAGTTTCTCCATACTAATTTGCCCAAAAGCATAGGAATGCAGCTGCAAATCTTTTCCTCAGTACTGCAGAGCAGCTCAGGACTGGCACCAAGCTGTGTGCTCACATGGCCCCGGGTCGGCTCAAAACAAGGCACAGCAAGCTTGAACTTACCCTTTCTTCTTGACAGAATAACTAAATTCAAGGCAAACTCCACTGCAGCCCCCTCTTCATTTCTACCTGGCACTATTTCACAATACATGTAAACTATACATAAAATCTCTCAGGTTTAATATTAAGCATGGGGCACTATTTTGAGACAAAAACACTATTTTGACTTTAATTGTGTCCTCTTGTTTCGTGGGTTTCTGTGAAATGCAAAACCACCTGCTGCACTTCAGAGCTGCTGGAATCACTTTTTTAGGGTATGGGCCACACAGTTATTTGCAGCACTTTTTTCCCCAGATTTTTCCACAGTAACCTTGCTTAAATACAGGTACTGACTTGCCATTTGAAAAGTTAAACTGAAAACACCTTGTTTCAGATTTAATCTTTCAAAAGATTAAGGTGCTACAATATTCTTGTGGCTATTACATCACAAGCAACCCAAACCACAATCTACATAAGCAACATATTGGCAAGCTTCTAAAAATCCATTTTAATATAAAATCATTTTAAGTCTACTCACAGTACTTAATCATCCAGCCAAAGTTCAGGCTGGATATGTTTACAGTCCACAGACCAGCTGCCTTATTTTTAGCACTGGAAATATTATACCATAAAGTAGCTCGCAAATCCAGCATTGCCTTACCATCCTGAAGCAAACACCTAAAAAAAAAAAAAAAGTACTGTGAAATCATAACACCTGTAGAAATTTCAGTTAATATAAAGGAGCAATGATGTGCATACAAGCTACCCGTAGTGTTTTACTGTAGAAATTTCAGTGACGGTAATACTAAGGAAACCGAACAGAACTTGTGTTTGAGGCTTCCCTTCGTCACACGATGATTATCATTCATGTATTTAAGCGACAATGAAAACGCTGCAGCGAGTGAATGGGAAGGGCAGGAGGGGCGTTTCCACACACCCGCGCTGACAGAAGCCATGAGCGCAAGTGCGCGCAATGGGAGCTACTTTGGACAGAGCAGCCTATGCTCCAGGAGGAGCCAAGCCTTAAGGTGGGGAAATATTCACAACTATTAAAAACAAAACAAAAAAAACCCCAAACAATCCAAACACAAAACTCTCCCGTCTAGCTGGGAACGCGGCGGCGCCTCCCGCCTCACCGTGGGCCGCTCCCACCCCGCGCACGCGCGGTGCCGCCGCCGCCTCAGCGCGGTGCCCCTC